>CM053515.1:35712326-36120145 GCA_028627145.1 Eidolon dupreanum
CCCGGTCCTGCTGGGCCTCATGAGGACAAAGAACCTGAACCCTCTGAACTGGCACTGAGGTCCCAGGATGCCAACAGATAGCCAGGACAGTACCAGACCTTTAAGAGCAGAAACTGGACCTCGAAGGCCAAGGCAATAAGGCTCAGTGGGGAGGTGACAAGTCCCAGGCCACCCAGGAGGATGGAGCTTTATTTCTGGAAGTGACCCTAGAGCAGGGCGAATGCCTTCCACGCCAGAACATGTCACGTGACCCTCACAGCATGCACTAAAGGGATGTGGTGGTGGCCACAACCTCCTCCAGCTGCTGCAGGAGATCCTCTGGCTGTGGTGAGAATACACTGGTGTCCAGTCTCTGGAAGTCAGGGTGGACCACCACAGACGCCAGCACTTCAGCAATCCGGCCGACATCAAAGACAGCCTGCTGGGGGCCCAGACCAGTGCCTTCGCCGCCCTCCGCCTCATCAGGGCCCGCCTCTTTCGCTAGGACCAGGAGCCTCCTTTTGGCAATGACCTTGAGGAAATGGTAAAATTCTTCGAAGTTGATCCCGGAGCAGGATCTCATGATGACCTGGGCCAGAGAGGAGCGGCTGGTGAGCCACTGGGCAAGCATCTGCTGACTGTGGGCAGTCCCAGCTGTAAAGGACCCCCTAGCTGTGGCCCGGTCTTGAGGATGGAGACAGACACTCGGGGGCCAGCAAGTGATAGACAGGTCCGAGCCCTGAGGCCTGGAAGCCCTCTGATCTGTTCCAGCCCCAGACTGGCCTTCACATGGACAGGGCTGACAGCCACCCCATAGCCTCCCCCAATTGCAGCCCTGTCCCCCTCCTGACCAGGCCAGACACCCCACCTGGCAGTGGTTGTGCCAGTCAGGCATGGAGTCCCTCCACTCGCTGACTTCCTGCTGTACAGCACAGAGCTCTTGTTGCAGGAAATGCCACATGTTGGCTATGTTACAGCCATTGACCCAGTTGTGGTTGATGGAGATAGTGTCATCCTAAAAGGAGCAAATTGCAGGCTGTCCTCATGACCCCATAGTGGGCACTGTCCTCTCCCACGTCCTGAGGTCCTCCCAGCTCTCCTCTATTGGGAAGAGCCATTTCCACCTCCCTGCAGGGATCAGCAGGGGAGAGGGAACCGGTACTGATATCCTCTGCGTCCACAGCTAACCCAAAGTGGGACCCTGAGAGCCTGGGACGATCTCACTCTGTGAGGACCAGAAGGGCAACGTGGGAAGCAGTGGGGGCTAGGGGTCCCGAGCAGTGCTGTGTGCAGGCACCAACATGCCCACACCTGAGATCAGCCTTGCCACGTACCATGCCTGGGCTCTCCCAAAGAGACGACCTGTCCACTGTGGCATTGGAGGGGTGGGACAGCCCTACCTCTGCGGGAAGCATGTGGGAAGGTACTGGGGCAGGCCGAGGGACACAGCTGGAAGGGGGTTAGGACCGGCCCAGTGGTGCCCCATGGCTTGTCTCCCTGCCTGCCTGGCCTGTGCGGCAGGCATGTGGGAGAAGGAGCACCCACCCTACCAGGTTGTGGACTTGGTGGTGCCACCCGCTGGGCACGAACACCATCTCGCCTGCCTCCTGTGTGACCTCCAGTGGCGGGCTGCAGTGCTGGTGCATGGGGTACAGGTGGCTGTTCAGCAGTGCAGGGGTGGTCACGTCATAGGGCAGGCCACCGTGGCAGTCCCGCAGGGCTTCTTCTTGTCCTGGTGGGAAGAATAACCACTTTTTCCTCCCGCAGATGTTGACAGACCAGCTGAAGGAGCGGAAGATGTCGGCATGGAACGGCGACCTGTGCAAGAGCCTCTGTTGGTGCCTTATGGCTTTGCTTCTTCCAAACAAGCTGGCCTGAGGTCCCCAGCTGCCTTTAAGCCACAGGGGCGAGCCAGACCTCCCGGCCCCAGGACGGCCAGCAGGGGGTGCATCGGCCCTGAGCTGAGTGATGGAGAGAGTGGAAGTGGGCTTGGAAATGCCTGATCTGGCAGCCTACACCATGGCCTGGCTAAGGGAATATCCTGGAGGCTATGTGAGAGCGCCGACATGGTTCAGGAGAGTGATGGGGAACTGGTTGCGAGACAGTGGGTGGGAATGGACACGCAGTTACCAGGTGCCAGTGGGCCCCATGTAGATGAAGCGGTAGTCGTCCACGTCCAGGGAGTCCCAGTACTCGTTGAGCCAGTCGGATGAGAAGTACACGGGCAGAGTGAACACGCCCTCAGCAGAGAAGTCCCTTGAGAGATCAAGCAGCAGGAGGATACTACCACCTCTGTGCACCACTCTGACCACGCCCAACGTGGTCATTAACGTGAGGAACCCTGAGCTGCCTTTCAGAGCCAGCACCAACCACCAGGCTGACTGAAGCCACCTCAGACCACCCAACCTAGTTCGGCCACCGGATGACAACAGCCCCCAGTGACCCCAGCTGAGCTCGCTCAAGTGACTGAACCAGAGTCATAAGTAGATGACATGGCTGAAGGTACCTAGATGACCCATGTGGGCAGCAACCCAGGCGCTTTGGGCCCCTCCCGCCCCAGCTCCCAGTTTCAGACTCTGGCTGGGTTGGGTTCTAAATGCACAACCTGAATCACGCTTTCTGAAACTGGGCTGCCTTTACCTGCACAGGTGCCAGTCTTTGAGGTAGAGACAGCCCCGGGGAGAGGAGTAATCTCCCTGGATGAACTCTTTCCAGTAGCTGATGTAGTCTCTAAGGGGCATATGTTCTTTGGGGTTCGAGTTGTATTCCTGGACCCCACAGTTGGCCACAGGTACAACCACATCTCCTGAAAAGGAAAGGTCAGGCACAGGCTGTCCTGAGCGTCCTCCAGCTTTGTCCATTTTCTCTGATCTTGTCCACCCTTCAGCTCATTGCTACACGTCTCGCATGAATTATTCTAAGAATCCACTCATGCCCGGCCTCCCCCCACACCCTCAGTGGCTCCCCTTGTTCGTGTCCTCTTGTAGTGTAACCCAAGGGAATTCGGCAGGGCAAGAGTCAGGATCCCGCCCTAGCCCGGTGCTCGTGCTCCCTGGTGTCCCGGCCCCTGTCATCGCGCCCAGTCCTTACCGTAATTCTGAAGCAGATAATCGAAGTCGGGCTTCCCACTGGGTGTCACCCAGTGCTTCCTGCAGCCCCAGCCCTCGGTGAAGGCGCTGGAGAAAACACAGGGCACGTTGGGGAGCAGGTAACCCTTGAAGAAGTCAGCGTAGGTAAAGGAGTCTGGCTTCTTGATAAAGTCCACACGGTCCAGGGGTGGGCAGACCCTGCTGGGGAGACGCCCCCGGAGGCCTCGAAAGTGGTTCTCTGCGAACACACGCGTCTCCCTGTCCATCCCGGGCCAGGCTCTGCGTCCATGGGGTGCGGGGCTGCCAGGGACCGAGGGGCTGCCGCGGGCAGGGTGGCTGCTGAAGGTAGAGGGGGGAGGCAAGGTAGTCGGGAAGGGTTTTGCCCAGGGATGGAAAGGGCTGCTGAGGGCGGAGGGACTGGAGGGTCGGAGAACCAGGCCCGGGGTCCGGCGAAGGGTAGGAACCGGAACTTCGGGACCGCACCACTTAGCATTTAACCTGGGAGGTGAAAAGGAAATACTTCCTAAACTACTTCCGCCGCAGACGCTGTGGGCACCCGCGGCTCACAGCCTCTGTGCCGGCCGGAACGGTTTCGCACAGGCACTCAAGCCTGGTTGCCCAGATGCAGCCGGACGGAACGAAGAAACCGCAGGCAGAATTCCTGCCGGAGCCAGAACCAAAGATCACTGGGTCCTAGGCGCATGCGCGCAACACGCGGCGGCCTTAGCCAGGCGCAGGCGCAGGCGCAGGCGCAGGCGCAGGCGTCGGTGCGGGCCTCAGAACATCCTACCTAGTACTGGGTCAGCACAGCGTCTGAGATTGTCAAAGAGCGTCTGCCGGGAGTCTGGCCGTCTTTACGCCTCAAGACTCAGGAAAACGGCCTCGTCTGCGGTTGGGCCTGTGCCACGGTGAGGACCCCTCCTCTTTCTAAGTGCCCCAGGGACTGGGGTAGGTGATGGGTTGTGGGCAGGACTGAGAAAGGGGCCGAAGGGCCAAGGGTGGCTTACTGGGGGACGGTGGGGGACGGAGGGGATGATGGGAGGGAGGACCTGGAGAGGATGGTGGGGGCCTAGGTGGATGCTGAGGACGTGAAGGGAAAGCTAGGGGCCTTTCGGAAGGGTGGGGACCTAGAGGGCATGGGCCTGGGGAGTTCTAGGGGTGTGGTGGGGACCTGGATGGCATGATGGGAGCCTAGGACGATGATGAAGACCTGAAATAGGGGGTCTGGGGGGGATAGTGAGGACCTTGAGGAAATGGTGGGGACCTTGGGAGATACTGGGGACTTAGAGGGGGGTGGTGGAGGAATAGGAAGTCCCAAAATGAAGGTGTGGCAATTTGAGCTTGTGTACACGGGGGATATCCGAATGAGAACATGGTAGGGTGACATGTCATGGTCTCAACATACTGGAAAAGTCAATCCCCTCCCTTCACAAACCTACCAACATCAACATGGAAGGAAACTAGACTTGTTTTTTTGTGAACTTGGCAGATCGCATACATGTATATATAGAGTACTGGCAAGAGTATGGAATTGGGCAGACCTTCACACATATCCCACACGGCAAAGCAGAGAAAAGGCAAGTAAGACCTCTCGTGTCTTCTGGAGGGAAGGATATATGTTGCTGTGTAGCTTGTACCATGGGAGATACTCCTAGCCCAGTCCCGGAGGTCTGAGTTTATTGCTCAGTTGTATGGAGCTTATTCAGGAGAAGTGTGGGGAGGACCAGAAGTGGTGAGAGGTGAGAGAGGGGAGGACTAGGAGGAAAGTGAGTTTGGGAGAATGAGGCCCAGGTGGATGGAGATCTAAGGTGGGAGCGGTGAACACCGGTGAGATGGGCCAAGGTGGAACTGAGGAGTGGGAGTTGTTTGTGGCAAGTGGAGCAGCAGGGAGGTATTGTGTGATTTATGTTCCATCTGTTGCCTCTGTGGTCAAGGCGTGGCGTTCTTCACTGGGTCAGCATAGGGTGGAAAATGAGAACATGTGGAAACAAAATGAAGAAACATAGTCACCCATAATTTCATCCAGAGATGAACATATCTTACTTTTTGGTGTAGACATGTCCTTCCAGGCTTGCGTTCATTCATTTATTCATTCATTTGTATCTTTTCCTTCCCTCCCTCCCTGTACGCACACAAAGTTGTGGTGAGTGCAGATCACCATGACACCTGGGGCAGAGGGGGAAAGTGTGGGAAGCAAGTGTTCATAATTATCTAAAGATTTGGAAGATATGGGTCAGTTTGCCCAATGGGTATTGCATGGGAGGGCTCCAGCTCCTGAAAGCTATGTGGTTGAGAGTAAATTTCCTAAAAAAGGGGGAAGCTTTGTGTCAGCAGGTCCACACACTTCCTGAGATTGTCACCCAGCATAGGAGATCAAGTCTCCTTTCTTGAGCACTGGTGGGTCCAGGCAATTGTGCTGTTTTCCCTAGTCCACATGCTGGCCCTCTGGCATTGGTGGCATTACCACCGCTGTGCACACAAGGCTCTGACAAGAGTAAGAGCAAGGCTGTGTCTCTTGAAGGCCACTAGACGGCAGCCTTGGCATCACCTAGAAGTGGTGAGAAATTTACATTCCTGGGCCTCACCCAGACCTACTGAGTCACAACCTGGGGATGGGCACTGCTCTAAGCCTGGTCACTTCCCAGTGACACAACCCTCAGAGGGCTGGAGAGAAAACAGCAGGAGAGGAGTTTAAAAGTTAGCACTTGGTTAGAAATACAGTGGAGATCACGTAAAATCTTAGATGTCTGCTCTGAGAAGTTAGAAAGCCGGTGCACACCCTGTGAATAAGCCACATTGTTGCAATGAAACACCCCCAACAGTACATTTGAACCTCCCAGGTTGAAAGCGGGCGCCTGTGCAGAGCAGGAGGTGAAGGTAATGGAAAAGGCTGGCCCGGCACCTGGAGACACTAGTCCCAGTGTTCTGACTCTGAGCCTTCTTGTGGTCAGGAGTTGTTGGAAGGTGTGTAAAATGTTGCTGGTTCTGTTACTCTGGAAATTAACTAAAAATAGGTGTTTACTTGATACTGAGTCTCACTGTAGGCACAGGTCTGATGCGAGAGCTGAAAGAGACTCATTGTGCCGGTTGCTGTGCATCCTAAGTGTGATCCGGTGACTGGGAGCATCACTCTGGGGATGAGTCCCAGACGCCCAGGGGTTCCTTGCATGACCTTCCCTCCCCATTTCATCTGTTTGCAGGGCCCACGCGGGTCTGTAAGCTTTTGTTGGACTCCAGAACTTAGCATGGATCAGCGACCTAGGTCAGCGTACAGAATGGAGAAAATGGTCCACGATGGATAGTCAGTGTTTCCACATAGTGTGACTCAGGGTTCACGTAACATGTGTGCCTGGACTGTGCCAGCACTGTGCACCAAGCACCTTCCACGTGCCATTTGCTTCCTCAGTGTGTAGACAGAGTTGATCCACATGTGAGCACATTCACAGGCCCCTTGGACTTGTGGCCACAAATTTCTCTGGTTGCTTTTCCCTGGTTTTGTGATTGGTGAGGGGTCTATTTTAGGGGAGACAAGATGCCACCAGGCCTGAGGCCATTCAGAGACTTGGAATAGCAGGTGGGGCACTGAGGCCTGAATGGCAGCTTGCTGGAGTAGGGGTGGGATGGGAAGGGGCAGGGAGAGGAGAGTGGGGGAACGTTTTGGCAGAAGAATGACATTTTCTTTAATTTTCTTTTTCTATTTGACTTTATCTGATTTATTTCACTTAACATAATGGCCTCACAGTCCATCTATTTTGTTGCAAATGGCAGGATTTTCTTTTTTTTTTTAATGGCTGAATTAGTATTCTGAATCTATATCTAGAAGTAAGGTAGCTGGGATTATATGTGATGTTTTCTAATCTTGTGTTAGGACTGTCACATTGGCTGTTGAATGGAGAATGGGTGGTAGGCACAGAGCAAAGCGAGGAGGGAAGTTGGGAGGTTGTCCAGGGAGTAGTGACAGCCTTGCCTAGTGATCCACCATGGGGCTGGGGGCAGACTGCGTGTGGTGTGCGGCACGACTGTAGGTACTTGTTTGTGTGTTGTTGGGAGGGGCATCCAGAAGAATGCATCCCCTGCGGTGCCGGCTGAGGCAGAGGACAGCTGCATAGCTGGCTGAGTTGGAAACACCTGTTACTGGCCGAGTATCCATGCCCAGGCTATTCCTCTGTCTGTGGCTCAGACAGTCTGGGCTGGAGGTAAAGTTTGGGGGACAGGAGCTTGGAGGTGATATTTCATGCCCCGGAACTGTGTTGACCCGGCTAGGAGAGAGTGTTGATTACAAGGCTGGGGCTGTGACCTGGTTACTCCAGAGTCCGGCCATCGTGTGGGAGAGGAGCAGCCAGCTGAGGAGATCAGACCGAGCATCTGGAGAAGTGGAGGCAGGAGCCCAGGGAGCCAGGTGTCCCTTGAAAGGTGCAACTGCATTGAACAGAGGTCACAGCAGATGTGGGCATGGGGCTTGGCTACCTAGAGGCCTGTGCAGAGCTGCACCATGAGTTATGGGGACAGGAGCCATATGGAGGACAGCATGGGCTGTGGGGAGGTGGGGTGGATGTGTGTGTCTGAAAGTGGCTTCTAGGGAGATGTGTTAACTGAGGAGAAAGTCAAGGACAGGTTGGTGACTGTGCCTGTGGCCATGTTTGCTGCTCCTTTTTTAGAAAAGGTTTACCGCAGCTGTTACACTCTTTGTTCTGGGTGGCCTCTGCTGCTTCTACTTCACAGTAGCAGGGATGAGCATGGTGACAGAGACCACATGCCTGAGAGCCTGAAATGTTTACTCTCTGGCCCTTAGCAGGGCACATGAGCCCCTGGGGCTGGAGGCAAGGAGGAGTTGATGTTGCTGGGGAGGTGGGGTGGGTGGCCAAGGACACAAGAGCCTGGCCTTTGAGGGAGGAGGACACTGCTTCCTGTGGGCTGTACAAGGGGACCAGGGGAAGGCAAGGCACCAGCACATGTGGGGGGACTCCTACTTGGTCCTTTTACTGTGGCCTGTTGGGAAAGCTGTTATGGAAACTGCTAGGAAAGGCTTTGGCCCTGGTGTCTCCTGTGGCTTTTTCCCTGGTGCTGATCAAACCCAAGTGATTTCTCATTTCTCTTTCAAATAAATAGTACAACAGCGAGAGGTGTTTGGTTCTATTCTTGATTCTTTTTTACTTTTACTTTTCTCCCATTTTGAATTTTAGAATATTTCAGAGCTGATGTTGTCCTTAGGTCCTTTAGTTACTTCAGTGGTGGATAAACAGGCTGCAAAGGTGAAGTAAATTTTCCATAGTTGTAAAGCTTGTGGTGGGCAGAGTTGGTGGGATGCTCGTAGACGCCCTCAGGTGCTGCAGGGCATTTTGCTCAGTCTCCCCCAGCGCTTGGCAGGTGGCTCTCCGCTCAGGTGACTGTGAACATAGATTCAGTTCCATGCTTGCCTTTCTCAAAGTGCTGGGTGGAGGTGAGTGAGAGTCGGGGGTGGGGACTCTTTTTAGCCTGAGGACCAGGGTCTCTCTGGGTTCAGGGCTGACAGGGCTGCAAGTACACTGCTGTGACCAAGGCTGGAGGCACTTGGCCCCTACAGTTTGTCTTAGACCTGGAAACCCTGAAAACCATGGTGATACAGATGTCACTGGCTATTCCCTAATTCTGGAAGTGAGGACTGCTTGCATTTCTCCCAGTCTGAGTGACTGCTGAGTCTAGGAGGTCATATGCACAGTAGCTGTTGGTCACAGCAAGCTGAGGTCTGCGGCACCTGTCCCTGTCCTGTGAGAGGCCAGCCCTGTCCAGCCCAGCTCTACATCATGTCTCAGCATGCTCAGGTGAGCGCCTCTCACCGGGGAGGGAGGTCTGATGGAGACACATGTGCCCTATGGTTCACTCTGTCTTGTATGAGCCATTGTCACAGAGGAAGGGCAGCCCCTCCACCCCCACCATGCCCCCGGTGAGCTTCCGCAAGTCCTCATGTGTGGATGTACTGTCTTCTGCTCACATAGTTGGGGGTGAGCCAGCTGAGAAACTCTTGGCTGGCTTCCAGTGACACAAGAGAAGGGAGGGGACACGAGAGGGGGGCGACGCGGGCGGAACTTCTTGGCTTGTTCACAGAGCTTTCCAGGGAGAGTGTGAGATTTCTGGCTGCGTTTCTAGTGTTGAGCTTCCCCCTGGTCTGGCATTTGTTGTTGATTCTTAGGTTCCTGTCTCCTTGGATGGACTTCTGGCCCTGCCAGCCTCAGGTCCTCTGTGGCCCGTGGTGGTCGTGCCTGTCAGGGCACGAGAAGGTAGCACAGGGCCTGCTGCTTCCTGCTCCCAACTCACCACGTTCTTCAAGAAGGCTCACCTTCCCTGTAGTCTTAATCTGCAACAGTCTGTTCTGGAATGTTCTTTACCACATACGGTCTTTGCTCTTCTGTGCAAGTATATGCAGTCTTATTATGGCTTATTTCTCAGTGGTCTGTTCTCTCTCCCATGTACTCCTCTGGTGTCTGAACTGTATTGTATCTCTTTAGATATCCAGATCCTAAGGCTGCTACTTTCTCAGATTGACATTTGTGCAAAACACTCGGTGATGCTAGTACTCTTCAAAGAGCATTGGCCAAAACAATGTGTGAAGGGTCCCGGGGTGATGATTTCCAGCAGTTCCCTTCCTTCAGTCACATCCAGCTGTGGGCCCTGGTCTGAGGGGGGGCGGTGCTCTGGTGGGCACAGAACCCCAGGGATCCCTGGGGCTTTGGGAAGAGCACAGGTCTGGGATGTGGCCCTTCCCGCTTTGGTAAGTAGGTTGAGGACTTTGTCCTGCCTGTGTTACATGTGGGCTGGGAGCCCTTGCTAGGGGAGGACCTGGCTGTGTGCTGGTGTCTCCGGTATGCTCTGAATCCTGACCATTCACTCACTGTCGCTATCCTAGTGTCTCTAGTCCAAGTGTGATGACACCTTTTGGTCTCACATAGCCACTAACTTGTCCCCTCTCCTGCAGAGGCAGAGTGGCCTTGGCTGTGGAGCACACTGACCCAGGAACCAGATGAGCAGGGACATCTGCATCCACACCTGGCCGTGCTCCTACTATTTAGAACTTGAGAAGCGATGGGTTCCTGGAAAACTTTCATTAACTTCTCTCACACTAAAATTTGTGACTGATAAAACTGGAGACATTCTTGTCAACTTTCCCCTTTCTAGTGTAATTGAGATCAAGAAAGAGGCTTCCCACTTCATCTTCAGTTCTCTCACCATCCTGGAAAAGGATCATGTCAAGCACTGGTTTAGTTCCTTGCAGCCGAGTCGCAATGTTGTTTTCCACATCATTGAGCACTTCTGGAGAGAGTTGCTGCTGTCTCAGCCAGGAGCTGAGGCGTCCTCCTCCCCCATGACCAAGGGGAAGGAGCTGACTGGCCTGATGGCCAGTTCCCAGAAGCGTCTAGAAGATGCGGCCAGAGTCCTGCACCACCAGGGTGAGCAGCTGGACAGCATTGCGAGTGGCCTGGACAAGATGGAGTCTGACCTGGACGTGGCTGACAGGTAGAGAAAACTGCTGCTGCCCTAAGCTGACTTCGCATGGCTGGGGTGTCTCCTGTCACCCCGTATTTAACACATACCCAGCATTCTGAAAACATGGTTCGGGCTTGTTGTGGACAGTTAGGCTGGGCTGGCTGTGCTGGGCATATAAATGGTAAGGGCTGGCGTTTATTGATGGCACGCTGTTGTCAGGTTCCATTTAAGTGTCAGTGAGGATCATGTCATTTAATCACCAGACAAGCCAAAAATAACATGTTATTCCTGACTTCATGTTACTTATGGGGAAACTGAGGCTACGAGGCCAGAGAATTTGTTCAAGGTTACACACACTAGGTTTGTCAACAGAGTTTATTTTTTTACGTAGTTAGAGGGCAGCCAGTTTGAACAAAAGCATTGTGGTTCTAGAAGCTGCCACCTGAGCTGCTGTACCAGCTACTCTCATATCTTTGGTCTCGGGGCTCCTCCACTCTTACAAATTGAGGACGCCAAAGAGCTTTTGTTTATGTGTTACATGTACCAACGTTTACCATGTGTTTTTTTAACTGAGAAATTAAAAAGTTATTTATTCATTTAAAAAGTACAATAGTAAACCCATGACATAGTAATGTAAATAACATTTTGTTTTATGAAAGATAACTTCTATAAAGCAAAACACGTTTATTGACAATATTTGAGATTTTGCACACCTTTTACAGTAAGGCTAGTAGAAAGTGGATTCTCATGCCTGCTGCAGCGAGTCTGCTGGGCTGTTCTGTGTCATGTGACTTCTGGAAACCCCACTGCACAGTCATGATAGAATGAGAGGCAAAAGTCTACAACCATGATACCGTGAACAAGCCCGATCCTGTGTGATCTTGGAAGCTAAGCAGGGTTGGGCCTGGTTAGTACTTGGATGGGAGACCACCTAGGAAGACCAGGTGCTGTAGGCTTTAAGAGAAAATAAATAAAAAATAAATTTATATCTGAACTTAATAAAATGTGATCATAAAAAAGAAAAGGATGAGAGTAGCAAAGTTAAACAGTGTCACGGTGCTGTCTTAAGTAATTTTGACCTCCATGCTTTGAGAAGCGCTGTCCTGGTGCTGCAACATGCCAAATCTGTCAGGAGTCTCGGAGTCTGGAAGGAACCACATCTCCTCTCATCTGGGAAAGCTGCTGGGGGCTCAGGACAAGGAGGCAGCCTCTTGGTGACTGGCCCTGAGTGTAGCCCACGTCTCTTGGACCAGGGCAACGTGGGTGGCGTTGGTGACATTGGTGGGAACACTTGGCCTCGAGAGATCCTGTGTGTACTCACCACTTGCTGCTGCTTTCCAAGTGCCCACTTGTGAAGGGTGTCCTGCTGGGGCTGCTGGGCACAGAATCCCTTATTTTCCTCTCACGAGGGTCTTGTGGAGGAGATGAAGGTCAACAGACCTTCCTCAGTTTTTCTCTTGGGAACACAGACCGTTTTCTACCTTCCTTGCAGTTGGGGGCTCTTGTGACTGAGTTGTGGGCAGAGAGATGTAGGTCACTTTGGGTCTGAGTCCTTCCCTGTCAATTAACTGCTGGCTGTGTGCAGAGAAGCCTCACAAGGGCTCTGAGGTCAGAGGGCAAAGCACAGACAGGAGAAAGATGGAGTTGGGTCTCTGAGCAGCATCACAGAGCCGAGACGTGGCCCCAGCCCTCAAGTGAACTATGACATGAACAAGAAAGAAACCTTTCCTGGGCTGGCCACTGAGATTTGGGGCTGGCCACTGAGATTTGGGGTTGTCTGCAGTGGCAGTCAGCCCTAGCAGGCTGGCACAGCACCCTGTGGAGAGGAAGGCTCCTCTGGTAAGTGCGGTGCTGCCCGATGGAGAGCTCAGCCTCAGGAGACAGTTCGCTGCGCCAGAAGTGAAGGCAGTGCTTGCTAAAAGAATGAGAATCTAGGTTTTACTGACTGACTGAATTAAAACTAGGCATCCACAGCACCAGCTGGGGGATGGCGAGTAAGCATTTTCATACACTGCTTATCAGGAGTGTCGGTTGGAATAATCCTTTTAGAGAGCAGCCTGGCAGTTTGTAAATCTTTTGATAGATGACCAAATGAAAAGATGAACCTGAGGCTGGGAGAAAATATTTGTGATACCCACCCATATTCCCAATAAAGGATTAACATCCAGCTAGTTAAAGAAGTTCTATGACAAAATGAGAAAAAGACAATTCAATAGAAAAATGGCAAAAGCTGTTGATTGTGGAATTTAGGCTAAGCTGCCATAAACAGATCCAAGAATACTGTGAGTCTCTCTCCCCCATTTCCCTCCACGCAGTAGAAAACTCGGCTTTACGTTATCACCTGCGCCCTGTCTCACTACATGGCACCGTGGCTGCATCAGTTGCTGCTGGTGCTACTCTCTTCCAGGGAGGCGGGGCCCGTGGCTGTGTCTTTAAGTATATGGACCTGATGTTGTACGTAGGCTTCTGTTCACACCCTGCTGGCAGGACTTAGTCACAGTGCCACACCCAGGAACCAAGAGGCTGAGTGGTCTTGGGAGATGACCCTGTGTTGCATTATAAAAGGAAGAGTGGCAGGGGTCAGCAGCAGTCTGTGTCTCACAAATGAGGAATGCCAAAGACCCATGGCCGATGAGAGGGGATCTGGCACCCTGGTAACTAGGGACAGCACAATAAACAACACATAGGAGCTGAGCGACACCCACACTGTTAAGATGCGGGGTGATGAGATCCCCATGGCTGATTCCCTCATTCAGCTGTGTGTCCTGGGGAAACTCAGGCACAGGCACAGGCATCATGTGGACATGAGCTCTGGGGGAGGATTGTGGACGGAAGTGAGCAGGTGCGGTCAGTTGTTTCTCAAGGCCGAGGGGCACTTGAGCTCCATTCCAGTTATAAGACAGACTAATTCTTTCATGTTAACTGCTGTAGAGTGGATTTGCAGATGCACTTGAAGAAGTCCCAAAGCACTGCAGAAAAGCAAAAGCAAATTGCAAATAGATGTGTGCCGTACCATTTATAAGGTGTTTTAAATGTACAAAATAGCACTATAGGAAAACTCTGGAGAGTGAAAATAGGAAAAACAGGAAGGGTGTGTGCAGGGCCAGCAGGTTTTGCAGAAAGTGGCTGCCGGACACCTGGGTGTCCAGGGCCTCAGTGAATGTCCTCATTTGTCCCTCGCATCTGGGGAAAGTTCTCATATTAGTTCTTTGGTAATTTCTTCCCCTCTGTTTTTAAAATGTGTTCTTTTTGGTTATCTGACTTACTGAACTGATCTAACAGCATTCTTATTTTTCTGTCTCCTTGTCCTTTTGTTTTACTTTATATTTCTTGTATTTTATCACCTTCTCCTTCTATTTTTGTTATCATGTGCTTAATTTCTGAGAATTATTTTTTGTCCTCATGGCTGCTTCATGGTCGCCCTGTGCTCTCAGAAGACTGGGCAGTTGTATGTGGGGCGGAGTGGGGTGCTGTCTCCTGTTCAGTGTGCCGATGTCCTCCCTCTCAGCACACAGCCCAACCATGCAAGGCCCTTCCAGCGGCTCCCTCAGGACCCACTTCTGGGAGACTTGGGGCCCAGCAGACAGGTTGGGGTCTCTCCTGTCCTGGGTGGGCCTTGACTTCACCTGTTTTCAGAAATTCCTGGCATCACCTGTGTTCCTGTTCGGATTCTGCAGTGCAACCTAGCTGTTTTTCAGCTTCTTATTGCGGCCTTATGGTTTACTTTCTTGGATTTGCTAAGTGTGTTTTTGAGTTTCCACAATTTTGGCACTGCTCTCTCTTCTCTTTGCCCTTGAGGGGGAAATGTGTTCACTTTGCCATTTGTGATATTGTGATTTATAGTAAGAAATATATTTCATCTTCTTACATGGTTCCTGGCCCAGAGCTCCTAAAACCCTTGGAATTTCCCATGATGAGAAATATAAAGGTGTCTTGTGTTATGTTAATGAGGTGATTTTGGAAAGCCCCTAATGATCATGGCAGCTGGTGTCCAGAGGAACCTACCATGTGGTTAGAAGGTAGAGACTTTCAGTCCCTCAGGAAAGGAAGAAGGCCTGGAAGTTGAATCGATCACCAATGGCCAGAGATTTAATCAGTCACACCTGTGTAATGAAGCCACCATAAACACCCAAAGGGACAGGGTTTCAGAGAGCTTCTGGGTTGAACACGTGGGGGATGCAGGGAGTGGTGGGCTCAGTGAGGGCATGGAAGCCCCTTGCCCTTCCTGTATACCTTGCCCTGTATGTCTCTGCTGTCTGGCTGTTCTGAATCATATCCTTTTATAATAAACCAGAGACCTAGTAAGTAAATGTTAGAGATCTCTGAGTTTTGTGAGCAGTTCTAATGTAGGGAAGAGGCAAGAGAACTAAAAGTTAAATCAAGCTATATTGAGAGACTGCAATATACTGATCAGCCCTACAGCCAGACCATGAGGAAACCTGCAGAACAAGGGAAGATTTCTGCTGGGATTGCTAACAACCCATTTCACCACACCTTGAAGGGGAAACAGGAAAGCAGAGTCTTTAAGTCATGCCCTACACAAAATAAAATCATTCATTCCTTATGGCTAAAACCATGGGGGAACCTAAGAATAAAAGGCTGGGAATAGCCAGCAGGCCTTTCGGTTTACATATTCTTACCCTTTCTTGCATATACTTTTATCCTTTCACACTGTGTGCCCATACCATCAAAGGTAAATGGGCAAATTCATAGTGATATATAGTGATATATAAACTGAATTCCCCAAAAACTCAGGGTTCCTCATAGTGTCTTTGTGTCAGTCCCTCAGTATCTTTTTTTTCGATCCCTCTCACTGTCACGTGGCTCTCTCTGTGTCCCTCTGAGTCTCTCTCACCCTCTGCCTCTGAGAGGAGACCACACTCTGTCTATGGAGCATTACCCCTTCTCTAATAAACTTTTCTTTTTGACTCTAACTCTGGCATGCGTTTGAATTCTTTCTTGCGCTCAGCCAAGAACCCTCTCTGTCAATGCAGAGCTTGAGCTTCCCCTGACTCAGGGAAATTTGCCCTGTCCTGTACCAGCTCTAGCAGATTAATCAAACCCAAGGAGGGGTGTGTAGGAACCTCTCATAGCCAGCCATTCAGAAGCACAGGTGACAACTTGGACTTGGAATTGGGGTCTGAAGGCACGGGGTCTTGTGGGGTTGAGGCCCTAACCTGTGGGGTCTGATGTCGTCTCCAGGTAGGCATTTTCAGAATTGAGTTTACTGTGGAGGTGGGGAGAAACCACACCTTAGAACTGGTGTCAAAATCAGACATCTTTAACCAGCCCTCTGGCTGTTTTTCATAAAAACATATCACAGAGTATCCCTTTTTAGCACACCAAGCTAAAATTTTTATCTAAAGTGCTATCTGTTTTAAATTTCTCTCATTATTTTTCGAAAAATAGTTTTGAGTTATGTTCTTTCTAACCTTTGTCATCACTGGGAGGACAGCCAAAGCTGATGCAGTGGGTAGAGTGCTCCGTCTCCGCCTGCACTCTGTCTGCTGTTGGCAGCCTCTGGCACACAGCTCTAAACCTGCATTCAGGTTGGTGCACACGTCTGCACTCATGTGGTTTTGCTGGGCTAAGGTCAGGTCTTCTGCTTACTAAGCTAGAGGAGGTTCTGTCAGTCAAACAATATCACCGGGGACCTGGCATGTGCCAGGCACTGTGCTGGGAGCCAACAGAGCCCTCATCTGACCACAGGTTCCCTGCTGTATTCATCAGAGTTCTCCAGAGAAACAGCCAACGAGATGTGTATATCACATCTGTGGAGGGAGACTCATTTTAAGGAATTGGCTGATGGGATTGTGGGATTGTGGCAAGTCCAGATTCTGCAGGGCAGGCCATCAGGCTGGAGGCTCAGGATGAGCCAGTGTTGCAGGTCCAGTCTGAAGACATTTGCTACAGAATCCCATCTTGCTTGGGGAGGCCTGTCTTTATCTACTGAGGCCTTAACTGCTTAGATGAGAGACATCTGCTTTACTCAAAGTTCACTGATTGTAATCTCATCCCAAAATTTGTGCAGAAACATCCAGAATACTGTTTGAGCAAATATCTGGGCCCTGTGGCCCACATTCGAGATGCACCATTATACCCACCCTCAGGAAGCTAATGAACTTGGGGTCTGCTCTCCACCCTCAAGCCATTGGGGTTCCAAGAGCCACCAACATGCCTCTTTCACAGTGCTCCTCCCTGGGCTCGTGGGTCCTCCTGCCCCCTGTGAGGTGTGTCCTGAGGGCTTCTGCAGAGGAGAGAATGGAAGGGGCTGGTGCAAAGAGGACTCTGGCCCTCGGTGAGGACAACTGATCCCTGCTCACAGCTGCAGCTGCATGTTGGAGCAGAGGCTATCCGAGGACAGTCCAGCTTTTCCTGCCAGCTTGGAGCATTGTCCTGTTTCTGTTCACAGGGTGAAATACAGACATAACTGGGGAAGGGGCTTCTTCATCCATATAGTAAGTCAAGCATTGGCATTTGGTCTTCTCTCTTGATTTGCCATATAGTGGCCAGTTTCTGCCTTTGTCTGTATCGGGATAGACATTTTAAAGAGAAATTGGCAAGAGAGACGTAAGGCATGCTTTGTTCTCTGTTGTGTTAATCCACAGTTCCCACTGTGTGCCTTCAGTTCCTGCTAGGAAGGGATGTTAAAAATTGACTACCTTGAGATATCGGAGCCATTGGTCCACTTAATGTATTTGTTCCTTTTCCTGAAAATGTACTGATGACACAGAGAAGTGCTAAATCAAAGAGAAACGGTCTGAACATTGTGGTGTCAGCCCCAAGCTTGTTGGCTCAGCCATCCCTTGATGAGGTCTCTTCAATGGCTCCATGGAGATTGTCCTCTTACTTCTGTGTGGGACCTGGCAGCCCTGTGTCCAGAAGAGCCTGCTATTTCTGTAGAAAGGCCACTGCTGTACAAATCCCTCTGTGTGCCTGTGTGTCCACCCTCACTTCTCAGTCTGTCCTGGTCTAGACTCTCTCCAAGAACAAACCTCCCTGGGGCTGCTGGACTCAGCTCAACATGTCAGAATCGGCACCTTCAGACTTGGAAGAACGAGAACAAACGCTTCCCTGTTAGTACTCCTGTCTGTCCCGCTGCTTGTGTTTTTATTAATATATTTCTTTATAATTCATCTTTCCTACTGGAAGTCTGGATCTGCTGCAAGGGCCATGGTCCCAGTGCTGAGACTGCCATGTGGTCGCAGAACATCTTCCCCTTTGCTCATGACAGCCTGTCTAGGTTTGAGCAGTCACTGTGCCTTCAATAGTCTTCACAGCATGTGGTTTCCAGCCTCCAGAATGTACAAGAAACTTAGAATATATATAAGAAAAAGATAGAATCTGATTCAGGAGTTGGAAAAGCAAGTTAGTAAAACAAATTGTTAAGGAAACAAACCACCATTCCATACAGACTTCAAACCTTGCCTTTAAATGCCAGCTGCATTGCACAGTTGACAAAACAACCTCCCATAATCTTAATCAGGGTGTTGTGGCCCCATCCTCCTCTTTTTGGTGAGAACTGGAGTATTGCATGCCCATTTTAAGAGGAACACTGAAGAAGTGAAGAATGAATGGGAAATCGAGGCAACTAGAAGCTGCCCTCCTTGAAAGAATGAAAGGTGTTCACCCACGCTGAGCAGAGGCGGGAGTTGGTCAGAACTGCCGGGACATAACCAAATGGCCATCCTGCGAAATGCTGATACTTTTTGTCTGAGAAGTTAAACACAGTCCTTTAGTTGCGAGGGAAAGAAAATGTGGCTTAATAAGAAGGGCTGCCCTGAATCTGGACAGTGTTTGAAATCGCACATGCATGTGCGTAGTGGGCTTTCACCTCTTGAGTGTCAGCATGACGAGTGGCCGTGTACGATGAATGCGGGCCTCAGGTACCTTTAGTCCCCACCCAATGCTGAGAGTCTCAGATGGGAGTGTGTCCCCCCCCCCCACATTTTTTTTTTTTAATTTCACCAGCAGTTTCCTTTAAGATCTAATTTGCAGCTTGGTCATCATTAAGGCGAGTTCCTGCTTGCTTTCTCAGAGGCCACAGGAGCACACAGACTGTTACAGGTCCTGGTGGTCTGGCTGTGCATGCAGAGCCTCTGAGCCCCTGCTGGGGGGGCACTGAGGCTGGTGGCTGACCAGCATCTCTGCCCCTGTGTCCCAGGCCTTTGGGATCGGTTCAGGCAGACTTAGAACACTAGAGCTGCTCTTGAAAAATAGTGTCATCTTCAAGCTCAGTCAACATATTTAGCATTGTCTTAGTATTTCACATGTTTACACTTACTCTTTACAATCACTTAAAAATAAATGTTGGGCAGCGAGCCCGCAGAAGGTTCATTTGTCTACATAGTCAAAACCAATGTCATAGTCATATGAGCCAGTTCTTTAAACCAATCTCTCTCCTGCTCCCTCCCCTCCCCACTACCACCGTTTGTGTGTGTGTGTGTGTGTGTGTGTGTGTGTGTGTGTGTGTGTTTGTGTGCGTGCGCGCGCGCGTGCGCTACTGGTTCTGCTGTGAAGAACCCTGACAGACACATTCTGGTACTGAGGGCGAAGGGTGACTTTTCAAAATTGGTTCTACAGTTTCTGGAATCTCTGATCAGATGTAAAGCCACAAATGACACTTCTTCCTAGCAGTATAGTGGCACTGACAGTATGTGGCATGATGTGGCAGTGGAGATACACAAAGGTCACCATGCAGTACTGCTAATCAGATACTTTAAAGGCAAGGTTCTGAGTGATGATGTATTCGATACTGAATAACATTTTTGTCAAACGAGTATAACAAGATTAGCCAGCTGCTACTAACTCTTCCAGAGTTTATTTATTTTACTTATTTTATTTTTTTATGGTGACATTGGTTAACGAAATCCAGTGTTTCAGCTATACACTTTAACAGTAAGGCATATATATATTTATACTGTGTGCTGTGTGTTTACCTCCCATAATAGATTTCTTTCTGTCACCGCATATTTGACCCCCTTTACCCTGTCTACCTCCCCCTTCTGGTAACCACTAGTCTGTTGTCCATGTCCGTAAATCTATGTTTGTTTGTCCTGTTCATTGGTTGCTTTTAGGTTTATAGCTCACATATAAGTGATATCATGTGATTTTCAACTTTTTCTGTCTGGCTTATTTCACTTAGCATGATTATCTTGAGGTCCATGCATATTGTCGCAAATGGCAGTATTTCATCTCTTCTTATGGCTGAGTAATATTCCATTGTATATATGTACCACAGCATCTTTAGCCAATCATCTATCATAGGACACTTCAGTTTTCTCTATGTCCTGGCCACTGTGAATAATGCTGCTGTGAACATCGGTATGCAAATACCTTTTCGGATATGAGTTTTCAAGTCTTTGGGGTAAATACCCAGTAGAGGGATTGCTGGATCATATGGTAGATCAATTCTTAGTTTTTTGAGGAACCTCCATACTGTTTTCCATAGTGGCTGTACCAATTTGCAGGCCTACCAGCAGTGTATGAGGGTTCCTTTTTCTCCACATCCTCTCCAGCATTTGTTATTACTTGTCCTGTTGGTTATAACTATTCTAACAGGTGTGAGATGGCATCTCATTGTGCTTTTGATTTGCATTTCCCTAATAGCTAGTGATGTTGAGCATCTTTTCATATATTTGTTGGCCATTCGTATGTCCTCTAGAGAGAAGTGTCTGTTCAGGTCCTCTGCCCATTCTTTGATTGGATCATTTGGGTTTTATTTGTTGTTATAGAGTTGTGTGAGTTCTTTGTATATTTTGGATATTAGACCTTTATT
Organism: Eidolon dupreanum; assembly: GCA_028627145.1. Taxonomy (NCBI): domain Eukaryota; kingdom Metazoa; phylum Chordata; class Mammalia; order Chiroptera; family Pteropodidae; genus Eidolon; species Eidolon dupreanum. The sequence goes on from CM053515.1 coordinate 35,732,634, forward strand.
GGAAATGTTGCTTGCAAAGATATTTTCCCGTTCAGATGGTTGTCTCTTTACCTTGTTGACAATTTCTTTTGCTGAGCAGAAGCTCTTTAGTTTGATGTAGTCCCATTCCTTTATTTTAGCTTTTACTTCCCTTGCTTTTGAGGTCAAATTCATAAAATCCTCTTTTAGTCCAAGGTCCTTGAGTTTAGTTCCTGTATTTACTTCTATGCATTTTATTGTTTCAGGTCTTATATTCAGGTCCATACCCATTTTGAGTTAATTTTGGTGTGTGGTGATAGACAACAGTCTAGTTGCATTCTTTTCCAGTTTTCCCAGCACCATTTATTGAAGAGGCTTTCCTTTCTCCATTTGTTTTTGGTTTTTGGCTTTTTTTTTTTGTCAAAAATTATTTGCCCATGTAAATATGAGTTTACTTCTGGACACTTGATTCTGTTCCACTGGTCCGTGTGTCTGTTTTGCTGCCAATACCATGCCGTTTTGATGACTGTCGCTTTGTAGTATAATATGAAGTCAGGCAGAGTGATGCCTCCAGCCTTGTTCTTTTTTCTCAAGATGACTTTGGCAATACGCGGTCTTTTGTGCTTCCATACAAATCTGATGATTTTTTGTTCTATTTCTTTAAAAAATACCAATGGGATTTTGATGGGGATTGCATTAAACGTGTATAATGCTTTAGGTAATATGGTCATTTTAACTATGATAATTCTTCCAGTCCAAGAGCAGGGAATATCTTTCCATTTCTTTGTATCTTCTTTGATTTCTTTTAATAAGGTTTTATAGTTTCCATTATATAGGTCCTTCCCATGTTTTGTTCTTTAGGTATTTTGTTTAGGTATTTTATTCTTTTTGTTGCAATTGCTAAAGGAATTATTTTTTCCACTTCCTTTTTTGACACTTCATTATTAGAGTATAGGAACGCTATGGAATTTTGAACACTGATTTTGTATCCAGAAGCTTTACTGTATTTGCATAGTGTTTCTAGTAGTGTTCTTGTGGAGTCTTTCGGGTTTCCTATATAGAGAATCATTTAATCCACAAATAGTGACAGTTTAACTTCTTCGTTTCCTATTTGGATGCCTTTTATATCTTTCTCTTGCCTGCTTGCTCTCACTAGGACTTCAAATGTTATTGAATAACAGTGGCAATAGTGGACAGCCTTGTCTTGTTCCTGATCTTAGAGGGAAGTTTTTTAGTTTTTCACCATTAAGTATAATGTTGGCTGAGAGTTTGTCATATATGGCCTTTATTATGTTAAGATACTTTCCCTTTATACTGATTTTATTAAGTGCTTTGATCATAAATGGATGCTGTATCTTGTCGAAGGCTTTTTCTGCATCTATCAATATGATCATATGATTCTTATTTTTTAATTTGTTTTTGTGGTGTATCATATTAATCGATTTGCATATGTTGAACCATCCCTGTGCCTCTGGGATGGAGCCCACTTGATTGTGGTGTATAATCTTTTTAATATGTTCCTGTATTCAATTGGCTAGTATCTTATTTAGGACTTTTTCATCTGTGTTCATGAGAGATATTGGTCTGTAGTTTTCTTTTTTTATGTTATCTTTACCAGGTTTTGGTATCAGGGTAATATTGGCTTCATAAAATGAGTTGGGAAGTATTGCCTCCTCTTCGATTATTTGGAAGAGTTTGAGGAGAATTGGTATTAAATCTTCTTTGAATGTTTGGTAGAATTCACTAGTGAAGCCATCTATCTGGTCCTGGACTTTTACTTTTTGGTAGGTTTTTGATGATTGTTTCAATTTCCATATTGCTGATGGGTCTATTTAGATTTTCCAGTTCTTCTTGATTCAATCTAAGAAGGTTGTATTTTTCTAAGTACTGGTCCATTTCTTCTAGGTTATTCAATTTGGTGTTATATACTTTTCCATAGTATTTTTGTATGATCCTTTGTATTTCTGCAATATCAGTCATAATTTCCTCTCTTTTATCACTGATTTTGTTTATTTGTGTTCTTTCTCTTTTTTCTTTAGTTAGTCCAGCCAGGGGTCAATTTTATTAACCTTCTCCAAGAACCAGCTCTTCGTTGCATTTATTTTTTCTATTTTTTTTGTTGTTTTGTTTTGTTTTCAGTTTTGTTTATTTCTACTCTAATTTTGATTATTTCTTTCCTTCTGCTGACTTTAGGCCTCATTTGTTCTTCCTTTTCTAGTTTTTTTAAGATGAAGCATTAGGCTGTTTCTTTGGGCTCATTCTTGTTTTTGGAGATAGGTCTGTAATAATATGAACTTTCCTCTTATGACCGCTTTTGCCATTTCTCAAAAGTTTTGATATGTTGTACTATCATTATCATTTGTTTCTATGTATCTCTTGATCTGTCTTTTTATTTCTCCTTTGACCCAGTTATTCTTCAGTAGCATGTTGTTTAATCTACATGTATTTGTGATTCTTTCTGATTTCTGTTTGCAGTTGATCTCTAGTTTCAAAGCATTATGATCAGAGAATATGGTTGGTATGATTTCAACCCTCTTCTATTTGTTGAGGCTATCTCTGTGTGTGATCAATTCTTGAGAATGTTCCATGTGCACTAGAGAAGAATGTATAAGCAGCTGTTTTGGGATGGAAGGCTCTGTAAATGTCGATTATATCCAATTGGTCTAATGTGTCATTTAAGGACGTTATTTACTTACTGATTTTCTGTTTGGATGATCTCTCCATATCTGATAGTAGGGTATTTAGGCCCTACTACGATAGCGTTTTGGTCTGTTTTTCCCTTTAGTTCTGTTAGTAATTGCTTTACATATTTCGAGGCTCCCTGATTGGGAGCATAGATAGAAATAAGTGTTATGTCTTCTTGGTGCATGATTTCCTTTGTCATTATAAAGTGTCCCTCAGTATCTTTCTCTACATTTTTATTTTGAAGTCTGTTTCATCCGATATTAGTACCTCTACTCCCGCTTTTCTCTGAATGCCATTGCTTGAAATATCATTTTCTACCCTTCCACTTTGAGTCTATATTTGTCTTTGGAGCTGAGATGTGTCTCCTGGAGGCAGCATATGGTTGGGTTTTGTTTTTTGATCCATTCTGCAACTCTGTGCCTTTTTATCAGTGAGTTCAGTCCATTTACATTTAGGGTGATCATTGAAATATGAGGTCTTCTTATAACCATTTTATGTTTTGCTTTCTGGTAGCTCAGTGTTTCCATGCTTCCTTGTCCTTGTGTTTCTGTTTTCTTTATTTTAGTTGGCTTTAGTGGGTTTTCTCTCTGGTCCTTCTTGTTTTATGTTATATACTTCAGTTCTGAATCTTTGGCATGTAGTTACCATTATGAATATGTAGAGGATAGTTATATATATACAGTTATCCATTTTCTTCTGTGTATGCCTTATCTCCATTTCCCTATGCGAATTTGGATCTTTGAATCCTCCCCTTTTCAGTCATTGTTGTCTCAGTTTGTCCCTCTGTATGCTGAACATTCATTACTATCTTGCTATAGCAACTCTTTTCTTATCGTTTAAGCTTATACTGCCCTGTTTTTAGTAAAGATTGCACTCCTCTACTTCTATTAGCCTGATAGTCACCTTACTACTAATTATGTAATTTTTTTTTTTTGTCATTTTGTTTTGGGCGAGCCAACCCCTTTCTGTATTTCCTGTAATGCAGGCCTCATAGTAGAGAATTCCTTCAATTTTTGTATGTTTGGAAAGGTCTTTATTTTCCTTCATCTAAAGGAGAGCTAGCTGGATACATTCTTACTTGGTAGCTCCTTTCACTTTATAACTTGAATATTTGATTCCATTTCCTTCTAGCTTGTAAAGTTTGTGCTGAGAAGTCCAACGATAATCTAATGGGTTTTCCTTTATAGGTTACCGTCTTTTCCTTAGCTGCCCTGAGAAGTCTGTCTTTGTCATTAATTTTTGATAATTTTAATACTGTGTGTTTTAGAGAATGCCCTTTTGGGTTAAGATAATTGGGTGTTCTGTTAACTTCTTCAATTCCAAGCTCTAACTCATTCTTTAGATTTGGCAAATTCTTGTCAACCATTTGTCTAAAAATGCTTTCTAATTCCTGCTCCTTTTCTTCCCCTTTGAGAATGCCCATTATTCTTATCTTTCCTCTCCTGATGGTATCAGCTAGTTCTTGTTTCTCTTTCATTATTCTTTATTCTTTGGTTTCTGCTTTCCTTCTGATTTATTTCTAGATTTCTGTCTTTGATATCACTGATCCTTTCCTCTGTTTGGTCGACTCTATTTCCCAAGCTTGCTATTTCATTTTTCATCTCTTTCGCTGTGTTCTTTATCTATATGTCTATTATATATTTTTGTTCCTCTTTTTCTCCTTTAACACCTTTTGTGTGTACATTAGATTTTTTTTCTAGTGTACCATTTAAATTCTTTTATTAATATTTTAATTATTTTCTTGTTATGCTAGATGTTACAGTATATATCTTAACTTTATGATCTACTGCCAATTAGTAATACTTAATATATTCTGTTATAGCTTTATTCCCCCCCCACCTTTGTGCCATTGTCATTTATATTATGGATGAACATTTTTTAAACCCAATAGTACAGTACTGTTATTATCACTTTGTACAACCTTGTACCTTTTAAAGAAGAGAAGAACAAAAAGAGAAAGTATTTTATCCTAATCTGCCCATTTACTGTTTTCAGTACATGTCATTTTGAGTTACCGCCTATTGTCATTTTTCTAATCTCCATTTGTGCTATTATATATCATATATGTAATATATCATATATATTATATTTTATATGTTATTAACCTTACTGTATGTAATATATCATATATATTATATTTTATATGTTATTAACCTTACTGTATACTTTTAAAAGAAGTGTTTTATGCAGTTGTCTTTTAAATCATTTAGGGAAAATAAACAAAAATATTTACATTATCTAATTCCCTTTACCAGTGCTCTTTGTTTCCTGGTGTGGATTTGAGTTCCTTCTGGGGGTATCATTTCCTGTATTGCTTTTTAAAATTTGGTTGTGTATGCACATGCACGTGCGTGTGTGTGTGTGTGTGCGTGGTTACAAGAGGCACGTCTGGTAGTAGTGAATTCTCTCAATGTTTGGGAATGTCTTTATTTTGCCTTATTTTTTGAAGGACAGAGTATAGAATTCTCTACTGACAGTTTTGTTTCAGAACTTTGCATATGTCATCTCACTGACTTCTGGTCTCCATTATTTCTGACAGAGGTCAACTGTTAACATCATTGTAATTCCCTTGTTCATGATAAATTATTTTTCTGTTGCTGCCTTCAAAATTTTCTCTCTTTGGCTTTCGAAGTTTGGCCAACATGCATCTAGATGTGTATCTCTTTGTATTTCACCTGCTTGATGTTTGTTTAGCTTCTTGCGTGCATAGGTTATTGTTTTTTTCTATCGAATTTGGGGTTTGGGGACTTTATTATTTCAAATAATTTTTCCGTCCCTTTCTGTGTCTGCTGTCCCTCTCAGGAATGGTTATGTGTATGTTGGTAGTATGTTCATGGTATCTACCAGGTCTCTGAGGAACTTTTTCTTTTTCTTTTCTTTCTTTCTTGATCTTCAGATTGTATGGTTTCAATTGTTCTATCTTCAAACACCAATTCTTTCTTCTCTCATTTCAGACCTGCTATTGGACCTCCCTAGTGAAGTTCTCATTTGTTATTTTTCTTTAAAAATGAGACTTAATTGATCTATAATACTGTATTCATTTTAGATGTATGATGTACAAAGTTCAGCCTTTATTTATTTATTTATTTTTAAGATTCCACATAAGTGAGATGATACAGCGTTTGACTTGTTTAATTTACAGTAATGCCTTCAAGGTTCATCTATGTTGTCACAATGGCAGTATTTCCTTTTTTTATGGCTGAATAATATATACATATATCAGATTTACTTTATTCATTATTTCATCAAGTGACACTTAGCTCATTTCCATGTGTTAGCTATTGTAAATTATGCTGCTGTGAACATGGGAGTGCAGATATCTTTTTGAGATAGTTATTTTGTTTTTTTGTTTGTTTGTTTGTTTTTCAGATACACACCCCAAAGTAGAATTGCTGGATTATATGATAGTTCAATTTTTAATGTTTTGAGGAACTTCCAAACTGTTTTCCATAGTGGCTGCTCCAGTTTACATTCCCACTAACAGTGAACAATGTTCCCTTTTCTCCACATCCTCACTAATACTTGTTATTTCTGGTCTTTCTGATAATAGCTATTCTAACAGGTGTCAGGTAATATCTCATTGTGGTTTTGATTTGTATTTCCTTGACGATTAGTGATATTGAGCACCTTTTCATGTGCCTGTTGGCCATCTGTATGTTTTCTTTGAAAACTGCCTGTTCAGATCCTCTTCTCATTTTTTAATTGATCATTTTTTTTTCTGTACTGAGATGTTTGAGTTCTTTATATGTTTTGGATATTAACTCCTTATCAGATGTATGATTTGCAGATATTTTTTCCCATTCTGTAAGTTGCCTTTGCATTTTGTTGATAGTTGCCTTTGCTGTACAGAAAAGCCTTTTTAGCTTGATGTAATCCTACTTATTTATTTTTGCTTTTGTTGCCTTTGCTCTTGTCAAATCCGAAAAATCATTTCAATACCAACGTCTAGGAGCTTATTTCCTATGGTTTTTTTTTCTAGGAGTTTTATGGTTTCAGGTTTTACATTCAGGTCTTTAATCCGTTTTGAGTTAATTTTTATGAATGGGATAAGAAAGTGGTCTAGTTTTTTTTTTTTTTTTTTTTTTTTTTGCATGTATCTGTCCAGTTTTTCTACCATCATTTATTGTTGTAGCTCCTTTATAATAGATTAATTTACTATATGTATTGGTTTATTTCTGGGCTCTCTATTCTGTTCTATTGATCAATGTGTCTGTTTTTATGCCAGTACCATACAGTTTTGATTACTATAGCTTTGTCTTGTGGTTTGAACTCAGGAAGTATGATGCCTCCATCTTTGTTGTTTTTTTTTTTTTAAGATGGTTTTGACTATTTGGGGTCTTTTGTGTTTCTATACAAATTTCAGAATTGTTTATTCTATTACTGGAAAAATACTGTTAGAATTTTGATAGATATTGAATTGAATCCGTAGATTGCTTTGGGTAGTATGGACATTTTAATGGTACAATAGTCCCCCCATTCCCACCCCGCAATGCACATCTGTAGGGGATATTTTTCAAGACCCCCAGTGGATGCCTGAAACCACAAGTAGTACTGAACTCTATATATATATGTGTTTTTTTCCATGCATACATATATATAATAAAGTTCAATTTATAAATGACACAGTAAGAGACAGTAAGAGATTAACAACAATAACTAGTAATAAAATAGAGCAATTATAACAATATACTGTCATAAAAGGTGAATGTTTTCATATTAATATTTTTATTAATAAATTTTTATTTAATAAAAGTTTATTAAATATTAGTATTTAATAAATGTGAATATAATCTTTTTCTTTCTCTCTCAAAATATCTTATTGTACTATACTCTCGTGAGCATTGGTGAAACCATTCCATAAATAAGATGGCTGTCACCATGTTTTCTAATTACTTTGCCAGAACACAGGCATATAATTTTTGCTTTTGTTTTTCAGAGCGCATGAATTCTTTGCACTGTACACTATGCCTGGCTTTTTCATATGTCCTGCAGTGCTGCCACATAGTACCAGAGTTAATCTGTCCTCATGCTGGTCCCTCCTTTTTTGCATTTTTATGAATGTAGGTTCTATTGGGCATCTTCTTCCAGAAGAGCCCAATTTCATCGCAGTTTGAAGACTTGCTGCAGGTGGGATCCTTCCTCAATCAGTTTCTTCACCTCTGCTGGAAATGTAGCAGCAGCTTCTTCAGTAATTTTTACATTTTCAGTCCAAGCCTGTTCCTGAATCTGTGTAACCATCTCTAACTTGCAGTAAATGGCTTGGTATCACCATTTTGGGGGATCCCTTTCTTAAGTCCATGTATAGGCTCAGTGCTTTCCGGGGCAACATGTTGCCTTCGGTCAGAACATGTTTTCTGCTCACATCTTCCACCCACAAATTTTCTATCTTAGCTAAGCACTTATAACACACAAAGTGTTCATGACTTTTGCAGTTTGAGGGGGGACAGTAAACCTAGCATAGTCTTTTTTCTTCACAATTTTACTGATAGAAGATTCGTTTTAACCATAGTTCTTAGTAACCTCAGCATATGATTGTTTTCCTTATTAAGTTGAAATTTTTACCTTTTCACTTAAAGGAAGTACTTTATAGCATATCTGAATTGCCAGCATCATTCCTTTTGTGTTTTGGGGCCATCTTTAAGCAAAATAACAGTTCATTGAACTCAAGTACTGCAAACCATGACAGTCAGTCTCATCACCTAGGTGGCTACTAAGTGACTGGCAGGAAGGTAGCACAAATGGTGCAGGTACCCTGGGTAAAGGAATTATTCATGTCCCAGGTGGGACAGAGCAGGACGGCTTGAGATTTCATGACACTACTCAGAATGGCAAATGATTTAACACTTATGAATTATTTATTTCTGGAATTTTCCATTTAATATTTTCTGAACATGGTTGACCATGGATAACAAACCGTAGAAAGTGAAACTGTGGATAAGGGAGGACTACTGTATTCTTTCAATTTATGAGCATGGAATGTCTTTCCATTTATTTGTGTCTTCAATTTATTTTATCACTGTCTTAGAGTTTTCAGTGTAAAGGTCTTTTACCTCCTTGGTTAAATTTATTCCTAGGTATTTTATTATTTTTAATGATATTGCAGATGGGACTGTTTTCTTAATTTATCTTTCTGATACTTCATTTTTAATGTATAGAAACAACTGATTTTTGCTGTTAATTTTGTATCCTGCACAGTTTTTTGGTGAAGTCTTTAGAGTTCTATATAAGTGTCATGTCGTCTGCAAATAGAAACCTTCTTCCTTTCCACTTTGGATACCTTTCATTTCTTTTTCTTGCCTGATTGGTATGGCTAGGACTTCCAGTGCTACGTTGACTAAAAGTGGTGATATTGGACATCTTTCTCTTGTTCCTGATCTTAGAGGAAAAGCTTTCAGTTTGTCATGAATGGATGTTGAATTTTGTCAAATGCTTTTCTACATCTATTGAGATGATCATATGATTTTTATCTTTCATTTTGTTAATATGGTGACAAACTATCTTTCCATCCTAGAATAAATCCCACTTTTTGAATTTGGTTTGCTAATATTTTTGTTGAGGTTTTTGCATCTGTGTTCATCTGACAACAAAATTTCTTGTATCATTGTCTGGGTTTAGTATCAAGGTAATGCTGACCATGTAAAATGTGTTTGGAAGTGCTCCCTCCTCTTCTAGGTCTTGTCTTTTTTCTATAAGGATTAGTATTAATTCTTTTTTAAGTATTTGGCGGAATTCACCAGTAAAGCCATCTAGTTCTGGACTCTGTTGGGTTATTGTAACTTTTTAACTTAAGGATTTCCATTTGGTTATTTTTTATATATTCTGTCTCTATCTTGATAGTCTGTATTTGATGAATCATCATCACCATGCTTTTCTTTAATCCTCTTAACCTGGTTTCCTTTAACTCTTTGAACATTTATAACTTTTTAGAAATCTTTGTCTGTTAAATCCAACTTCTGAACACCCTCAGAAATGGATTCTATTGATTGGTGGTTTTATTTCCCCCTTTGTATGGGTAACATTTTGGTTTCCTTATATACCTCATATTTTCTTTTGTTAGAAAACTTTGCATTTAAAAAAATATATTGTTGCAATTTGGGATTCTGATCTCACTCTTCACCACAGGGTGGTGCTGTTGGTGAATTGTTTTTGTTTGTTCATTTTAATAAATTGCTCAGACTGTTTGGCCAAGTGTATTTCTACTGTAGTGTGCAACATTTGTCATCTGCTTAGGCTTTGTATTTTTGTTTTTAATGTTTTAATTTTTAAGCTTGGCTGGGTTCATGTGGGTTGATCCCTACATCAGCATAGCTTAGTGGTCAGCCATTGGTTAGCCACAGGTTGCACTTAAACAAACACCCTGCGCTGATCAGCCTTGCCCTTTGACATTGGATCTGTGTCAGACTTCAGGGAATTCCTTCAAAATTTGTATAGTTTAGAAACATGCTCCCCCCCCCCTTTAATTTTGTTTCTGGTCTTAGAAGGAAGGCATTGATTTTTTTCAACATTAGGTATACTGTTACTTGTAGGTGTTTTATAGATATCCTTTATCAGATTGAGGAAATTTCTTTCTATTTCTATCTTACTGGAAGTTTTTACAGCAGTAAAAGTTGAATTTTGTCATTCTTTTTCTGCATCTTTTGTGATGCTCATTCAGTTTTCCTTCTGTTTGTCTGCCAGTGAGATACAGTGATTAATTTTCAAGTGTTAAACCAACTTCAGTCTCCTGGGATTAATACCACTTAATCATGAAATAGAATTTCTATATATTGTTGATTTGATTTGCTAATATCTTCATAAGGAATTTTGAATCTGTGTTACAGAGGAATATTGCTATGTTCTTGTTTTCTTTTAATGTCCTTATTGGGCTTTGGAATAGGAGTTAGAGTGTTATTGCGAACCGCGTTCGCTCTTGGCTCTATTATTTGAAAGGGTTGGTGTACAATTCTTATTCTTTCTTCCTTGTATGTTTGGCAGAATTTATCAGTGGAGTCACCTGGACCATAGTTTTTTTCTATGGCAATATCTTTAATTACAGATTCAATTTCTTTGTAAGGCTCTCCATGTTCTTAAACTTTTTCTTGCCTCAGTTTCAGAACGTTGGGTTTTTCAAATGTTTTGTCTATTTCATATAAGTTGTCTAATTTATTGGTGTAAAGTTCAGCATATGGTGATGCCCCCTTTTTTTATTCCTGGTATTGGTAATTACATTTTCTTTATTTTTTTTCTTGATCATTTCTAGGGGTTTAATTTTTAAAATTATTTCAAAGAGCTAGCTTTTGGCTTTGTTAGTATTTCATATTTTTTCATATGTTTTCATTTTTATTGACTTCTGCTTTTCCTTCTACTTATTTTGGTTTTAATTTATAACTTTTTGAGATAGAAGCTTGTATCACCAATTTTTAAACCTTTCTAGAAAGTTTTCAAATATATGCATTGAGAGCAATGAATTTCTCATAACTTCACTACTTTTTGTATACTGTGTATTCAGTTTCATTCACTTTATATATATTCTAATTTATTTAGAATTGTGTTTAATTTCCAAATATTTGAGGATTTTCTAGTTAGCTTTTTGTTATTGATTTCTTGTTTGAATTCTTTGAGGACAGAGGATATGATCTGTATAATCTCAGTACTTGAAATTTATTGAGGCTTGTTATACTTTTTTTTAATGTTCTGAGTACACTTGAAAAGAGTGTGCATTCAGCAGTTGGGTGCTGTTTCTACAAATATCAGTCAGGTTAAGTTGGTTAAATAGTGTTCAAAATTTCTGTAGTCTTACTAATTTTTGTCTTGTATCAGTCATAGAGAGAAATTTGTTGAAATCTACATCTGTGATTATCTCTCTTTTTAGTTTTATCAATTTTTGCTTAATAAATTTTGAATTTCTGTTATTACATACATACGTACATATTTAGTATTGTTTCTGTTTTGACCTTCTTATTATGCACGGTCTCTTTTTATCTCTGCTAATACTCCTTTACTTTGGCATGCTGTGTTTTTTCCAATCTCTTTGCTTTTGCTGTATCTGTGTCCTTATATCTCAGTGTCTCTTGCCAACAAGATATAGTTTGGTCTTATCTTCTTTACGTATGCTGATAATATGCTTTTTGATTAGAGCATTTAGTCCATTTTCATTTAGTATGATTACTAATATGGTTGTGTTTAATTCCACCATCTTGTTTTCTGTTTATTTTATTTGATCTTTATTCCATTGCTTTCCCTTTTTTGCTTCTATTTTTTTCTTATTTTATTGATTTTTTAGATCTCTCCGTTGGTGTTATTAGTGGTTACTTTAGAGTTGTGCTATCCGGTGAGGTAGCCACCAGTCACATTAAAATTAAGTTGAAAATTCAGTTCTTCATCGCATTAGCTACATTTTAGGTGCTCAGTAGCCACGTGTGCCTCTTATTGTATTGGACTGTACAGATTACTGCCAAAAGTTTTATGAGCTCTTGAGAGATTGAGATCAGGATTTGAGTCAGAATTACCCAGGGTCAGGTGTGGCAAGAGTAACATCCTAGTTAGAAGGTGTGTGTTTTTCTTGTTTGTCCACCACTGATCAGCTTTGTGTCTGTAGGCAAATGCCCTCCTGCTCTTAGCTGCAGGTTTCTTTTCTAAAATATGGGAATAATAAATCCTCTTCCTGCTTCATGGAGTGCTTGTGGAAAAGAAAACTGGTAAAATGCTTTATAAAGGCTAACGCAGCCTTCAAAAAAAGTATTAAAAATTGATTTGACTCAGTTTTTTTTGTGTGTTTTGTTTGCTCTTTTAGGTTGCTGACAGAACTGGAATCTCCTTCTTGGTGGCCTTTTAGCTCCAAGCTTTGGAAGATGCCAGCAGACACTAAGCCCAGTGGAGGCTTCTCAGTGTCTGGTTCGAAAGCTCTTGGAAAAGAAGGAATACTGATCAGAATTCCTGCTATCATTTCCCAAAGAACAGAATCTCAGGTTAAACCAGGAAGGCTCACCATCCTCGTTTCCGGGTTGGAAATCCATGGCTCAGATTCTTTGCTCATACACAGATTTGAAAAAGAAGATGTAGATGACATTAAGGTTCACACACATTATGAAATTAGTATCCGCCAGCGGTTCATTGGGAAGCCGGACATAGCTTTTCGCTTGATATCTGCCAAGATGCCAGAGGTTATCCCCATTTTGGAAGTGCAATTCAGCAAGAAGATCGAATTCTTAGAAGACGCCTTGATGCTCAGAAGTGCTAGAACCTCTTCCCCAGCAGAGAAAGGCTACTCTGTCTGGCACACAGGTGAGCGACTGCCAAAAGAACCTGTGCACAGGCCCCTGACCTCCCAGCCAAACCCGGCACACCCATGGTACACATGCAACATGGCGCATTGTTGGAGAAGTTACTGGTTTTAGCTCACTAGCAACTGCCCACTTATTTAGAAATAAATATAATTTCAGACCATTTTCCTGAGTACTTGCCACTTGTGACTCTCAAGTCACTTACGTTTCTCACACATTCGAGCGCTGTGTATGTTTCTGAATATGTCAGAAGGGGTTCGGGTAGCCTTTCGGACAAAGGGAAGGTCTGAGTTAGGCATTTTTCAGTTTTTTCTCCATTTGATTTGAGAACCGGTGCTTCAGGGTCTTAACCGGCTCCAGCAGTGCCTAGTCTAGTGGATCTGTTCCCTCCGCCCGACTCAGCCTCACTGCCGTTCCTGTGACGTTTAATCGAGATTTTCTCAGCCCGCCTTCCAGTTGTATGTTTAGGGGTCAGAATCTTGAAAACTATGCAGCACAGTTTTTGTGGTTTATGTTGCATTCGCAAGGTGTTGGGAAGCCCTTGTTTTCCCTGGCTCTGCAGCCGCAGTATCTCCTTAAGGTCTCCATAGGATGTGGAGGGTGTGGCTGGGTGTGGCCGGTTGGGTCCAGTGTGGGTGGCAGAACATATGGATATGTCACATGTCCACACATAGTGAGGTTCTCGAGGCCCAGCCTCCTCCCTAGCATGGGGTAACTTGGTGTTTATCTGACTTTTCAGTTTTGCTGTTCTGACAGGTGTACTGTGGCATCTTGATGGTATTTTTATTTAATTTCTTTCACTGATCGTGAGATGGAGCATATGATGCTTTTTATTTGCTTCTAGGCCCCCTTTGTGGATTGCCCGTTCTGTTTTTTTTTTTTCCCTGCTGAGCTTTGTTTTTTTTAATTTTTGTCTGATTTGTAGAAGTTCCTTATATATTCTAGACAGTCATTCCTTATTGACTTTAGAAGGTACTGGTGTTCTCCTATACTGTCAGCCTCCATTACTGCCAAATCTTTTCACTTTGCTGTGGTCATATCCACCATTTTCTCCCTGAGGTTTGTTTTTGAGCCCTGCTTAAGAAATTCCAAAGTCAAAAATACTCTGATATTTTCTAATATTAGAATTATAGGTGATATTATTTCTATATTTAATGTGATTTTTTTTGACAAGCAATAGTCTTTCCTTATTAACTTTGATTTCTTGATGTCTGTTAAAGAGAGATGTTTATTACTATTCTGATGCCTTTTTTTTCTCATGTTTGATTTTAGTCCCAATATGTAACCTTATCTCCCTCACCCCATGTCTATGTTGATGTTGTTCTAGATGTCTTCAAGTTGCAAAAAGAAATACACCTCATGATAGATCTCGTCACATAAGACCCAGAATGTTAGAAATGATAATATAAAAATTTAATTTAAAAACTTATTTTCTTGACATTTCTAGTTTTTGTTTGACCCCTCACTCAAGGCAGTACTCAGAAGCTGGCCCCTAAAAGGGCCAAGAAGGGTGAGCAGTACCAGCCAATGTGGACCCTCACCAGAGGGCCCTTCGGGCAAGGCCATGTACGGGCCCAGCTGGGCAGCTGCTCTGACACGCCAGGTTTTGACTAAATCACCTTACTGCATTTTCTCCTGGGAGGTGCCTCAGTAGCCAGAGGAGAAGGCCCTGGCTGGAGGGACAAGACAGAGTGCTGTCAGCCATTGGTTCTACCTGTGCTGATTAAGAACCCCACGCTGAGAGGAGTGGTGTCAGGCGCCCACACTTCTGAAAACAACCAAACAAAACCCACAACCCTCCTCACAGAGCTCTACCATGTCTGCGGAGTGTCAGGCATGGTTGTTTTAAGGAGAGGACACGGCACACAATGGAATGAATGAATGAGATGGTAGATATGAGCATGCCACATGTGGCACAGAGGTCATACTGCACAAGCTTGTTGGGCCTGCTGGAAGGTGGGATGGCAGACTCTGACCCTGAGTATTCAGGTGGCATATAGGGCTGGACAGGAGCAGAAAGCATGTGTAGGGCCTCTGCGGCTATGGTCAGGCTGCAGGAAGCTCAGTGAGTGTGAGTCCCTCACGGGGTCAGGAAGGGTGGGCTGGACCTCTTGGGCATGGGCCAGATGTCTTCATCCTCCTTTTCCTCTAGGAAGCCACAGATTGCTTCTAAGGCTTTCAACTGATTGACCCAGGCCCACCACACTATCTAGGACAGTCTCCATTACCTAAAGTCAACCGATTTGGGGCCTTCTCCAACCACGGCTACAAATACCTTCCTGGTAACACCTGGGTTAGGGTTGGATTGACTAGCTGCGGCCTGTCACATGTGTGTGGAATGAGCTGAGCCATGTCCAGGGTGACAGATGGGTTTTCATCTTGGTGCTAACTTTAGCCTCTGGGATGGGATCCCAGCAGGGTTTCAGAGAAAGGATTGCCCTACTCTGTTTGGGAGGCCACCCTGCCTCGTGGGGTGGGTCCACCTTACACCTATGGGTTTGGAGAGGCTCAGGTGCCAAGGAGTGATATGTTTGAAAGAAGCTAGCATGCTGAGTTTAGTAAGGAAGATGACATCTGACTTCTTGGGGACTTCTCAGCCCAGCAATGAGAGCCTACTTCTCACCATCCCCCTTTGTGCCGTATCTGCCAGCACCTCTGACTTTCCTATTCCATGTCAGAATCTCCAGAAACAGCTGAGGTGGAGGCCATGACCTACAGCTCAGAGATGAGTTCCTCTCCTTAACGAGGGACTTGGGTAAAATGTGTGGCCAGAAGGTGGCAGTCTAGTAACAGGGGATCACTGTTTGCCCTGAGTGAGTATCTAGAACTTTCCAGAGACCTCTGTGGTAATGTGTAGTATGGATGGGTGGGGGCTGGGATTCACAGGCAGGCAGTTTCTACCTTAGGGAAGAACACTCACAAATTATAGTTTTTCTGCATAACATCTTTTAAATAATCACTCAAATTTTAGAAGTTTCAGACTTGCAGAAAAGTTGTAAGGATAGTTCAGCGTTTCCATGTCTCCCACACCCAGTTGCTCCTCTCATCACCTGATATGAGTCGTTCTTTGTCATAACTAATGAACCTAAATGGATATGTTGTTATTCCCATAAGTCCGTATTTTATCTGGATTTCCGTACATTTTACTGTTCCAGGATCCCATGTGACATTTTGGTGTCATGTCTCCTTGGGCCCTTATTGACTGGGACAGTTATTCAGACTCTCTTTGCTTTGGTGGCCTTAATCATTTTAGGAGTGATAGTCAGGTTCTATAGCATGTTCGCAGGTTGTCTCATGGTCCCTGGGGTGACAGGGGTGGGAGGAAGCCTGCAGAGCTTGTTTCTTCATCAGAGCAGTGTCCATGCTTGACATCGTTAAGGGTTTTGGCACTGGTTTGCTGACTGTCCCCTCATGAGAGATTCCTTTCTTGACTGCCTACTTTGAGGCCTCTGTTGCTGGCTCACTCATCCATGGAACTCTTGCCTCATACTTGCCCTCTGGTGCCGCCCCTATGGCCTAACCAGGTCCCCTGCAATGTCACCTCCTTCCTAGAAAGTGGAATCATGTCAGTTCCCTTGTAGCTTGAACAATGTGTGCTTATTTTGATTAACTGAGATAATTAATGACTTTAAAGACAAAAACCACCTTATACTGAACCAAATTAATATTTCTCAGAGATATTTCAAAATATTGAGGTAACTGATAATGTTTTAATGTCATGTGTTAACTGGCCTCTCCCTTAGGCTGATAATAACTAGTAGGATGCTTCTGTCCTGCTGACAGCTTCCAGCCCAGCTCTGATGGCTCTCTGCTGCTGACCGATGCTTTAGAAATGGGATTCTCATTATGTGACATCCCAGTAGGCCACATGGACCGAGTGGCCCTGAGCTGTATGCGTGGAAGTTTCTGTGCTTACTAGCAAGTCCCCAGGATGTTGGAATTAGTGGGCTTTAGCAAGTCTAGAGCACAAGTCATGAAATTAGTTTAGTGGGTTGCAACCAGCTTTTTCCTAAAAAATGGAAGAGAACAGCAGGCACCTGGGAAATGTTTTGTCCTGTGAGACCTTTCCAGACATCACAGTGTAGTGAGGGTGTGGCGACTCTGTGTAGGATGTGCTGTCACGTGCACAGTTAGAGATGGGCCTCGGGGTGTCACAGGTTGTCTCCTCTAGCAGCCTTACTCCACTGACTAGTCCTGAGCTTACTCCATCTGGCCCGAGCCCTTTTCCTCTCAGGGCCCTGAGAAACCTTTCTGTCCTCATTCCAGCTGCATTTATCCTGGACAAAGCCAGGAACTCCTAGAGGGCATTAATTTGTAAGAATGGTTTTAAGATGTAATAATGGGAGTGAGGGGTTGTATGCATGCTGGAGGTGGTGGCCTCTCCCACCAAGGAGGTCCTTGCACAGTCGCTGTGTCCTGGAGGTGACCCGAGGGCCTCGGGCCCTCAGGCCCAGTGAGTTTTACCCCACAGGTTGCCTTCTGTCCTTACCTGATGGGGCACATATTAGTTGCTTCAGGTGGCTCCTAGGAAGGATGTGGGGGCTGCAGTGCCTCCATTCTGCTGACACAGAGGGACCTGCTCAGGAACTGGTGCTGGTTTGCAGACAAATGCACTTCTTGCCATCTGCGTTCCTCCCCAGCGCCCTGATCTGGGCCTACAGTGTCGGTTGCAGGCAGAGCCAGCTCTTTAAATCAAGGACAGGTAGCACACCGTGGGAGGGCCTGTGAGCCACCAGAGTGACACTGTCTCCATCCCAGCTGCCCTTCCAGTCTGCACGGAGATTGCCTGGGCACAAGTCCTGTGCAAGCAGAAACCCCGATCTGAGTGGCGCCTGGCCCCACGCTCTCAGAGTCACCCTACCTCGTGGCTCCACAGTCACCTTTGCTTGGCTGCCAGCTGGCTGGCCCCTGGACTCTCCAGATCTGCAGCATCCTGTGGGGTTCATTCATGAGGGTTTACCAAGTAATGTGTGTGAAACTCCAAAGCTATAATCTTTCCTCAAAAAGAAAAAGACCACTGTCTTTTCTGAGAGCCAGTTACAGAAGCAGGCCCCATGGTTACAGAGTTGCATGTGGTTCAGTGTGGGGTCAGGAGGTTTCCCGGGGCCAGGGTGGACAGCGAGGCTTGAGCAGGCCCCACGGCCGCCAGCTCAGCAGAGGCTCGGTGCGGGGACCCTGAGATGCCTGTGAGAACATTTTGCCAGCCCAGAGAGCTAGGTCAGCCTTGGTAAAGTGCTTGTGTGTGCGCACCTCCCAGAAGGTGTCACTACTGATGTTGGCTTTCATTCCAGCATCCAGGTTGATGGACTGCTCCAGGCACCAAGAGCCCTCGGGGGGCCAGGAAGACAGGCCACTTCAACTACAGATGAGCGAGCCACTCATCTCCGAGGGGGACACCCAGGAACTAAGACAGGTAACATGCATTCAGTGACCTCATCTTCCTCTGCAGAGGATGCCTTTCTTTCTCCTGCTTGAAAAGAACACTCCCCGCTTGTGCTCGCCTTTCACCCATAGGCGCTGCCAGAACACCCACCTGGTTTGCTCTGCTCCCTGCAGCTGAAGAAGGGAGAGAAAGGCAGGGCCTATCCCAAGTCTTTGTGCTCTGTACATGCAGATACATGCAGCCTTCCTGTGCTTCCACCTGTTGTACATATGTGTGCGTGCATGCATGTATGTACATGTGGGTTCTGAATACACGTGGACTGTGTACACACATGCAGGCTATGAATATGTGTGTGCTGTCTATACATGTTTATATATGTGTAAGCTCTGCATGTGCTGAGTCCATGTGTACATGTGTGTGCTGTGTGTAAATGCTGTGTCTGTACATGTGTATGCTGTGTTTATACATGTGCTGTCTGGCATACATATGTATGCTGTGAGTCTGTATAAATATATAAGCTGAGCATATACTGTCTCTACATGTGTGTACTTGCCTTTGCTGAATATGTGTGCATACATGTCATGTATGTGCTGAGTCTGTGTAGTGTGTGCTGTGTGTATACATGCGCTGAGTCTTATGTACATGTGTGTTCTATGCCTTGCTGAGTCTGTGTGCACATTATGTTGTGTGTGCTGTGAGTCTGCAGTGTACGTGTGTGTGCTATGTGTGTACATGTGCTGTCTGTGTGGTGTTTGTATGTGTGCTGTGAGCCTGCAGTGTACGTGCGCGTGCTCCACTTGTGCACGTCCAGTTGAGGGCGCTGCTCAGTCATCGCTCAAGTGCTTGGCTGGATTCTGAGGAGCCTTGCACTTTGTGTCCACAAAGTTAAAGTTAAACAGTATTTGATAAAAATATTTTTAACTTGTCTTCTTGTGTTGTTGCTGGACAATACGATGCTTTTTTCTTTTTCCTTTTTAAATGACATTGAAGCAAATAGAAAATACGTAGACAGTATTTCATAAATAGTTCATAATATATCTTGAGAAGATAAGAACTGTTTTAAAGAAACCAACATCATACCATATTCACTTTAAAAAAGGACAGAGGCATTCCCTACTGTCTTCAGGTGTCTCTGCCAGCCCACCAAGGGATGCATGCTGTCTGTCTGTAGCAGGCTCCTGTGACACCAGTCACTGCACTCGGTGAAGCGCCTCTGCGCACAGCTGCCCTTTGTCATCTTCTCTTTTTCCTTTGCAGTCGATGAGTTGAAATTGAGATTTTTGTAGTTTGCATCTTCCTGCCTTGGTTTCCCCAGGGTGAACAGCATGTGCTCTGCCCCGGGGCTCTGTGGGTCCATTTGTGGCTCAAAGGCTGCAGCAGGCCTGGCCCTGCTTTGGAGAGCCCTGTTCCTTGGTGTGGTGCCTGCTCCATCAGGACACGTGGGAGACTGTGTTGCCGTGAGCCCGTTTTCTACATGTCTGCCTAGGCCGAGACTCCTTAAGCTCAGCCCTTTCCTTCTGGGGAAAAAAATGTTCATCTTTACTGTGCGATATTTTAAATATACATGATTTGTCATTTTTTCCTCCTTGTCTACATTAGTCACTCTAATGACACAGAAATAGCTGCTTTCTAGCTTTAGCTAGCAAATGCTGCAGGTTCCTAATTGCCTCCAGAACATGTGGCTCATGTCTGCTCTGGGGCTGGAGCCTCCTCGTCCCATAAAGGCCGATGTGCCATTCTCCTGAGAGCAGGGGACGGAGCACAGGCCTGAGACAGGTGGGATCTGGGCCACATGCACGTACACACGCACATGCACACGTGGTGTTGTGACAGAGACATGCTCTCCTGGGCCCCACACTGTATATAGGTTGAGGAAGGAACACAGCTTTGTGGTGGGAAATGCTGGAACTTTATCTGCTCATTTTTGAGGTGGCTGTGCAATTTGAGAGGGGCCCTGCCCCTAAACAGCCTCCAGAGGATGGCAGAGGTCAGGGCGCATGCACCCACAGCTTGGGACTGTGGCTGCCATCCTTCTCTGGAGAACATGCATCTGTGTGGCTGGTCCTAACTGTCATCAGTGAGTCTTAACGAGCCTGTGGTGTCCGTGCTGGGAACAGTGGCCACCCTGAGTCATTTACTGTGGCCTCAGGGTGGAGGAAGTGGTGACCCCGTGGTAGGCTGGGAAGAGCCACTGCCTCAGCCGCCCTCCTGTAAGGAGAACTTTGTTTCACAAGAAATGCTCTCTCTGAGGTTAATCACACGTGTCCTACTTAGACAAGAAATCTAACTGCATAGTGAAGCTCAAGCATGTGGGAATAAGTTAAATGTGTGGGGAGCTATGGCTTCTGTTGCTGCAGATGTGTGAAGTCACTATATGGAGGTGCATCTGTCTCAATGACTGAACTGCGGTTGGCGCAGGGGACCTGAGCTGATGCCTTGTCATTCCCAGTAAAGGAGGCGCAGTGTGGATTCCTACAAAGCTTAAGGTCATGGTTTTGAACTTTGTTACATTAAGGCTTTAGTCTGCCTACTGTATCTGGTATCTTCATAAACAAAAAACACAAAACACAAAAAGTTAAAGGAAAAACTGAGGTGCTTCATTCAACTCAGTCACTGGGAAATGGGACAACTGGTAGGCTGGCAGAGGAGAGCATCACCCTGTGGAGACCTCCTGGGACCATGGGTCATGCCGAGCCCCGCTAGGCTTCATACGCTGCCACTCCACTTGTGAGCGCTGTTTCAGGGGGCCCTGCACCTGCCATTCTCAGGAACTTTCCTGAAATGATTTGAGGGCAGAAAGTCTGATGTGATTCTCTCCATGCTGTGAAACTGTCTTAAATTCATGTCCTTTCTTTTGTTTCTGTATTAGAAACCATAGAATAGGTTCCATCTTCAGTGACTCTACTCTCCTGGTCTTTTTTCCCTATTCTCTGGTCCTTACTATTGAAACTCATCCTAAATTTCAATCTCCTCTGCTAGTGGCAAAAAGAAATCAGTCATCTCTTGTAGATCCATCCGATCTACGTAAGAGAATTACATGTAACCAGTGTTCTTCAGCCCCAAATAAATGACTTATCTCTGAGTCAGTGTGTTGACTATCAGTACATAGTCATGTGGTGAAAAGCAGGGTAGCCGTGTCCTCGAACCAGTTGTGTGGCAGGCCAGGCCACGTTTCATGGCTGACGCATTAGGAAGAGGGGTGGCTGGGCTGAGGGCCCTCAGGGTAGACAAGCACAGGAAGACATGCAGCAGCCCTGGCTGGTCACCTCTCTAGCACAGGCCCATGTTGTCTGTGGCATTGGTTCAGGGGGGGAGGGCTTGTCTAGACATGTGGCTGTGTGCCCCTTGCAGCTGACAGAGAAGGCTGTGCAGGTGTGCTGGGCTTCCCTCATACAGAAGCCACTGTGGCTAAACCTGGGTTACGTGGATGGGACGTCTGCTCTTCTAGTTCAGATGCCCGTGCACATTAGTCCTGGGGACCTGTTCTGTCCCTTCCACTGTCCTGGAAACTGTGAGCGGGGAGGGAGCTTCTAGGTGAGGAACTACCAGCATTGCAGCGAGCACCTCCTGGAGCAGCTCCATGTGGCAGTGTGCAGGTGGAACATGGGGACGTGGAAACAGGGAACGTGCTCTGGCATTTCAATGGCAAGGACGACTCTTTCTCCTTGGAACATTGTCCTGTCTTCTTAGTCAACATTTTCGTGAACCTCAAGTCATAAAATCAAGCATTTGATTATTTTCTTATTTTGCCTCGCTGTGGAAGGTTATATAATTACACACACACACACACACACACACACACACACACACACACACACACTCACTCACATATATCATAACCGTGTTTTTTGTTGTGGTAAAATATATGTAATACCAATGTTGCCATTTTAAGTGTGCCGTTCAGTGGCATTAATTATATTCCAAATGTTGCGTAAATGGTCACCGCCATCTGCTTCCAAAGCTTTTCTATCATCCCATATAGAAATCGCACACCCACTTGCCCCAGCCCCTGGTGACCTCTGGTCTCCTCTGTCTCTGAATCTGCCTCTTTAGGGACCTCCTCTGTGTGGAACCATATATTGGTCCTTTGTGTCTGGCTTTCTTTACTTAGCATGTTTTCGAGGCTGGTCCATTCTGTAGTATGATGAATCAGTACTTCTTTTCTTTTGAGGGATGAATAATATTCTGTTAACGTGAACAGACCACATTTTGTTTATCCATTTATGTGTTGATGGACATCTGGTTACTTTTACCTTCTGGCTCTTGTGAATATGCCGCCAGACGTACCATGTCTGTTTGAGTCCTACTTTCAGCTCTTGGACATATTTCTAGGAGTAGAATTTGCTTTTTGATGAACTGCCTGTTTTCCATAGAGGCTGAACCATTTTATATTCCCACCAGCAATGTATGAAGATTCCAGTTTTTCCACATCCTCAGCAGCACTTATTTTCCCTTTTGAAATATTTTAAATGATTATAGCTATCCTGGTATTTGTGAAAGGCTCTGTCTCATGGTGGTTTCGACTTGCATGTCCCTGATGACTAATGATGTCAAGCATCTTTTCACAGGCTTATTGGCCGTTTGTATGTCTTTTTTGAAGGAACATCTATTCAAGTTCTTTTCCTGTTTATTAATTGGTTGTTTGTCTTTTTGTTTAAGTTGTAAGAGTTCTTTTTGTATTCTAGGTATTAAACTTGTTAACAGATTTCTGATTTGCAAATATGTGTCCCATTTCCTAGGTTGTCTTTTGACTTTTTTGATAATGTCCTTTGGTGTAGTTCTGATACCAAGAGCAGCTGGCCTACTGCAGTTTAATTCTGGCACTAATCACCCATTGTTAGCACAGACCCCATAAGTTAAAGCACCTGGTCCCTAGGCTACCTGCACTTCTGACCAACTGGCTACAAATCTGGGGGGTTCCCCTGACCCTTCTCAGATTTGATAGTTCTTGAAGGCGACTCACAGAGTGCAAGCAGGCACTCTGGTCATGATCACAAAGGAATAGCCAAATGAAGAGATAGATACATGGGGCAAGGTCTGGGAGGGTCTCACACGCAGAGCTTGCCTCCTCCACACCCAGAGTGAAGTTATCACATCGCTCTTTTGGCACATTAGCCTGTTACCAGGTGGTTTCAATGAGCATTGGGTATTCAGTTTTTACTGAGGTTCATAGAGTTCTATTCCTAGTTTTCTGAAAGATTTTGTCACAAAAGGATGCTGGGTATTGAAATTTGTCAGTGTTTTTTCTGTAACAGTTGAGATGATTATGCGTTTTTTTTCCTTGTTCTAATAATGTGGTTTATTACATCGACCAACTTTTTTTATGTTGAACCCCGTTTGTATTCTGGAAAAAAATCCCTAGATTTGGTTTGCTAGTATTTTAGTATGTTGTGTTTTGTATTTATTTGTCTCAAAGAATTTTACTTATTTCGCTCTTTGGCCCATTGGTTAAATGTGTTAATTTATATGTATTTGTGAATTTTCTAGTTTTCCAGATTTCTAGTTTTATTCCACTGTGGCCAGAGAAGGTACTTTCTATTAACTTTCTGTGTCCGAGGTCTGTTTTGTGGCCTCCCATGTGGTCTGTCCTGGAGGTGCTCTGTGTTCCCAAGAGGGACATGTGCTCTGCTGATTGGGGTGGAATATTCTATATCCATCTGTTAGGTTCAGTAATGGGGGGTGTTGTTCAGATCCTCTGTTTCCTTATCAGTCTCCTGTCTGGATGTCTTATCTATTACTAACTTACCTATTATTAACTTTTTAAAATAGCAGGTATTGGGTGGTTTTTGGTTCAGGCTAGGAAGCTGATTTCTATGGTTTGAAGTATAGAATTGGACTGAATATATGAGCCGGTGTCAGGGAGGCTGCTCAGCCACATGGCCTCAGCAGCACATGTCTGTCCATCCCATCTAACAAGAGGGCTGTGAACTGGTTATTGGAAGCTTGGCTTCAGGTGGCTGATATCTTTGCCATATTAGCTGTGGCTTCAGCAAGCTGCCCGTTTCCCAGTGTTTCTGTCACGTTTTGCAAGACAGGGTCCCCCCTCAAAGCATGCGTGAGAGTGAGATGAGGAGGAGGCCTGCATGCTGGGCAGGGTGCTGGCACATTAGTGAGCTCTAGACATGCATGTCAGTCAGTGAGCTTCGACAGGCTGTGACCCTGTCAACTCTGAGGAGCCACATACTTGATGCATTTTCTGGTTGTCTCATGCTCTGGGGATTACCCACTGAGGCACCGACTTCCAGGGTAAAGGACCCTTCAGCTAATTGGGTGTCTCACTTAATGGGGATTCTTAGCCCTCTTCAAAACCTGGTTCTTGTCATGGGAAGCCTTGTTTAGAGTCTGAGGGCAGGTTGGCTCCCAGGAGCCCCTCTGGTCCTGGGAGGTGCTTGCCTATGTTTTCCCTGTCTGAACCTTGAGTTGCAGAGGCCATTTGTAATTGCAGGCTGACAGGTCCCTGCTGTGTGCATGCAACCCTGGTGCACCAGACGGATTTGTGCTCAGCTCCTGTGCCTTCTGCTGAGGGGCGTGAGGAGGGGCACACTGGGGCCCCTAGGAGAGAACCCTATGCCAGGGCCTCAGGAATGCAGCAGAGGGGATGGGTAAGACGCAGGGGTGGTCTTTGAGTGCTGAATGTGACAGATTGTAGCCTAGAATGTTCTTTACAGCCTCCAGAGCTTTGGCTGTGCTGGAAGCCAATTTTTCTCTCTTTACCTTCTCTATAGCATGTTAACGGCCTCAAATGGCAGAACTATTTGGAGTTGCAGACAGCTTGATTTATCCCAGCTCTGTTCTTAAATGGTTGCTAATTTCTCACTGCAAGAAAATTCACAGTTTTGCAGTGAGTCAGCTTAATAACAAGGTGAGGGCAGACAGTCTAGCTAATACTAAACTCACTGGAGGTGCTTAATATTAATATAGTAAGACTCTGAACCCTGAGTTTTATCATGAGGTGGAACGAAACATTTTCTTTTTTCTGACTATAAGTTGAGACAACTAGAATTTTATAGACATCTTGGAAGCATCAAGGCCTGTCCTGTGTACTGCGTCCTTCCCTTGCTGCAGAGACACAGACATTTCAAAGCCCCCTTGGAGGCACAGTTCACAGTAGAGCTTGGGGTCCCCTGCTGGCTCGGGTGAGGCAAGAAACATTAAACACATCTGTTTTGGTAAGTGGACCCACTCTACTGGATGAGGTATTTCTCCATAATTTATTTCCTGTTTTTATAAACAAAATGGAAGTGGTTGGAAGGCTAAAATGTCTCCATATGCACTCCTGTGGTGACTTGGGTGGTGCCAGTTCCACTGTCCTGAGATCTGTGGTGTGGGGGGTGCAGGTGCCAGAGCGTGTGGCCAAGGTAGAGGTTCTTCTGCTTCCAGAGAGGACAGTAGCGTCTGCTTTGTCCTGGGGACCATGTGGTACCTCCCATTTTCCACCTATGTTATCTTAGCTGCCCCCTTCCCAGTCACTGATGCTGGTGAGGGGGCCTAGCACCTGCTTGTGGGACTGAGCCTCCTGCACTGGTTTTGTGGGCCGCCTATGACCCTCTGAGCAGAAGGGCACTGAGCGTTCCCACGGTCCTGTGCCCGGGTGGCCCCAGCACATGTGCTTCCATGCCTTGCTTATGCCGACTACACTGTATATTTCTTTGGAGTTAATAAAAGTTAGTTTCTTATAAAACTCAATGTTCTTTTAATCAGGTAGTTTCTGTATAGGTATGAATGTGGCTGGAAAAAAGGCTGCTGGGCTTATCCGTCAGGGTAGCGGGGACTTGGTGAGGAGTCCAGTTAGAGTTTGGTCTTTGACGCAGAGCCCAGTGAGGGCTCATCTGAGAGGACGGTTGATATTTCAGAGGCTGGCAGCGTCATCTGTTGATGACTAGACAGCTTGTCATCCTGGGCCACAGAAGTAACAACTGTTTTTAAGGTTTGGCTAGACTTCATATTCTCCATTCTTTCCGTCCCATGTTCTATGGAATGCACACGATGCCTTTAATTACTTCAATCCCTTTCTTAAAGGAAAAAGACACGGTACCAGTATTCTGAGGTCCTAGTGGTTTGTAGGTTTACTCAGTAATTGTCTTTGCACACTTAGTAGCTATAAAGATCTCTCTTAGTAGGTGTAAAGATCTCTCTTAATTTTTGCAGAATCAATTCAAGTGCACTTTTGGCAGACCAGCCAAGGGTCTCAGCAGGCTGCATGGCGTGAGTGCTGTCGTTCAGGCCATCCTCTCGGAGATACTTTTCCCAGATCAAAATATTCAGTAGGAACCACTCTTGTTTGGACTGTCAACTCAGAAAAATGCTAAACTTCTGGACACATGCCAGCTTTTTTTGCTCACAAAATAAGTTGTATGTGCTTATTAAACATAGACTCAGGAATGTAGGTATTCTTGCTCTTGCCACTGTTCAGTTGTAGACTGAGGGACTGTCACAGAAAGTGGCTCTTGGTAGAAGCTCTGGTATGTGGAGAAAGATGGCTGATGGACATGTAGGACATGCAGAGACTGTCATGGAAAGTGGGAGAGCTTGGTGAGAGTGCTGTTATGTGGCAATGGGTCCTGTGCTGTGTGGCATAGTAACCACTAGCCATAGTGGTGGGTCCAAGTTGAGATGTGTTGTGAGTATAGTATTCACACAAGCTTGCTAGGTAGGACTTTATATAAAAAAGGAATATAAAATATCTAATTGTTAATATTGATTTCATGGTGAAATGATACTATCGGGTTGATTAGGTTAAATAAAATATATTAAAATTAATTAATTATACTTATCATTTTTAGACTGCAAGTGTTAGAGAATTTTAAATTACAAGTGTGGCGCACCTTACACTGGCCGTCTTGCCGCAGTTGCTGAGGGCTCCATGAGCCGGCACAGTCCTGGGTCCCAGCCTTCCTTGGTGTGTGACTGGCCTGCCAATCCCTGGTGATGGCCTTTTTGCTGTTTCTTAAGAGATGTTTGTGATTCATCTCAGGGTCCTGGTGACCTCCCTTCTGAGTCATTGTGCTGTGACATCTGTTATCTTTCTGACGGGCCGGTCGTGTCAGGGCCACACTGGGAGATGCACCCTGGATGCATCAGGCAAGTCACCCCACCCCACTCTGGCCTGGTGTGTGAAGCAGAGTGAGTTTGAGGATTGAGAGAAAGAGCAATCAGGGCACCATGTAGGGGGCCTGTGACTTAGCCTCATTTAGGATGACAAGGGGATAAGGAAACAATATAGTGTGTGTACACACTTTAACCCCAGTTTTACTTTTCCACGTGAGTGTGGATGTTGGGATTGAAGGAAGCATATGGAAGGTACCATGACACCACCAACAGCGCTCACCCGACAGATCCTGGTCTGGATTTGGATTTGGGGGGACTTTACTTTTCCAAGTCCTGTTTCCTGCTCTGTGCTGAGGGATAGCCGCTGCCTTCTGAGGGTCCGAATCTACCAACAGCACAGCATGAGCCTGATTTTACAGTCAGGGCCTGGTGCTCCTGAAAGAGTTCAACTAGTAATGAACTTGACCACATTTTGACGTGACTGACAAGGACATAGAGGTTGCAGAGAGCTAAAAGGATCTGTGCAACCTGACCATTCAATGCAGGAGAGAGACCTTGGGGGTGTCAGATGATGTCAGATGGGGTGCAGGTATGCGGCAAAGGCCAGTTTTCGAGGGACGTTTTGTGTGTGTTCTTGGTGGAATGGTCTTATTATCACACTGAAAGTGGATGTAAGTTATGAGGGACTGGCTGACCAGAGCAAGCGGCACAGATGGACCTGCCTAACGTGTTGTAAGCGCTGACTTTTATTCTGCCGTTTGGGCCCCAGCCATGTGAGATCATAGGAATGAGAGGTGGAAAAGACCTCCTGTGTTAGGTCATCCAGCCAGCCCCTCCAGAGTCGACTGACCCCACGGTGTACTTTCCAGAGCGCCGTCCAGTTTTTCAAGTGACTCAACTGATGGAGTTTCCACCAGCTCCCAGAGGGTGCAGAAAGGTGGCGTCTGAGCCACACAATTTACTCGTATCTCATGATGACGATCCAGTGATGACACTCTGCTTGGAGAGAGATGTGCGCCAAGTTCTGCATCTGCCATTAACCTGCATGTGACTGTGTGTGGGTGACCTCAGTTCTCATCTCTGTCCCCTCCACAGATTGAGGTGACGCTGGGCGCCTCAGACCGAGTGCTCTGAGACTTGGCGCCGGTACCTCACTTAGCACTTTACAGTTTTCACAGCTTGTTCACATTTGTGATCTCATGTGAGCCTCGTCGTTCCTGGGAGGGGCTGATCTTACCCTTCTGGCCATCATCCCACCTTTATTCTGTTTCTTGTTAATCAGACAAAGCAGCTCCCACAATGGGTGGTGGCCAGGTGGTCAGGCATCCCTCCTGATGCTGTGTGCAGAGTTGCCACCTGACCACCTGGTGCTGTCCGGCCTACGACGCCACACAGGTACAGTCCACTCGGCTCTCTTGGGTGGTAGCACAGTCCTGGGCCACCTGGTGGGACCTGGGGGTGACCTCATTGTGGGGCACGGTAGGTAGGTTATCAATAGATTAGATTTGGGGTCCTCTGGGGCAATTACCCAAGCTGTTCACTTACTGCTGACATTCATCCTCTTGTGACAAGGGACTTTGCACAGATCTGCAGGCGGGCTGGTCCCCTGAGGCTGAGTAGCGAGGCTCCGAGGACCCTCATAGTGATTCACATTCTGCAGTTCCTGCCTTTTGACCTAACCAGTGGTCTGAAACTTTCCCTAAAAGAGGCATTAACATTTATTGCAAGTAGTTGATCATTAAGATTTCTCTTAAAACCATTCCTTTTGTCAGCTTGAGGATATTAAATTTTTCAACCCAGGCTCAGTAAGAATGTAGTTAAAGTACATTTCACAATGCAATTAGTCTCAGTAGACTTGTCATAAAACGGCTGCTCTTACTGGTTTATAAAACTATATGAAGGATAGCATGAGTCACAGTGTGGGGGAGGGGCTGCCGTCCAGCCTGGTGGCTTCCTCCACTTGGCAGCTGTAGAGCAGCCTCCACCCCGAGGGTGCCCACTGGCTTCCCTGTGGCATTGCTGCAGTTTGTGGCATTTCTGTACCTTCCGTGTGTCCAGAGCCAGTCCCTTCCCTGCCTCCCGGAGCCCCAAATCCCCCACTTCCTGGTCTGCTCCTCACTTTTTCTGGTCCCAGGGGGCTATGTGGTGAGACATGGGTTATTTGTGCTGGGCTTTGTTCTGCTTTTTGTATTTGTGTGTGAAAGATTTCAACCATACAGATAAGAATAAGGTTTTGCTTTTGTTTTTGAATATTGTTTTCAAGCTTCAGCCTGCAGTAGGGTAGTTGAGTGCAGGCAGGTAATGAAACCACCGATTGGGCAGGAGCTGGAACTGGATCCCAGCTGTTGGCCCCACATCTCATGTTCTCCTGTGCCAGCCGCCCCACTGCTGCGGCGGGAATTCCTCATGGATGTGGTAAGGCATCGGTGACAAGAGAGAGTGGGTTGGAACTGCAGGGACTCGTGGTCA
Organism: Eidolon dupreanum; assembly: GCA_028627145.1. NCBI lineage: Eukaryota > Metazoa > Chordata > Mammalia > Chiroptera > Pteropodidae > Eidolon > Eidolon dupreanum. The sequence goes on from CM053515.1 coordinate 35,762,439, forward strand.
GCCTGCCGCCTGTGGCCTGGAGCAGGGCCGGGCCAAGCAGTCGTCTCCGACAGCCCTCCCAGGCTCTGACTCTGGGCTTCATCATGGGGTCAGAGCATAGCCCCTCTGACTCAGAATTTTTTTGGTATTGTAAAAATGACGGGAAGACGTGTTGTCTATTTTTGAGAGTTTAAGAAAGGTGGCCCGTCCTTTTTCGTGCTTGTCCCGCAGATCCTGAGGAAGTTGAAGGGCCTCGCCTTGGATGCAGAAATGGAGCTGGAGAGACAGGACGAGGCTCTGGATGGCATCACTGCTGCTGTGGACCGAACGACCCTAACCATCGACAAGCAGAATCGCCGAATGAAAAAACTGACCTAGGAGGACAGGAAAGCACCAAGGTGACTGCTTTTAACGAGAATCCCTTCTCTCAGTATGGTACGTCGTCCTCAAACCCTGCATGCTTCCTTTAGTGGGAGACCTTGGGATATCACTCCCTGGCCTGGGGGGCGTGACTGCCTTGGGACCAAAGGCTGCTGCAAAGGCAGTGGCAGCAGCATGCAGGGAGCTGAGGTGCAGCTGTGGGAAGTTCTGGCTGCAGACAGCAAGCAGCATCCCCTCAAGGCCCCCATGGGCCACCAGGTGTCAGGAGCACCCACACCTCGAACACGGGATCAGCCCCACCTAGCCGCCCACAGCACATGACAGCTCGTTGTTCAGAGGGTAGGCTGCACCCTGCGCATGCCCTCCCTCTCACCCCGCACCTACCCCCCCCTCTGGTCTCTGGCATCACAAGTAGCTGCATTTTCATCCTTTCTCCATTCTGGCTAGGCATAAAAGGAAGGTTTGCATTCTTAATGAAAGAATCCGCTAACTCTGCCCGCCTAAGCGCTGCAGGCGCATCCCGTGTGGGCAGAAAGCCCTCGCCAGGGCCACTAGGGCCGCTGCCAGTCAGAGCCTGCTTCCTACGTGGGTTGCTCAGCGCACACCTACCGCCTGCACTCATTCTGGTTCTCTCTGGGGGACAGGCCGGTTTCCTTTTGGTTCTACGGTAATTTTCTAACTGAAGCTGAGAGTTTAGCACACCTTGAGGTCATCACATAAACACCGGAAATAATTATTTCACTGTGAGTTTTTAGCCAAATGTGAAAATAATACATACTGTGCCTGTTAAAAAAAAAAAGTGTCGATGTGCTTTTACTGCCCCATTTCTATTGAGAAACCAGAGAAATGCTAATGTTAGAGTATTTTTTGAAGATACACATTGACGCTGCTTTTTTTGTTTGGTTTTGGCTCCTTGAGAGGGCCCCTCAGGGAAAAGTGGAGAAGTGGGGGACCTCCTTCCCTTCTCACAACAGGTGATCCCAGACTGCTTTGAAACAGCATCCTGGAGGGTTGTACTCAAGGGGGTGTCACTTTGAGGTGTCTTCCCCTCCCCTCCTGTAGGCCCACACTGCCCACTTGAGCCCCAAGTTCTGGATAAGGTTGAATGTACAGGTGCAGTGCTGCATTTTGGGGCTGCCTGAACGGAGCACTGCAGAGGGAAGCAACAATACCAGTGTGTGCCAGCCAGGTCTGGAGCCAGAAGTCTGAAATTAGGGTATCACAGAGCCACGCTCCCTCGGAGGCTCCAGGAGAAGGTCCCTCCTGCCTCACAGCTGCTGGTGCTCCAGGCTCCCCTGGGCTGTGGCCACATTAACCCCATTGCTCCTGTCCTTATGTGCCAGGCTCCCATATCTGTGTCTCAAATTTCCCCTCCCCTTCTCTATAGGGACACCTATGTTAGATTCAAGGCCTCCTAATCCAGGGTCATCACATCTCTGTCCTTGCCTGGATGATGTCTGCAGTTACCTCACTTCTACATAAGGCCACATTCCGAGGTTCCCAGTCAGTGGGTGTGGGTTTCAGGTTGCCCAGGGATGCTCAGCTTCGTGGAAGCTGACCACTCCAAGAAGACATGGGAAGTTGCCCTTCCGGAAGTAACTTCCCTGAGGGTTTTCCCAGTAAATTAAAGTCCTAGTCTCTGTGTCTTATTCGGTTTGTACTTACTAGCCTCCAAGGTCCTTACTCTGACATGGGCACACGAGTACTTGTTCCTGGCCTTTCCCACACACCATGTGATGGGGTTCTTGAGGGGTTTTGAGCCCCATGCTCGATGCTGGGGAGGGGGCAGGAGGCATGACAGAGGCATAGATGTGTTGACAAGGGCAGCTATTGAAAGCTCATACTGCCCAGAGGCGGTGGCACCTGGATCAAGTCCTTACAGACCCGGGAGTGACGCTGGAGGGAAGGCAGCTCGTGCCCTGGGCATAGGGCTAGTGCAGGGGTAGACTGTGCCCAGACACTTTAGCTTCTCCCAGCAACCCATGAGGGGCATAGTTCTTACTACAGCTGCACTTGGCTCCTGGAGACTCTGAAAATGCACACACACAGGTCAGGCTCCCCAGGGACTCGGAAAATATGTATACACACACACTGGGTTTACCCAGGGACTCATAGCACACACACACGCACACACACACACACACACTGGGCTCAACCAGGGACTCAGAAAATAGATACATGCATGTGTACACATATGCACTGACCCCCAGCCCCTCAGTCAGAATCTGGGGTGTACATGTCCCCATGTGTTTCTAATGAGCAGGCAAGTGGGAGCCATAGGCCAAGTGACTTACGCCATCGCATCTACCCCTCCACGTCCAGCTCTGCAGAGCTCTGAGCAGAGGATTGAAAACAACTGCCCCGTCTAGCAGGGCACTCTGCCTGGCCCCACTCACCCCAAGCAGCTGTCTGATAACTGCTTGTTCTGAAGGCGGCCACCACCCAGCACCCACAGGGCTCCGGACTGCACACACCTCAGATGCTGACAGGCCTCTGAAAGTGGGAGCCAGTGATTCCTCTGTGAGTGAGCCCTGGGCTCTGTGAGTGAGCCCTGGGCTCTGTGAGCGAGCCCTGAGCTCTCCGGCTCACTCTCCTCTTCGGTCACCTGGGGATGCATACACCTGATACTGGGCGTGAAGGTGTGTGGGACACAAAATATATACCATTCACTAGAGGCTTATTCTCCTACCTTTTCTCTCCTGCCAGTAATTAAATTATGAGAGATTCGTCTGTTTATGTGGAAACAGACTGTAAAAAAAGTCATCAAGGATCATGTGCTATTTTTTTACCTTGGCCCCCCACTTAACTTTTTATACTTTAAAGCCTTCCGGTAGCAGAGAATCCACCTGCCAAACTGAGTTGGTGACTGGAAGGCAAAGCACAGACACACCTGCTTGTTTAAACCAGCTGGTTAGTAGTTGCCAGCTAGGGGAAAGTGTCCAGACCCTGATGAAACCAAGAACTCCCACAGCCTACCCACTTCCCACCCAGATACTCACCTCCACCTCCCACTGCTCCCTCTCGGTGCACTAACTTCTCCCTCTGCTCCTACATCGCATGGTACAATAACTCCACTCCTACGACACCCCTTCCACACACAGGAGCACAAGTTCTCAGATCAGCTGCCCACAGTGATGTAACTTTACCCCCCTCAGATCCCCACCCCAGCTGTCTAACTTCACCTCTCACTGTCTGTCCCACTCCAGGTACATTCTCTTGGCCTTACATTTTTGGACCCTGGGGAAAGATGTGAGGGGGATGGATGTTCTGATGCTCAGATGCTGGGCCTGAGGAGGGTGTTGGCAGGCTGCTGATCTCTTGCCATCCTCAGCATCCTGATAGTAAGTGCCGTGGTGGCTCTCACCACATGAATCACATCAGGTGCATGACCCTCTGGAGACTGTCATGAGGGCCACGGTGAGCCTGTGTCATTGTCACAAGCTGGCCATTTGAATGTGTCCCCGGTTTTCCATTTCTCTCTCCTGATGTGGTGCTTATCCTGATGCTCACGTTTGATCTGTGTGTTGGGTCAAGCTGTCCATGTGCTCTGTTCCTGTACCACAGTCTCTCTGCCCTTTAACCTATGACTAATGGGAATAGATTTTGTCAGTTTGTCACCCCATAAGGTGTTCGTAGGTCCTAAGACATAATGCTGTGAGCTTGGTTTACACTACATACGAAGGTGGTCACAGTACAAGGCCTATAGCTAATGCACCTGTGAAGCCCACATTGAGCTGAAATGAAACTGCTTTGACATTTCATCAAAAAGGGCTGATTCTTTTGTTTAGCGAAGGCATCAGCAGACTGTAAGTGCAGATAGTAACTGCTTCATCTTTAAGGCCACGTGGTGTCTGTCGCAACATCTCAGGTGTGCTGTTTGCATGAAGGCAACCTGGACTTGTGAGCAAATGGGTGTCTAGTGCTTCAATAAAACTCCCTGTGAAATCAATGTCATGTATTTTGTTTTCTTATTTTGATTTTCTTGTTTTGATTTTGATTTTCTTGTTTTGATTTTCTTTATTCAAATAGGTCCTTAGTGAGCAGGCGGCAGGACTTTGCAGTGGCTACAGCACCCACCCACCCACCCAGTGGCTGCAGCCACAGTTGTTCACCACTGTCTGTCCTGGAGTGCACCTCACTGCCCTCCTTGGCCCCATACTCGAGTGGCCTAAACCATCAGCACAACACTGCGGCTGATGCCGAAGCCAGTCCAGGGTTTCAGGTGGGAGACCCCGGCCCTTTTTTCCTGGACGTGCCCAGTTGTCAAGAGCTTTGCAATCAATCCTATTCCTCTTAAAGGCAGAGCTTGGGGGAGGAGCAGAGCAGTGGGGAGGATAGGGAAGGCAGGGAGCGACGTGAGGAAAGGCCATTGCTGTTTTCTTCAAGTGATTTTCTTTGGACGCCCAAAATCAGCACACACAGAGATTTAAGAGAGAGGAAAACACAAAAATCCATCAGTCCTGGAGACATTTTCAAACACCACAAAAAACTTGACTATATGCAGTCAGGCAGTCGGGGTGGGGGCTTTGCTTAGGTTTGGGGTTTGATGGAATGCCCTCCTGGAGGCAGCTGTATCGCTTGAAGCATCAACCCTGGCATGAGACCGTGCGACAAGGGGGCACCTCTGCCTCACCTGTCAGGAGCCCCCTCCCCTCTCACTGCTGCCAGTTTAATTATTAGCTATGGATTTGAGTAAAACTTGGAAAATAATGCAAACTGTAGTCAGTTTTCACATTTGCAGCAGATTTCCACATCCACATAGTATTTCCGGCGTTTGGCGCCCATATGGGAACTTGGAACAGCGGTGGGCTTGTCAAGGAGGCAATTTTCCCTGATTCATTTTGAAAGTGAAAAGCCACAGGGCTGGTCCTCCAGCTCCAGCTCTCTGAAGGCAAGGTGGTCCTGCTCCCCAGAAGAGCCACTTGGTTTTATTTATCCCTCAGCTTCCCTAGCAAAAAGCAGGCCAGCAGGGGCAGCATAGGGAAGGCATCCATCCATTTGCAGACTCCAGGAGCTGCTCTCCACATACCACCTGGGGAGCCACACAGGGCCATGTCCAGTGTCCGGCGTGAAGGCCGTTGTGGCAGGGCAGAGAGACCTGAGCTGCAGGGTAGGGATATCCAAGCAGGACCAGGTTGAGGCTGTGTTCTGTGGGCCTGACCATGTGTCCAGGACTCCCGCAGATGTGGATAAACATCAGGAAGCTGTGGCAGCCATCCCATCACTTGCAGCTGTTGTCCCCTGATAACCATGTCACACGACCCTCCAGCACCTTTTCCCACCAGGTCTGAAGCAGCATCTGCTCCTCAGGGCCCTTTGGGTTTTATTCACCACCTGTTGTCCCCACATCTGCCCCTTCTCATTTTGAAGAGGGACGGGTGACTCACTTTCCCCAACTGTCACTTTTGTTCAAGCAGGCCTGTGCATTAGAGAAGGCTGTGTTTCCTAGGTGAGTGATGGGCTGGTGTCCATCTCATGGATGCAGGGCACAGACAACCAGCTGGATGTAAAGGAGGGTCAGGGCCTGGCAAGGGTCTCAGGATGCACAGACAGCCCAAGGCTGCGGCCCCTGGGTCCCCTCCTCAGCAGCTATTCTGTTCCCAGACTGGGCACTTGCAACTGGTGACAGGTTAGGGAGCCTGACCCTTGTTCAGAGGCACTGGGGCAGATGCCCTGGAAAGGAAGAGTAGCCATCAGCAGGGCTCCTACACTGTGAAGGGGTGGGACAAGCAGAGAAACCAGTTTCCCGTGGTCCCTGGGCCACAGCAGCCTGGGCCTTGGTCTGTGGTTTCCAATGGAAGTGACACTCTGAAGGGCTGTTTGGTTCTGAATGCAGGACAGTGGCAGCGTTGAAATGCTCCTCATGGGAGTGAAGATAATGTTGGGGGCTGGTCAGCTGGCAAGGCCAACGTTTACTCCCAACGCCCAGTAAGCACTTCATCAAAGAATCAGACGCTCATGTCCACTCCACTGCTCTGAGGGGCCTCCCAAAAAGCTTATTTGCCCCTCTTACAGGCAAGGGGAGAGGCACTTGCACCCGCCCAGGGTCCACGTTCAAGCCTCAGGTAGCTGCTGTCCTCTCCACACACAAGCTCCTGACTGCCCAGAAATGCCAGCCCGCAGGGAGGGCAGTGTTGGGAGAAGGGGAAGAAGTGTCCTAGGTCGTGAGGTATGGCCAGGACAGGCCACACTGCTCAGGGTGCAGATTTCAGAGCCTGAGTCTACAGAAGTGAAGCCACTCATTCATGGGCCATCTCACAATAACTGGTTTCCTCCCAGAGGCAAGAGTTTACTGCCAAACTCAAAACAACTTTCTTCCCCAGTGGGCTTGTTGACAGGGGCTATCGCCCTGACGGGGGGCGGAGCAAAAACTAGGGGCAGATGGAGATGCCCTGTGCAGCACATGGTGGCCTGATCTCTCCAGCACAAACCAAACCAGAGAAGCACCAGCACCTGTGCATTGGCGGAGTGTGCGGGTGATGAGTAAGGACACCGTTGCAAGCTCTGACCTCTGGATCCTATGTGGTAGAATGCCTCCTGGCATCTCAGGCTGGCCTGAGGCTGCCTATAACCCCACCCACTCCGCCTTGCTCACTCTGCCTTGTCATACTGCCCAGCACGAACATCACCGTGGATGCGGTCTTCCTGGCATACAGCTGCTCACTGCACAGACCTCCTGGTATAGGTGGCGTCTCTGTCACCACCACCTTCACTCTACACTGTCCTCAGATCCTACCTGCCCACTGATAATCCTTCATGGTCTGTTCATCTTAAGAACCTTATTGCATCTGCAGAAAAGAGCTTTTCCAAGCAAGGTCACAATTTCTGGTTTCTGGAATTAAGGACTTGGACATATCTTTTGAGGGGGGCAACAATTCCACCTATGATTGTCTGCCCTCTATTCCTGCCAAATTCACATCCGTCCTGCATTTAAAATATATTTCTTCATCCCAACACCTCCAAAAGTATCAACCATTATACATGAGAGCTTTGTCCAAAAGTCTCATCTCAGTGTCATCAGCTCCATTCTCTAAATCCTGAAAGGGTGCATGTAGAGTACCTCTTGGGGTAGGTTCCTCTCTGTCTCCAGCTGTGAAACCAGGAAACAAATTAGCTACTCCCAAAATACAGCATCGGTATAGGCATCTGATGACAGTGACAGCCTGTTCCTACTTCAAAGAGAGAAAATATGGAAGTTAGAAAGGGCACCAGGGCTCCCGCTGTCTTCTGCCATGTGAGGATCTGGGAAGTGGCACTCCATCCTAATAAGTTAAAAGCTAAACAAACTAAAAATCAAAGTCTCTTTTTTGGTCCTTCAGAAAAATGGGGTCACAGGGCAGACCCCCAAAATTGGAGAGACAGAGATGAACCTAGAGAATCACAACTTACTAGAGCAGAAACCCATGAGCAGAAACGTCCTTGGGAAACCAGAGCTGGGGCAGGAAGACCTAAACCATGGCTGACAAATACTGGAGGCTCAGTGTGGATAAGACAGAGTTAAAAACTCTGGGGTAAGGGGCACACTTTTGTGAGTTTTACATCGAGGAGCCACACCAAGTTCTCACACTGAAGATGGGAGAAAAATCCCCTTTTGCTTCAGGTGGGCTGCAGGTGGAAGTAGCCATTGTGAGTACCCCAGAGCAGAGGGCCCCAACTCCCGGGCCACGGACCGGTACCGGTTAGGAATGAGGTCGTATCACAGGAGGTGAGTGTCAGGCAGGCGAGCGAAGCTTCATCTGTATTTGCAGCCGGTCCCCAACACTAGCATCACCACCTCAACTCCAACTTAGATCCTCAGGCGTTAGATTCTCATAGGAACACTGGTCCCTGGTGCCAGAAAGCCTGGGGACTGCTGCCCCAGAGCATCTGTTCTCCTTAACAGAGAAACGATTCCACCAGAGCCTGACCAACCTGGGAGGGAAAATATCCATCCAGCCCCATTACCTTTCTTGTCCCACATAAGGGGGCCAAAGAGCATGTGTGAAGGTCACAACCCATGGCATATGCCCACATTACTGAGTCCTAATCATGGGTCTATAAAATGCTTCCCAACCCCACACTTTACCACCACATCACTAAAGGTCTATTTACTGCAGTTCCTTTTACCTAACACACATCTGACTATCAAGAAAAAATTACAAGATGTACAAAAAGACAAAAAATAGAGTTTGGAGAGACAGGGCAAGCATCAGAACCAGACATGCAGGGATGCTGGAATTATCAGGTCAGAACTTAAAACAACTGTGATTAATATGCTAAGGGCTCTGATGGATAAAGTAGACGGCATGCAAGAACAGATGCACAGTGTGAGCAGGGAGAGATGGAAATTCTAAGAATCAAAAAGAAACATCAGAGTTCAAAACCATTGTAACAAAACGAAGAATGGTTTTGATGGGCTCATTAGTAGGCTGGACACGGCTGGGGGGATAATCAGTGAATCTAAAGCTATGTCAACAGAAACTTCCAAAATGGAAAAGCAAAGAGAAACAAGCCTGAAAATAAAAATAAAAAAACAGAACAGAATATCCAAGGACTGTGGATGACTACAAAAGGTGACACATACGTGCAATGGGAAGACCAGAGGAGGCAAGACAGACAGGACCAGAAGGACTCTTTGAAGGAATAATGACTGAGAATTTCCCCCAAATTAATGTCAGGTGCCAAGTCATAGATCCAGGAACCTCAGAGTACACCAAACAGGATAAATGCCAAAACAAAAACAAAACCAAAAAACGATACCTAGGCATATTATATTCAAACTTCAGAAAATCAAAGATAAAGAAAAATCTTGCAAGAAATCAAAGGAAAAAAAATCACTTTACCTATAGACAAGCAGATCCCATAAACATTAAAATGATAATAAAGGAATATTATGAACAACTCTATGCCCACAAATTTGATAACCTGGAAGAAACTGTCCAACTCCTTGAAATACACAATCTGCCAAAATTCACAGAAGAAGCAGGCAATCTGAATAAGCCAATATCTATTTAAAAATTGAATTAATAATTTCCCCAAACAGAAATCACCAGGCCTGGGCGGATTCACTGGTGAATTTTACCAGACATATAAGGAAGAATTCATATCAATTCTCTCCAATCTTACAGAAGATAGAAGCAGAGGGAACACTTTTTCACTTGTTCTATGAGGCTGACATTAACCTAATACAAAACCAGACAAAGTCATTAAAAGAAAACTACAGACCAATATCTCTCATGACCACAGATGCAAAAATGCTCAACAAAATATTAGCAAATAAAACCTAACAATGCATAAAATAATTATACACAGGACCAAGTGGAATTTATCCTAGTTATGCAAGGCTAGTTCAGCATTCAAAAGTCAGTCAACATAATCCATCACATCAGCAGAGTAAAGGAGAAAAATCACATGATCATATCAATAGATGCAAAACAGGCATTTGACAAAATTCAGCATCTCTTCATGATAAAAACTCCCAGCAAACTAGGAACAGAGAGGAACTTCCTTTGTAAAGAACATCTATAAAACATCTACATAAAACATCATACTTAATGGAGAGAAACTGGAAGCCTTTCCACTAAAATTGGGAACAAGAAAAGTGTGTTCCCTCTCACCATTTCTTTCAAAATCATACTGGAAGTCCCAGCTAATGCTAAGAAATAAGAAAAGAAAAAAAAAAAGAGTACACCGATTGGGAAGGAAACAAGCTGTCTTTGCTTGTAGATGACATGATTGTCTATGTAAAAATCTAAAAAATCAATAAAAAAGTGCTAGAACTAACAAATGATTATAGCAGGGTTGCAGGGTGCAATGTTAATATACAAAAGTCAACAACTTTCCTATACAGTCAATGAAAATGTGGAATTTGAAATTGAAAATACAATATCATTTACATTAGCACCCCCAAAATGAAATAGTTAGGCAAAAATTTAACAAAATATGTACAAGAGCTATGTGAGAAAAACTATAAAACTCTGATGAAATAAATAAAAGGACTAAATAAATAAATACTCTATATTCATGGGTGGGAAGATTCATATTGCCAGATGTCAGTTCTTCCCTACTTGATCTATAAAGTCAATCCCATCCCGATTAAAACCCCAGCAAATTAGCCTGTCAATATTAACAAACTGATTCTAAAATTTATGTGAAGAGGTAAAAGACCCAGAATAGACAACTCAATATTGAGTGAGAAGAACAGTTGAAGTGCTGCCTCACCTCAAGACTACCGTAAACCTGTAGTAATCAAGACAGTGTGGAGTTAGTGAAAGAACAGACAAATAGATTAACGAAATGGAACAGAGAGCCCAGAAATAAACCCACATAAATATAGTCAACTGATCTTTGACAAAAGAGCAAAAGCAATACAATGGAGCGAAAATAGTCTTTTCAACAAATGGTGCTGGAATAACTGGACATCCATGTGCAAAAAAAAAAAAGAACCAGACACAGACCTTACATCCTTCACAAATATTTAACTCAAAATGGAACATAGACCTAAATGTAAAACACAAAACCATAAAACTCTTAGAAGATAACATAGGAGAAAACCTAGATGACCTTAGATATGATGACCTTTTAGATACAACACTAAAGGTACAATCCATGAAAGAATTGATAAGCTAGACTTCATTAAAATTTAAAATTTCTGCTTTGTGAAAGACACTGTCGAGAGAATGAGAAGATAAGCCATAATCTGGGAGAAAATATTTGCAGAAGACATCAGCTAAAGGACTATTACCCAAAGGACTGAATGAGTAAATAAACTGTGGTTCATATAGACAGTGGAAGATTATTCTGTTCTAAAAATAAGCTTTTGAGCCGTGAAGAGACACAGAGAAACCTTAAATACATTTTACTAAGTGAAAAGAGTCAATCTGAAAAGGCCACGTACTGTATGATTTCAATATGACATTCTAAAAAGGCAAAACTACGGGGATAGTAAAAGAATCCATGATTGCCAGGGGTTGGGGGAAGAGAGGAACGGATTGACGGAGCATAGAGGGTGTTTAGGGCACTGAGGCTTCTCTGCATGATATTACTATTATGATGATTCATTTGTCAAAAGTTGCAGGAGGTACAACACCAAGGGTGAACCTGAAGTGAACACCGGACTTTGGGTGATAACGCTGCATCAGCATGGGCTCACATGTGTGGTGTGGGATGTCAGTAGTGGTAGACACTGTGCCATGTGGGGACAGGGAGCATATGGGAAACCTCTGTACTTTCCACTCAATTTTGCTGTGAACCTAAAACTGCTCTAAAGAAAAAAAAAAAGGTATTAAGAAAAAGCAAGGGAGTGGAGAGGGAAAGAGGAGGTAAAGGAAGGAAAGAAAGAAGTCTCAGGACCCAAGCCATATCAGGGCAAATTCCATTAGGTTTCAAGGCCTGAGGAGAATCCCTGGTGATTCCAGGCTTTGCCCTCTACACCCAAGACAGCACTTTTGGGCTCATTCCTGCAGCTCAGTTGCTCCACCTGCCTACTTTCTGCTGACATGATTGAGTGTGACCACGAGTCACACACTTTATCTCTTCTTCCACGTCACTGGCTTCCTCTCCAGTGCACGCTTTCCCGTACACAAATCTCCTAATTTTAGCATCTTTTGCAACCTGGCCAGGCTGAGAATTTCCCAAATCATCAGGTTCTGGTTCATTTTTGTTCAACAGTTCCTTCCTCAATTTACCTCCTTCCTCTCACATTTTACTATACACGGCAAGGAGAAACCACAGTTTGCTTAGAAATCCTCTCAGCTTCATCATTTACAAGTTCTGCTTTTCAACCAATTCAGCCAGGTTCTCTGCTGCTTTATGACAAATTTCCTCCAGTTTCCAGTAACATGTCACTCACTCCCTTCTGAGTACTCCCTGGCAGAGCCTTTAACATCCATATTTCTACCAACAGTCTATTCAAGGCTTTTCCTATACTATGTCTCAAAATTTCAAGCCATTATTTAATTTAAAGCCACCACCAAAGTTTTAGGTATTTGTTGCAGTGGTACCTGTGTCCAGGTAACAGGACCTGTATTTGTTTCACTGGGTGGCCGTAATAAAGTTCCACAAGCTGGGTGGCTTGACACAACAGAAATGTATTCTCTCATAGTTTTAGAGGTTGGAATTCTGAAATCAGGATGTTGGCTGGGCTGCATCCTCATCTGGCCTCATCTGAGGCTCTCCCAAACTCATCTAGGGTGTTAGCAGAATTTGGCTCTGATGGCAATAGGTTGGAGAGCCATGCTTCCTCCCTGGCTGCCAGTTGGACTGCTCTGAGCTCTCAGAGGTCACTCGCATTCCATGCCATGTGGCCCCTCCATCTTCACACCAGCAGTAGCAGTCAAATCCTTCTCATGCCATGACTCTCGGACTCTCATTCCATAACCAGCTGGAGAAGACTGTTTTTAAAGGGCCTCATACAATCAGGTCAGGCCCACCAGACACCATATTCAGCGCCACTGATCTGGGCCCTGAGGCACCTGTAGAACCTGTTGGCAGCAGCACCTGAAAGGACCTGATTGAATGACTAGGAAAAGCTACGTTGCACTGGGCAGGAGTTGGGGGCACCTTAGGGTCCGTCCCTGTCTGTTCTGCCAACTGGGGAAGCCAGTCTGGCCCTCATTCCCCACTTACCCACAGGGACACAGAGCATGGATGCATCTGCCCTCGGTGCTGGCTCTCCTCACGGTCTGTGCAGCCTCAGAAAGTCACTTCCCACCTCTGAACATCCCTCTCTGCATCTATAACATGGGGACCCTGAAGTGTCGATGTCACAACCACTTAGAGCTCCCGGCGCAGGCTGCTACCGCCTCTTTACTTGTCATCCTCATCCTACAGTGGCCTTGGAAGCTGGGAGACATTGAAGCTGCCCTTGTTCCAGGAGCCTCATAGTTCTGTGGCCCTGAGAGAGGCCCCTTCCTCTGCTTCGTGTGTTTGAAGAGACGGAAGTGGATGAAGCATACTGTGAGGGCCGCGGCCGTGGGGACGAGACTACCCTGGCCTCTTGGTCTGGCACGTAAGGTGACTGGGCGCCTCTGTTGTCTCAGCAGGAATCTGTTGCTATTGTTCCAGGCAAGCTGATTGCAGGGTGACAGCCAGGCCAGAATCTGCAGTGGGCTAGGGGAGGTCTGGCCAGGTGGACACCAGACCCAGCCAGGAAGTGTCCCAGTTGGTCCCACATGCTTTGCATGTTTTTGTTTAATGGTTTCTATCATGGTGCATGGTGTTTACAGCAGTGAAGTCAGGACAGACCAAGTAATGTGAGATTGGGATTCCCAAGCAGCATACAGATGCTGCCCGTCAATGGGTGGGGGGGCATGAGGAGGCGGTCCAAGAGGGGATATCACAGTTTGCCACTGTTCCCAGATGCAGCAGTGCAGAGAGGGGAGACAGCGGGAAAAGATGGAGGCTTGGGGGACTGGGCCGCTATGGGGCTCACTTTGCTCCACATGGGTGCCCTCGGCCCTCTGCTCACTACACACGTGTGGGTGAGACAGGCAGGCTGGCCACGTGTTCTGATGGGAAGCTAGGCCACCTGTGTGGAGAGCAAATCCATCATACTGGCCTCCTGGGTCTGCGTTTTGTGTTTGGAAGCCGGTTCCCTGTGTTTGGTTCCTTCCCACAGCATTTCATCGCAGTGCACAGCAAGCATTTCTGACAGCCATCCAGCACAGGGGTGAGCTCCCCATCACTGGAGGTGTTCCAGAAATCAGGGTGCTTGCAAACATCAACTGTGAGAAAAATGGCCTGGCATTTGCAGAGAGATGGCCAATGGGACCTCTTAGGTCCTTGCGATGCTGTTGTTTGAAGTCCGTCGTCCTAAATGCTTGTGATAGGAGGGCCCCTGACAAATTGCTCAAGTTTGGGCCCAGGATAAGTCTGGCCCTTCCATCTGGCCCTGAGACTATTGTTTTGTTCAACAAACACCCTTCAGCCCCTGGATGGGCTCGACATCCATAGAGAGAAGGGTGAGACTCAGAGGGGGACAGGGCTCCTCAGAAGGCACCCAGGGTGCTGGGGGCCCCCTCTGACTGAAGCAGCAGAGGGAACAAGCCAGGAGCATCTGAAGTTCTGCAGTGTGACAAAGAGGAAGTGCTACTGACTGATACCATGATGGATTTAGGGAGGGTTTGCATGAAGCGAAGCCAACCTGTCCAGTGCCTGGGAGTCCTTCTGGAAATGGCCACTGAGTCTCTGGGAGACACAGATGGACATGCTCAAGGTGTCAGGCCCCTGGGTCTCTGGTCTTCTTTCTCCTCTTTGTATCAAGGCTATGGAAACTGCGTGGGAAAGGACTCCCACTCAGGAGGGCACTTGGTGATGGGGCACAGACGTGGCTCGGTGTGTGCCCCCAGCTCTTTCCTGGGCAGGGGAAAGAGTGTGGGGGTGGGGGAGGGGATGGGCAGGTGGCTGCAGTGCTCCTTGTCCAGGGTGAGCCCCAAGCAGGCCCACAGGTGACACTGGAGCACCATTAGGGTCTGGATGCCTTGGTGAGACCCACATGCGACCAGGCTCCTCTACCCTTCCAGTTGGGCCCAAAGGGCATCAAGTGGGCACCATTTGTACTTGTAAGGCATGATGTTAGGCATCCAGCTGGCACCTAACCCCATTAGGGATGTGACTGCTTGAGGCCCAGTTGATGGCACAGAGGAGGGCCCTGGGAAGGAATGGAAAAGGGAGTTGTTTTATTGCCCTAAACCTTGGAGCTCATGCCTAGGTGTGTCTCAGGGGTGGGAGCGGAGGCAGAGGCAGAAAGCAGAGGGCCTGGAGCAGAGTCCTAGGGAGAGGAAGGGGTATTCCTCACTTCTGACCAGTCTTAATTTAGAAATGAGGCCGGGCACTCAACATTCGTGTGGCTAAAGATGCAGTGTGCTGGGCATGACTAACTGGCAGACTCTCATCAAAAGCAGATATTTCTTTCCAGATGCCACCCCGGCCAGCGCATGGCCTGAATAAATAAATAAATTACTCTGCAATTGCAGAAGAAAGCATTCCTGTCAGTATTGGCTTTCTGTGATTTTCAAAGGAGAAGGCTCCCAAACAAAAATCTGCTTAGATTGGAAATGATACGTCCTTCAAGCTTAATTCTTTCCTTATGTTCAGGGTCTGATAGAAATGAAGTACAGACTGAGGCCTTGCACCCACATGGCACCGAAAAGGATAGAGATAAATTCTGTGTGGGAGGAAGTATTTTACTTGCTATTTTGCTGAGTACACTCGCCTGGCCCTGCCCTCTTGAACCCCGGGAGGCTAGAGCCTGCTGATGGCCACTATGGGGCAGAGGGATGGGGTGGCATGGGCTGGGGATTTGGACCTGGGCTGAGGGAGGGCATCCAGAAGCAGGGGTCAGGGAACAGAGGGGCAATGTGGGGATGGTGCAGAGCTTGGGTGGCTTGTCACTGCAGCCGAAACAGAACCAAGTATGCAGAAGGCGAGAGGGGTGGGTGCTGAGCCATCTTTCTTTACCAGGGGATTTTGGCAAGCATCAGGGTGGGGAGGGCAAAGGATGCACAATCTCCAGGGACCAGGCCTTGGCAGACACAGGGCAGAACCCTGATGAATGATCTGGAAATAGCAACTGAGGAGACACAGTGGTACAGGCGTGTCTGCATACAGGCCACCCACAGCCTGGGTGGGTGGGCATCAGCTAACCCCAGTGTGTGAGTGGCAAGGGGCATATAGGAGGGTGGGTGGGGTACCTAGTTGTGCTCTGGTGGCCGAGGCCAGTGTGTCCTGCTGTGCTGTCTGGCAGTGTCTCCCCAAAAGGCTCTTAATGGGCAGCTCTTAGGCCATCTGCTCTAAATGGCCCTCTCACTGCCCACAGGACATTAGCTGCAAGATCTGAATCAGGAAATGTGAGAGTTCTTAGTGGGGACAGTCAGGGAATGGTGCTGGTCTGGTGACACTGTGCTTGAGCCATTAGCGTACTGCTCTCCCAGCACACTGGCATCTCTTAGGGAGTGGGGACCTGTGAGGGCAGAAGCGTGTGTCTCAGTGGGACTTGAGTGGGATGTGTGTGTGTGCGGCCAGACTTCTCCCCATCCGCTGCAGGTCCAGCACGTGGTGCCAGCGCTTTGTCTGAGCCTTGGGTCCCCATCCAAGTGCAGCCTTTTCCTTGAGTTGAAGCCTTCATATTGGTGATGCCCAGGGGCACTGACATCATCAAGCTATTTCATCATTCTGAGCCACCACTGCACAGAGCGCGACAGTGGATCTATACCACCAGAGTCCCAGTTTTTGTCCCTGAGAAGACAGTCCCCAATGGCCCAGCGATGGTCTTTGTCAGTGCGAAAGCCACAGCACTCGTCAGGGCATGAGGGACACTGACACAGCTGTGGGAGCAGAGTACAGTGCAGTGGTCTCAGGTGTCTCAGGAGGGACACCTGTTGTCACCCGGTGGCACCAACGTGTGCTGTGCATGCCCAGTACTGGTCATCAACATGGCTCAGAGCGGTTCTTGCTTGGAAGGTGCTGTGCTTCATATGGTGACACCATCAAAAGATGCAGAACCAGCTCCTGTGCCTGTGGCTCCTCACCTGTGCCATGTGGAATAATCATGTCCAGCAACCCAGGCACACGGAGCTCTGACTGTCACCACATTGTCATCATCATCTTTGAGGAGGGGCAGGGGGCTCATGTTTAGACACCCCCTGGTGTCACCATCTCTGCCCTTTGTTGGGGTAGAGGAAGGTGGGAGGCCAAGAGATAGGTCCAATTATGCAGCCATGTGGTCCCAGACATTTCCATCCCTCCCCAGGGCCTCTCCAGCTTGGCTGTCTGGTCCATGAGGGAAGCCTGCTGCTTCTTGGGCCTTTGTAAGGGGGCATGCTGTTCTGGTCAGGCAGCCTCTGCACTCACACAGTGGGCAGGGGACCCACAACTGGGACCTTAGACTGGAACAGGTGCAAATGCTCCACTGACAGTCACCACTGAGCAGCCTGGAAAAGCTAGAGTGCAAGAGAAGCAAACACTGAGGTGGAATCCCACCCAATGTCCAGGACAGGGGGCAGGTATGTGATTGGGATCCTTCTGGAGTACTCGTAGAACGAACACCGTCCAAAGCTCCCTTCTGCTTGTGTAAATCCTTGTCTGTCCCCACCCAACAAATGGAATGTAAAACCCATTTGCTTCGGGATTTTACCCAAAAGTATCGTGAGTGAGCTGAAGGATCCACCACAGGTGCACACAGGGCCTCATTTGGCAGCCTGGGAAGAGCGAGCAGCCGGGTGAGAGGGAGCAACCATCTGAGAGAGAGCCACGCCCAATGCCCATGGAGCATGGGGCTGGGACAGGAAGGAGCTGCAGGGGATGCCAGAGGGACCTTGGTTCCAGAGAACACGATGGAGCCTCCCTGGGGAGAAGTGGCAGGGAGGCTAGTCCCTGGGTCTAGAAGGCTGCTCTGAACTCTCTCTAGTTCTCTCAGTGAAATCTAGGCTTAGGGCCCCAGTCACTGAGGGATGCTGTGGGCCCTGTGGGGCTGACTGCCAGGGTGGGATGTCAGGCCTGAGCCCCAGGCAGGAGGGACAAAGGCAGCTCCCAGCCTGTCCTTCCTTGCCTGCTCTGATTCATTGATGAATCCCAAGACATAACTTAGAAACTTTATGGCCTCACCAGAACTAGAGTGGGCTGCTGCTTCCAGGAAGGGTGAAGCCACCATCCTGTCCCCTGCCCATTGGGGGAAGTGGGACCACAGGGGCCACTGGGGTCACTCACAGGAGGGCCAAGGGCCAGCAAGCAGCCCTACCTTGGGTTGCTGGGTGTCCTGGGCCCTGGGATGTGATCTGTCCAGGGCAGTCTGATGAGATCGGGCATGTTCAGTGTGGTATGGCAGAAGACTGTCCAGGGCAGTCTGGCTTTGGCTTGCCGTATGAGTTTTCCTGAATTGCAGGTGTCCACACTGGCCCCGCTCTACCACAGTGTCATTTGTGTCCATCCTGGAGCTGACCTCCTTCTGCCTTCATGCAAAACCCAGATAGCCCTTTCCTGAGAGGGCTGGGCATGGCCCCCTGCCCCATGCTCACAATCCAAAGCGTTGGTCCAGCATCCTTCATCCAGGGACTGTTCTGGCCAGGAGTGTGGCCCCATCAAAGCCCTGGGGCTGTGGGACAGCCCCAGCTCCCCACATGTGACACTTGGTGCTGAGCCTAAGTGTGCAGGTGTGAAGGCCCAGCTCCCACACCCATACCCTGGGTTCAGATCTCAGCTTGATTGCTTCTGTGGCCTGACCCTAAGCTAGCCACCTGCCCTTGTAGTGGAGGGTGACCTAGTGCCTTGAGGGGCCAAGCCCATCTTTACTGCTCCCACCTGGGTCTGGGCCCCTGGAGCCCTTAGGATGATTGCAGTCATGGTGTCACTGCCCACTCAACTGGGCACACATTTGCTGAGGAGAGGGTGTGTGTGATGTGTCTGGAAGAGTCCTGCCTTCAAGAAGCATACAGGGACAGATGACCACTACTGAGGGCAGAGTTCACCTGGGGGGTTGGGTGCTACACAGAAGAAACTCAAGTGAGCTGGACCCTGAGAGTCAACCATGAGCTGACCAGATTGGGGGACAGAAGAGTTAGGGACAGCCAAAACTCAAAAGTCCAGAGAAGGAAAGAGGGTGAAAATGGGGACAGCTGGTATGGCCAGAGCACGTGCACACATGAGTGCTGGGAGTGTCATCGGAAGTGTGCAAGTGTGCTAGTGCATGTGCAGAGGTGTGTACATGCAGGCACGTGTGTGAGCACAAGTGTGCAAATGTTTGTGTGAGTGATCGCATATGTCTGACGGTGGGGCAACGGTGTAATGGCCACTGTAATGAGAAGTTATCTTAAGACTGACAGATGAAGTAGGCTACTCCAAAAAATATAACCAAATTTATTGTAGGGTAATTTACTTATGTGAAGATTGGGTTGGAGCAACAGGTGATGACCCGACAATTCTGCACAATTATTCTCTTCTCACAGACCCTTGCTACAGAACCTCTTTTTATAGTATAACTTGGGTACTGTCAAGACAAAGGGACAAAGAATACAGTAGTGCCAGAGGACATACCTCCTGGTGGCCTTGTGATAGAAGATTGTTTATAATCAATACTATCACCAGTTTGATATTTATCTCAGCTGTCATGCCATTTGGCTATTGCTAACAAAAAATATTTATGTCTACATTTTAAGGAACACAGATAATTGTCAACTAGAAGGCTTTCATATGCATGCTAAGGACAGTGAGGTGGGTCCAAGGTCACAGCACAAAACTTAAAAAATGAAATGAAATCCAGGACACAGAGTGTCCTGGAGTTTGTTCACATCTACATCTATGTAGCATGTATGTAAGTATTCCAGTACATGTGCAAATGTGTGCATAAGTATGCAAGCATGCACACATATGTGCGTGAGTGTGAGAGTATGTATCTGCACATGTGTGCAAGTGTGTGTGTGTGAGTGAATGAGCGCAAGTGCAAGTGTGCATGTGCGTGCATATGCATGAGTGTGCGTGTGTGGTCCTGCATGCCTGCCTGTGTGTCTGGTACGGACCCATGCTCTGGGTGGTCGACAGAGGGCAGGGGTCTGGCAATACCCTCAAGGTGGCCTTTCTGCAGCTGCAGTGTTACCTACCAGGGCATGGAGCATAACTGCGATGGAACGCAGACAGGCCCCTGGTGCCAGGTACTGGGGAACAGGGGTGGATGGAGGGCCATGGTCCAGGCAGTAAGGAGGACAAGCCCAGAGCACAGGTGGATCAGAGATGTGAGCACCTGAGGAGAGGTGGGTGTTTGGGCAGAATCCTGGGCTTTGGTGACCCTTAGCTGAGGGTTGAGAGGTTTCAAGACTTGGGAACAAGAGACCCTGTCCTTCCAGGCTTCAGGTATTCTGGAGTCACAGAACCCAGGAAAGGTAAAACTTGGGTCTTGAGAATCCCACTGGCGAAGGGTCCCAGCTGACTCCCAGAGTGCAAAGCAGGGTGGGCTGAGGCCAGGCCACCTTCCAAGTACCTGTTGTTCTCCCCTGGGGTTAGACTACTCTTCCAGCACAGCCTGGCTGACACTTGGCCCCAAGACCCTCAGCCCATGGCTGGGACCATCCAGGCCACCAGCCATCCCACCTGTGCTGTCTTGGGCCCTTTCCTCCAATAGCGAGTCCCAGGACCTGAAGACAGAGGCTTCCCAAGACCTGGATCCATCTCCAGCTTCCTCTTCAGCCAGACCCGCTGGGAGGTGAGGGAGGCCAGTGGTGCTCCCCAGGGTGGGAGGAGAGTGAGGAGGGAGTCCTGGAGCAGGAGCT
This sequence comes from Eidolon dupreanum, assembly GCA_028627145.1. Lineage (NCBI taxonomy): Eukaryota > Metazoa > Chordata > Mammalia > Chiroptera > Pteropodidae > Eidolon > Eidolon dupreanum. Next base: position 35,783,036 of record CM053515.1, read on the forward strand.
CAGTGCCCCTGCCCCTGCAGGCCTTCTCACAGCAGCACCATACCCCCCACCCCCCCAGGGTCAGGAGCAGTTCTGGGTCCTGAGGAGGGGCAGCACACAGGCCAGGTGCAATCACCACTTCCTGTTCTAGAGAGTGAAGAGTTGGGGTAGCTTCCCTTACAGCCATGGGGAGATGGGCTGAGGCCCTTACTCTCCAGAGGGCCATGCCCCTGTTAGCCTATCCTCCCCAGGGCCAGGCCAGGGGCTGACAACCAGGCCAAGGCGTCCTGACCCCTTCATGGTGTCCCCAAGAAAAGTACACAGGGCATGACCCCCACACATGTGTACGGCTCATACACACATATGCATGGCACCCACATGTGGCACCCACACATGGCTCATACACATGCACAGGATGACCACGTTCCTATCATGTCCCAAGGGTCAGCTTGCCTGGGGTTCAGTCATTCACTGTTCCTTTAACCGTTGTACAATGTCAAGGAACCCCTAGGGTGGTGTGGGGGGCATGCAGGCACCCCCAGACTGGGATCCCTATAGCAAGCAAGGACACTGGGTCCTAGTCATTCCAGCTGGGGCCTCCAGGACAGAAGAATCAGCCCCAGACAGGGCTCTGTCAGGCAGAGGGTAGACACGGCCAGGCTGGCGAGTGGGAAGAGAGGTGGGCCAGGAAAGGTGAAGATGTGGGCCAGCAGCAGTGCTCAGGTTATCTCTCACGGGCATGGCAAGACAGGCTGCTGGGGGACCTGGGCAGCTTCTGCCCAACTTCTCATTGGTGAGGCCTAGAAGGGCAAGGGGATGAGAGCGTATCCTCTGGCCCTCAGTGCCCTGCCCGTGCCAGCATCAGAGCACAGGCTGTTGTCTGGCCCTGGGAGAGGACCAGCAGCTCATCCATTCAAGGGCCTCCAAACAGCTCTCCTGATGGGTAAGCCACTTCCCACTCCTCCTCCTGGAGCCCTCGCCCTCTGGAGCCAGAGGAGAGTGAGGGTCCGAGAGGGCTAGCTGAGGGGTGCAAGAGGGCTGCTCCGCCCCATAAGAGGGCCGAATATGGGGAAAGAGATGATCAGATTTCCTCATTCCAGCTCACTTACCAGCGGCTGAGCCCTGCTCTAGTGGAGACCAGTTGTGGAAGGGGAGATGGCCTGGAAGGGAACAGGCCACATCTCCCTGCTCACAACAGCAACCAGGGAAGACCTGGGCAGCCTTATAGGTGGGGAAACTGAGGCCTCCAGCCAATTGTGTCCAGGGCTCCTCCAGTCAGACTGTAGCTAGGAATCCCTGGGTCACTACTCAGAGACCTGTCCTCAGGCCCAGGTAAACTGTTCCTTCATCAGGAGTCGCCATCTGCTCCCTGTGCCCAGTGAGGCCTGGGTACAGTCACAACTCTCTCAGGCCAGGGCACCCAGGAGTGGGGAGCAATTCCCCCAGCCCAGGTCTCCCAGGGACATGGGCTTTGTATCTTGTCAGTAATTCTCAGGCCCATGAGCTGAAGGGTGCATCTGGGAAGAACTATAGGAGCCTGTGTGGGAAGTATGATAACATCCTACCACACATGAGGCAGGATCCGGGTTTACCTGAGCTGCCTGATCTAACCCTGCATACTACTCAGCACCAAATGTGCTCTGCTCTACCTCTGCATCCAGGCTCTGAGGGAGGGGCGTGGATCCCATAGTTAGGCCTGGGGGCAGTGATGACCATACCTGGGGCTGACGCCTATACCCAGGAACTACGGCCTGTCATGGTGCAGGCCTCCTCCCTCCTGACCTCCCAGGTATGGCCTGGCCCTGTCTGGCATGGAGCTCATGGGGGAACGGCTAATGTGGTTGGGCAGGACCCCATGGCAGGGTGATAGGGGGCATGCAGAGGGGAGGGGAGGTGGAAAGAGTAGACCAGTGAGGGACAGTTGGGCACCGGAGGGAACATTGAGGGGGAAGGAGAAGTGTTTGGAACAGCTGGGTACAGGAGGGGACATGGTGGTGGAAGGGTAGGCCAGTGTGGGAGAGTTGGAGTACAGGAAGGGACATGTGGGTAGAAGCAGTAGGCAATTTGGGGTCATATGGGGTTATGGGTTTAAGGAGTAGGCCTGTGGGGATATTTGGGGTAGAGGAGGGAAATGGGGATTGAAAGTACAAGCCACTGGGGACAGTGGAGGTACAGGAGGGACATGCAGTGGAAGAAGCAGGCCTGTGAGGATAGTTGGGGTTATAGGAGGGCACATTGGAGGTGCAAAAAGCTGGTATTAGGAACAGTTGAGGTACCATAGGGGATATTCTGGTAGAAGAATCAGGCTTGTGGGGACAGTAGGGGGGTACAGGCTGGAACATGCTGCAATGGAGCAGGTCTTTGGGGGATATTTGGCATATAGGAGGACACAGGGGTAGAAGCCGGTCTTAGGAAAGTTGGGGTACAGAAAGGGGACATGGGGGTGGAAGGAGCAGGCTCACTCCAGACCCACCTTCTCAACCACAGTGAATCACCCTGCTCTGGGGTCGGTGAAGTTTTTGTCTAAAGAGGCCCAGGCCATACGGTCACATCACCGCTATGACATCGCAGAAAAGCAGCCAGGGTGATCTGTAAACAATTGAGCATGACTGAGTCTGAGTAAAACTTGACTCAGTCTCACTGATATTTGAGTTTTATATAATTTTGCATGTCAGAAAGTATTCATTTTTTTCAACCATTTATAAATGTAAAAATCTTTCTTAGCTCACAGTACATTCAAAAGAGGTGTAAATATGAATTAGCAGACTCTCAAGCTAGATTGGTGAAGCTTTTAAAAATAACGTAAAAAAACACTAATATATACTGAGCACACTTTATGCATTGCTAGTAAGTGCTGTAAAGCACTTCAGATTTTCTTAGAAATTACGTTGGTGGCAGTTTAATCTAGTACAGCCTTTTTAGGGGACTCTGTCCACCAGCCTTTAACTATGCTGACACTCCCACCAGCCATTGTATTTAAAAACTGCGTCCCACAGGAGTATGTGTTGGTGTGCATAATGTGGCGTTATTTGTAAGAGGGGGAAAAGTGATTTTATTAGGGTTGTTGAGATGACATCTGTGAAAAGGATGTGTGCGTCACTAGCAGTGTTGCCTCTGTGTTGTTGAGTGGGTTCTCACCCATCTCCACATGTGTCTACATTTAAGCCGCCCAGCGGTGGGCGTAAGGGAGGCCTTGTGCCAATCACACACCCACTGGTCCAGAAGGAGCCAGGACGGTCTTGGCTGCCCGGCCGGCAGTGGGGCTGGGGCAGAGGGGACTGGGCCCACCGGCGGCTGGGGCGTGGGGCTGAGCTGGGGCCGCCCTGGATGGGGCGAGGTCACGTCGGGAGAGCATCCGAGGACGCCACGGTCAGGCCCTCCTGGGCGAGGCTGGGAACCGTCCGCCCGCGCAGCGTTGCGGACTGGGGCTGACCTTGCTCCTCTGCCGAGAGCGGCGCGCAGCTCGCGTCAGCGCCCACCTGGCCACACCAGGCCGGGACCTTTCTCACCGCTCGCCCCATAGTCGGGGAAGGGGGCGGCACCGCCCCTGCTGCCTTCAGGGATTGGGGGAGGGAAGTTGTCTGCCCCCCGGGGACAGTAGTTCCGATGCCCCTGAAGCCAGGCTGGAGTCCTGGACGAGGCGGGTGAACGCGGCACCGGGAGGTCAACGCGGCAGGCCGCCGGCCCCCGCGATCCCACCAGCAGACACTTTTTCGACTGCAGGAATCTGCCTCCCGATTTCCGATATCCGAAGTTCAATGGCAGATGGCTGGAGTGGGCGTGTCTGTCCTCGCTGGTCCCTGTGCTGTCCTGGCAGACGAGGGGCTCAGCTCTACGCTGTCCACTGTTCTGCTCTGCCCTCCCCCAGGACACCCTCTGCGAACTGGTCGCTCTTAGGGGGCACAGCAACACGTTCGACTTAGGAACTGAGCTGGGTTGGGGGAGGGGTCCGGCTCAGCTGGCGCTCAGGACACAGGGCTTTATACAGACCCGGCTCCCGGCCTTACACTCCAGCCCGAGGTCTCCAGGGGTTCCCAGAGCTTCTCAGCAGTTCCTCCTGCAATGTCTGTGCTAACCTAGGGGTCAGAGATCAGGCCTCACAGTCCTGTCCACCCAATGCCCCCATACAGGTCTTTAATCAAGTGGCCCCATGTACTGCGTACAAGGACCCGCGGACTGCGGGGTTGAGTGACCTGCATTTCCCTTTCCTTTTCCTTTCACTCTAAAGTTGGCTGGTGTGGGCCTGTCTGTCCCCACTGCTCCCAATGGGCTGGCCTGGCAGGGGATGGGCTTGGCATTCGCACAGAAGCTCCAGCTAGGCGGTTCTAATGCTCCCTCCCCACAGGCCCACTCCAGAAACCCTGCCTTCCTAGACCTGTCTAGAACCCCCTGATGGGGGGCCAGGCCATCTGGCTATGTAGTGTTTGTTCTCTGCCCTGTGTTATCTGCGAGGGACAAGGTCCCACTGAATTCACTGGTCTCCATGCGGACAGGCACAAGGTGACAGGAGGGTCCTGCTCTGATGGTGGTAAGCCCTGGAAGATACCCTGGGTTGCTAATGACCCACCCAGTGGGCACCTGGCTGGCTTCCCTACTGTTGATAGAGGCTGAGGATTCATTTTGATTCCAAGCTGTGTGATTCTTCAGACACCTAGATTCTAAGAGTCAGAGCTGAACTCGATCCTCAGAATCTGTGACTCAGAGTTGCCAGTCTCTGCGATCTCAAGGCTCTGCGCTGATGCTGTGTAGGGATAGCGTGGGATCCATGTGGGGTGGCTCTCTGGTAAGAGCGGACTGCCTGTGGCAGGCACCGCAAGTGCAGCCGCCTGATGTACCCAAGTCAGACTGGGAGACTGCTGCAGATTCTCCAGAAGTTACAGAGAAAGCAGGTTGCAATCACTTAACTTTCTAGAAGACTTTGGAGGTGATATGACCATGGTCAGGATGGGGTGTCATGATAGGTTGGCCCTCTTTGTACCTGGCTGCCGCCTGCCTCCCCATTTCATCAAAAAGGCTGGTTGTGCTGTGTGGGGCAGTGCTCCGAACAAAGCAGGGCACAGAGGGGGTCCTGTAGAGCACTTATCATTAGTGAAGTATCCTGTCAAGTGATGGGGCACCCACCAGACTGATGAAGCTGCAGGGGAGAAAGTGTGAGATCAGACCCAGGACCAGGGGAGCTGGGGCATAGCCCTGTGTGAGGCTTAGGAGCAGAGCTGGGGTCCAAGATGCTGAGGTGAGACCAGGGTGGCCAGTACCTGAGGGATCTGTTCAGAGTCCCTCAAATATGGCATAGACCAGATGTGGGCAGGAGAGAGAGGCTGAGGAGAACACAAATCAGACCAGGTGGGACAGAGAGGTGGGGGCAAGACTGGGGGCTGAGGTAGTACAGGTATTGTCTGGAGCAGATGTGAATCAGGCCAGGTGAGGATGGGAGAGTTGGGAGGTGAAACAGTGGGGACAGGGATTGTCAGGCCCGGGTGTGGATTGCAGGTGGAGGCCAGACTTCATAGGGTGGGATGAGGCTGAAGGGTGAACCTGGAAGTTTGCAGAACATCATTTGTTGGACTTCATCAAAAATTTTAAAGATTGTACATCAAGGACACTGTTAAAAGAGTGAAAAGACAACCCACAAAATGGGAGAAAATATTTATAAATCACATATCTGATTAGGGATTAATTTCCAGGATATATTGAGAACTCCTAAAACTTAACAACAGCGAAAACAAACAAACAACCCATTTCAAAAATGGGTGAAGCACTTAAGTAGACATTTCTCCAAAGAAGATATACAAATGGACGAAAGCACATGAAAAGATGCTTAATGTCACTAATATTAGGGAAATACAAATCAAAACCGAAGTGAGATAGCACCTCGTACCCATTAGGATGGCTTTTTAAAACAAAACAATAACAACAACAACAACATCAGAAAATAACAAGTGCTGGTAAGGATGTGGAAAATTGGAACCCTTGTACATTGCTGCTTGGAATGTAAAATGGTGCCCTTGTTGTGGAAAACAGTTTGGTGGTCCCTCAAGAAGTTTAACTTCGAATTATCATATGATCCAGCAATTCTACTTCAAGGTATATATTCAGAAGAATTGAAAGCAGGGAAACAAACAGATATTCATATACCCATATTCATGGCAGCATTATTATAATATAAAACAAGGGAGCAACCCAAGTGCCATGACATATGAATGGATGAACAAAATGTGGTCCACCACACATTGGAAACTTAGCCTTAAAAAGGAAGGAAATTCTGATACATGCTGCAGCATGGACAAACCTTGAAGATATTATGTAAATAGAAGAAGCCAGACACTAAAGGACACATTGTATCATCCCACTTATGTGAGGCTTCTAGAATAAGGAAACTCAGAGAGACAGAAAATAGAATAGAGGTTGCCAGCAGCTGAGGGAAGGGTAACAGGAGTTAATAATGAACATGCAGTTTCTACTAGATATGATGGAAAACCGGAGAGGGATGGTTGATGATGGCGGCACAGTATTGTGAATGTACTTAATGCCACTGAATTGTAACTTATAAAATGGTTAAAATGGTAAATTTTATGTAATGTATATTTTACCACAATGTATACTTTACCATAAGACATATGACAATAAAGTTCAATAAGACATTATCTGTAGTAGTGAAATATTAAAAAGTAAACGTTTATTAATAAACTGTGAAACAGATGCAATCGCATCTCAGGATTAAAGAGGAGGAAGGCGAACTGGAAGGTGGCTTGCTCTAATGGTGTTTACGGCTGCACGCTTTTTAGATCCCAACATTCAGGACTTGTTATTATTGACACCTCATTCCTAATAAGATTTTTTCTAATTTGATGAAATTAATTTCATTTCTGAAATTAAACACACTTTTTTACACAATTCAGGTTAATATTTTCCCCCATAACAATTAGCCTATATGTTTATAATGCACAGAAAAAAAAAAAACCAAAGCCAAAACTGTTCATTTGATGGATTTTACACACACACGCAGCCAAGGGCAGGATTGAATGATGGCATGGCAGGTCAGGTTTTACTCCAAACCAAATTCTACTGTAATCCTATGAATACTGTGAGCTTCAACCAATGCCACTTCACGAAATTTAAAATTTTGGAAATTTTAAAAATTTCTTTTTGTTTACTTTTTACTTTGTTTTCTGATGACAGGTATTTTTAAAAGTGCTTTTTTTTGAAAGAAATTAAAAAATTTTTAAATTTTGAAATGATTATAGATTTGCAGGAAGCTAAAAGGCACAACGTTATAAAGAGTCCCAGGTACCTTTCATCCAAGAGTGACATCTTATATAAGTGTAGTATGATGTCAAAACCAGAAAATTGATATTGGCACAATACATAGAACTAGACTACAACCTTAATCAATTTTCACTTTTCTAAAACCTACAATCGTGTGTGTGCATGTACATGTGTGCATGTGTGTATGCATGTGTGCATGTATGTGTGTGTGCATGCAGTTCTATACAATTGGAGCCAAAGAATAGATTCAGGTAACCACCACCATCAGGGTGGAGAACTGCTCCATCACCACAAAGGAGCTCTAATGCTGTCCCTTTAGAATTATCCCTCCCCTCAAATCCATTTCTCCATAAAACAACTTCAAGAGTTGTCCTGATTTTATTAATTTGGTCTTTTTTTTCATTGTTAGTCTAGCTAAAGGCTTCTCAATTATGTTGATAGTTTCAAAGAACTTTAGGTTTTGTTGATTTTCTCTTTTATTTTCTATTTTGTATTTCATTGATTTATCTTAATTTTTATGACCTACTTCCTTTGCTTTTAGATATAATTTAATGCTAAGGGTGATATTACCATTATCATAAGAGGCAGGGTCCACTAGTGATCTAGAGTTATATTACACTGGTTCAGGCTGAGATTTTTAGAGCCATCCATGTGATTCAAGGCTGTGCTGCAGCCCACAAAAAGGCTGGCTGACTGCTGACTCATCCCTTGGGCACATCCCTTCTTGTTTCAGCCTAAAGCAGGTGTGGTTTGCCGTGGTCCACACCCCTTGTGGATCCTGGCCTTTGTTTCCCTAACCTGAAAAGAGTGCCAAAAGTGACACAAAGCCAATTAGTTGCCATTTCTGAAAGGTCAGACACAGCCTTAGGCGACTGACTGGTCTCTGGATATCCTTGCTCTCCTGGGTCTCCTGATTCATCACCATGTTTTAGATACTTCCAGCTTCTATGGAAATGGTTTTGATGAATTTTTAGTTGTTTCCATTGAAGGCCCTAATTGCAGCAATGTTTACCATTATTGAAAACCTGTCCATCATTTAAACTAAGTTTTAAGTGTTGTCTTCATCATTTACCTTTATTTTTGTATAAAGTGTGACATGGAGTTCCTTCATTTTCCCCAGGGTAACCACTTTTCCAAGGACTATTTGTCAAAATAGGGGTCTCCTGTCCATGATCTCTCATTCCACCTTGGTCTGTATTCTTCATTTCTGACTGTTTTTTTTTTTTCTTCTTATCTCCATTTTTATGTTTCCTATCACTTTGTTGAAGTTACCACTGAGATCACTGAGCATGCTCATAACCAGTGTTTTGAACTCTGGATCTAGTAGATTGCTTGCCTCCATTTTGTTTAGTTCTTTTTCTGGAGTTTTGTTCTGCTCTTTTGTTTGGGACATGTTCTTTTGTCTCCCAATTTTGTCTGTCTGCCTGTGTTTGTTTCTTTGTATTAGGGAAGGCTGCTATGTCTCCTGGTCTTGGTAGAGTGGCCTTATGTAGTAGGTGTCCTGTGGGGCCCAGTGGCACAGTCTTCTTGGTCATTTGAGCTGGGTGCTCCAGGTGTGTCCCTTGTGTGAGTTGTGTGTACCCTCCTATTGTAGTTGAGCCTTCGTGGCTGTTGGCACGTCAATGGAAGGCATTGACTCAGGGTGATTGGTTGTGAGGACTGGCTGTGACTACAGTAGAGAAACAGTTGTGCAGGGACTGACCTTACAGAGGAGGATTCACTTTAGTGGGGCTTTGGTGCCTGCTGAGTTGGCCCTTCGGGTGTGTCATTTGTGGAGGTGTTTGGGTGGTTCTTTGGTGTGGTCTAAAGCTAGCCACTGGGTGTGTTGTTTCTGGGCCCTCTTGGGAGGAGCTCCGGTGCAGGCCAAGGTCAACTGCTGCCTGTGCCCAGCCCAGGGACACCCAGTATGAGCTACAAAGTGATCTTCAGATAGTTGCCACTTATGCTGGGCTTGGAGGTGTCTGAGAGAGGCTAAGCTGTGAGCAGAGCACTGGCTGCCACTAGTGCCAGGATCGGGGCTGCTCAACAAGAGGTACAGGGCATGCTGAGGCCAGATGCTGCTTGTTAGGGTTTTGTGAACCATCGAGAGATTTTAGGAAAGTCTGTAGCAAGAGCCAAGACAGGCCGTTTGTGCGGAAAATCCACTGCAAGTGGCTTGGGTGGGCCCATAAGTTGGGTGGGGTGGGAGTCTCAGGGAACTACCAGGGTGGGGTGACCTGTGTAAGCCAGGTTGATGGAGACTCAGATATGTCACCCATCGACTGCTGCACACTGGGTGTGGGGAAAGCTCAGTAAAGGAACAATGGGTTCTGCCAGCTCTTCAGGGAGAAAGCTGCCTCTCCAAACCTCACCCTGTTGCCAGACAATTCAATTCCTCCCCATATGACCCTTGCACTTCTTGAGCTGCTGCCCCAGCGCTGGAGCTCAGAGTGAGTGAGTCCAACAGTGAGTAAATCCCTATATGGGCCTGTTAAGAACAGCTGTGACTTCCACAGCTCTCTCAGTCTCAGTCTTCTCTAATTTTCACAGACAGAAGTTGTGGGGACTTTTCTCCCTGACACTGGAGACCTGGACTGGGAGCCCAGTGTGGGGATGGGACCCTGTGCTCCTCAGGGGATACCTCTGGATATCCCTTCTGATCCTCGATCACCACATGTGAGTGTGGGGCCAGCCCGTTCTGTGTCTCTGCCCCTCCTAATCTCATATTGGCTTCTTCTGTATGTCCTTAGTTATAGGACTTCTGTTCAACTAGACTTCAGGTGATTCTCATTGATGGCTGTTCTGTAGTTTAGTTGTAATTTTGATGTGGTCATGGGAGGTGAGCACAACATTCATCTACTCTGTCATACTGTCTGGAAGTCAAGATTTGGTATCTTAAAGGGAAACTTTATCTGCTATTATTCTCCTTGGGCCTTACTTTTCCTCAAGAATTATAACTTTTAAAATGGAGTGTTTTTTGTTTGTTTTTTTTAAGTGCACATTTAAAAATTATGTAAAGATTTTTAAAAAACAAAAAATAAAAATAGTACTCTCTGGTCACAGCTAAAAAACAAAGATATTTTAGCAATGCATGTTAAGGGCCAATGAGTGGTACAGGAGTTTTCTAGACTTAGCATACAGGCTTAACTCTTATATCTTCTTATTCAGTTTCTATTCTAAACAATGAAAGTTGAGACAGAGAGTGACTCTGAGGCTCTTAACATTCTCAGGGAAAGATTGATTTAAACAAAAAGTATGTCAGGATTTTTACTGGAATTGCAAAGAATTTATTCATTGATTTGGACACAATTACATTTATGATATTAAGCCTTCATATCCAAAACATTGACTATCTCTCCGTTCATTTGTCTTCAACATCTCAATAAAGTTTTATAATTTTTCTCATTGTACATTAGGTAATCTAAATTCAGGAATATTTTTGTTGTATGTTAAATGCTGTCATATTTTTAAGTTTGTGTCCTGGATGTTTGTTGCTTATGTATACACATATGAATGTTTATATATTATTTCACATTCAACCAACTTACTAAATTCTCCTACTACAGTATAATTTGTCATTAGCTTCTTCTGGATTTTTAACTTAAAAAAACAGGTCCTCTACATAAAACACACTTACTTTCTCTCTTCCACTTCTTTTCTTTTGATTCTTTTTAGTTTCTTCATTGCAAAAATGTAATGATGGAATCATTGTATCAAATATGTACGTATAATTAACAATAAAATAAGAGAGACAATCTCATTTCATTACAATAAGAAGGTATTTAACAACGAGGATCATAAGTATATGATTTTAAAATCTTAGTAAACTGGAAAAAGAAGGGCAATTCCCTAACTTGACAGGGAATATTTGAAACAAAAACAACAGACCCTGCACCAAAATCATTCCAAGTTGGGTAAAGTGATAGTGTCACTCTAAATCAGGGACAGAAAAAGGTACTATCTCTGTTCTATTTGACATAGAAAAAGCTCAGAGCATCACTCTAAATTGGGAATGAGAAAGGGTGTTATCACTGTTCTATTTGACAATGAAGAGAAACTTGGCGCATCACTTTGAAGTTGGGACTAGGAATGGTGCTGGCTAATCACCATCTATTTGACATCGTTTGCAGTTCCTTCCCTGCTCTGTCTGGGCAATGATCTGCCTCAGTTTTGCCTTTTCCTGTGCTTGCTAATGCTTTCATGTTTAAAAAGTGAGAATTGCAGCACCTGTGTCTTCGTCATGAATCACAGGTGCACAATGAATGTGGCCATAGCATGCTTTATATCCATTCCCTGTCAATGCCACTTTTTTATATTTTGTCCATTACTGGTCACAGTTTCCAGTGGGGTTTGAAGAAATAATAGGAAGCATTCCTCTAATTTGCTAGCCCTTCCTCCAACAGGCATAAATTCAGAGTTTCCCAGGAAATTGAAATGCTTATGTATCCTGGTGCCCCTTTATCAGTGTTTGGTCTCCATCTAGGAAAAGTCCAAGATGACCCATTACGTGCCAAGATGAAAGAACAAAGGTTTCCTGTGAAGTAAGTGCCATCATGGAGTGTGGGTAGTTGTGGCAGAAATGAGAGATGAAAGCTAGTGATCTTCAAGTGCCTTAGCTTTTAAAGGAATGCTCTGGCCAAATAAGAGCTTGCATTTCAGTCTAAGTGTGAAGCAACTGGCACTGGCTCCTGGAACAGCACTCCACACTCTGGTCTAGATGTGAGAAGGCACTCCCAGGGACTCACTTGGGGCAAGGAAGGGTAGCAGAAAAAAAGCCCCTCACTCCAGCCAGGGGCTCCCAGAGTCTCGAGGCCCCAGCACAAATGAGGCCCCACCCAGCGCTACAAGGTTCGTTAGATAATGATGGCTTAAAGGAAGAGGGAACCACAGTGTGGGCACCCCTGTCCTGCTGGGCTGTGGCAGGAGGGCTTCCAAGTGTCCTCCTCTCATCAGCTCCCCTTTGTCCTGGGGGCCCAGGTCTGCAAGCAGAGGAGCATCGCTCCTGGACTCTGAGTATTATGTGAGGTGTGGGAGGCATAAGACATGTCCCTAGGAGCAGACCATCTGGAGAGTGACACCTGCATGGCCTAGCCAGATCCCAGCATAGCCATGTGGGGCACTTGGCAATGAAATCCTGGGGACTGGACTGTGGGTGCAGGAGACAGGCAAACCTACTCTTCTCCTCAAAGTAAACTCCTTCCTTCATCCCAGGGTGCTGCACTTAAAAAAATAACAGCTACGAATTAGAATGCCAATGTGCCCCAAACTGCTTGGGGATAAATGGAAACATGCTATATCTGTATGTTTCATCCATGTCACCAACCATACAGATTGGTCAGTATGACTGCAAAAATTGTTGCCCTGCCCACCTCCTGCATCCAACCCAAAGGGAACACAGGCCTCAGCACAGTGGGCAAGTTCAGCCCCTGGTGCTTGTGCACATTTCTTTACCATGACGTTAGATGCTCCCCAGTTTCCTCAAGACCCTTCTTCGCAAGCCATTTCCCCACTCCTTCATGTCCATGCATTTTCAAATAGGGTATCTTTCTTCACCAAATGCTCTTTGCATTCTTTCAGTTACATTACCTGTCTGGGGTGGTCAGGGCCATCCAAAGGCATGTGCACTCCAGTCTGGGGATCTGAGGAAGGTTCAGGGAGAGAGCTCAGGGTGTCATACCCCCTAAAAGCAAAACATGAGTCTGACAAGCCTTGAAGGGCAGTGGCCCTGAAGTCCTCTGGTGGGATGCAAGATATTCAGGGATTGTGTGCAAAAGAGAATAGTCTTACTGGATGGTGATTACCTCTGAGACACTAATAGAGTCTTTAAAAGTTTATGAAATGAGAGACCTTAGGATCCCTGTATTTGACCTGTACTGATAGGACTGCATGGTGCTCTGTACCCATGAATGGAGCCACAGGAGCCACATGAGAACTGAGTAATGCAGTGTGATGTAAGGAGAGGGCTCTGTGTAACAAACCTTCTAAATGATGCCACAGGGTATCATAATGGTGGTGCTGGCTCCCTTCACAACTTAAAAGGAGGAACCAGGAATGTATTTTCTCTCCCACTGAAAGGGTGAAAAAATAAATACTAATCAAAAGTACATCACTAGAGAAATAAGGATAATGAAGACACCGCATTAAATGCACAATGAATTTCTCATTAAAACACTTAAAATAGGAATTTATGGATGCATAATATGCATGATGAATGTATATACTCTGCCTCTAAATCATCATATCTCCTAAGGAAAAGTCCCAGACTCATTCCTCATGAAGCAACCAAGCCTCTTTATCACCCAGTATTGAAAATATTAGCCCAACATCAGACAGGAGAAAATAACCCAAGGAACCGGAAAAGAATAATTTAGAATGGTCTCTTGTTGACACTTTAAATATATAGTTCAACACTAAAGAATCAATGTGATTTAACCAGACTGGCCAATAAAAAAACAGAGAGAACATTCAAATTACTAAATGCAGGAATAAAAGTGGAGTCATTGCTACCAACCCTAATTAAGAGAGAGAGAGAGAGAGGGAGGGAGAGAGGGGGGAGAGAGAGAAAGAGAGATCATAAAGAAAACCAGCACCAAGAGATGAGATAACTTAACTGAGCTGGACAGTTAAGTTAAAATTGACTCAAGAAGAGATACAAAATATGAATAGACCCACAACAAGTAAAGAGATTGAATTAGTAATTTAGAAACTTCTCACTATTAAATGCCTAATCCCAGATGCTTTTGATGGTAAATTCTACCAGACATTTAAATAAAAATTAACACCAACACTTCACAGATTCTTCCAAAGAATAGAAGGGAATACTTCTCAACTCATTCTTTGAGACTATTTTCCTGATACCTAAACCAGAAAAAGATATCACAAGAAAACTATAGACCATTATCTCTTACAATACAGCCACAAAAATCCTCAACAAAATGCTAGCAGGCTGAATCCAGTAACACATTAAAGTATTATACACCATGACCAAGTGGGAATTTGTCCCAGGAATGCAAGTTTGGGTTAACATCTAAAAATTACCTAATATAATTAACTATATTAATACAACAAAGGCAAAGAAAACCCCACATGATTATCTCAAAGATGCAGAAAAAGTATTTGACAAAATCCAATACCCTTTCATGATTAAAAAAAAACTTCAACAAATTATGAATATCAGGAAACTTCCTCAGCCTGCTAAGGGGCATCTATGAAAAACTCACAGCTCACTTCATAGTTAATGATGAAATAATGGAAGCTCTCTCCCTAAGATCAGGAACAATAAAAAGATGCCTGTTTTTGCCACTTTGGTCCAAGTTAGGTGAGAAAAAGAAATGAAAGAAAATTAAAATATTCATCAAAATTAGAAAGGTGTAAGTAAAATGATCTATACTTGCAGGTGAACTTGTATATAGGAATACCCTAAGGAATCCAGTAAAGGATAATAATAGTTGTAGGACATAAGAGCAATATACAGGAATGAACTGTATTTCTGTATACTCACAGCAATAATCCAAAATGAAATTAGGAAATTACTCAATTTACAATAGTATCAAAAAGAATAAAATACTTAGGATTAATTTAACAAAAGAAATGCAAGATTTGTAAGAAATCTGGAAGAAATTAAATATCTATATAAGAAATAAGTTAACGATCTATATAAATGGGAAGACATCTGTCTTCATGGATCAGACTTAATATTGTTAAGGTTGTGTATTAGTTTCGTAATCCTGGTCTAGAGATCTTGGCTCACAGGGAGGAAGCTTCCACAAGGAGGCACAACAATGATGCCATTGAAGAGGAAGTTCAGACTGCCACACAGCTAGTTTTGGCTCTTTATGCTTCTGAATCAACAGGTCAAAAAGAGAGGACCTGTTTGGTCTGGGTGACAGATCCTAATTACCAAGGGGAAATTGGTGCTGCTCCACCATGGCAGTCAGGAACACAGGAGAGCCTTTGCAGTCTCTTAGTGTCGCCACATCCTATGACTAAAATCAATGGAAAACTGCAACAACCCAAGGCAGGCAGGACTGCTAATGGCCCAAATCCTTCAGGAATGAAGGTTTGGATTACTCCACAGAGCAAAAACCACAACCAGCTGAGGTGCTTGCTGAGGACAAAGGGAATATGGAATGAGTAGTGAAAGAGGGAAGTTATAAATCCCAGGTAGGACCATGTGACCATTTGAAGAAACTAGGACTGTAATTGTTATATTTCCCCTCATTTTATTATGAATATATATGTGTGCATGTGCATCTGTGTATTATAGGATGTGAAGGAGAAGAGCGTGCATCACCCAAGGACTCTGCTTCCTCTCCCGAGAGAAGGGTCAGAGTATTTCCGGTTGTTCAGGATGACTGTATCATGTTAGACAGAAGAATGACTTTGTTATTGTCTTTATTTCGAGATTAAGTATGGATAAGGAGATGTATGTGGGTGCCAACTTGACAAAGGAGGACTGTCATGGTTAAGCCATGATGCCCAGTTGTTTGTTCAGATGTTGTTTAAATGTTGTTGTGAAGGTATTTTGTAGAAGTGATTAACACTTACAATCAGCTGACTTTAAGTAAAGATTACCCTTGATATGTGAGTGGGCTTCATCCAGTCAGTTGAAAGCCTCAGGAGGAAAAACAGATTTCTTGGAGAAGAAGGAGGAAGTCTCAAGACTAACATAGCAACACAGTCTGAGCTCCCAGCGTGCCAACTTCTCCTATAGATTTCGGAATCAAGACTGTAACTTCAACTCTTGTCCAAAGTTTCCAGGCTATTTTGAACTTGCCAGACCCCACTCCTGTTACTAAAATCTGTAATAATTTCCTAGGACTCCCATAACAAAGTACCACACACTTGGTGGCTTAAAACAACAGGAATTGATTCTCTCACAGTTTAGGAGGTCGGCGTCTGAAATCAAGTGTTAGCTTGGTTAGTTCCTTCTGAGGGTTCTGAGGAAATATCTGCTCCATATTTCTTTCTTAGTTTTTGGTGATAACCAGCAATCCTTGGTATTCCTTTGCTTGAACATGTATCACTCCAATTTCTACCTTCATCTTTGCATCGCTTTCTCTGTGTGCCTTTCTGTCTTCACAAGGCCATCTTCTTTCCATATGCCTCTCTATCCTCTTCTTATAAAGACAACAGTTATACCGTATTAAGGGCCCACCCTATTCCAGTTTGACCTCATCCTAACCTTAATTATATCTGCAATGACACTATTTCTAAATAAAATCTAGGTACTGGCATTAGGACTTCAACATATCTGTTAGGGGGACACAATTCAGCCGATAACAGATGATTATACTCTCCCAGTTAATCTAAAGATTCATTGCAATCCTTATCAAAATTCCAGCTGCATTTCCTCCACAAATTAACAGCCTAACTAAAAAATTCATATGAAAAAAGATGCAGAATAGCCAAAAAAATCTTGAAAAAAAAAACAAAGTTGAAGATTTACATTTTGAGATTACAAAGCTACAATACTATGGTAATCGAGACAGTGTGAAACTGGCTAAGGATAGAGTAGAATTACAGAGTCCAGAAATAAGTCCTTACATTTATGGTCAATTGTTTTTTTGACAAGAATTCCAAGACAATCAATGGGAAAAGATTAATCTTTTCAACAAATTGTGCTGGGACAACGAGATATCCACATACGAAAGAAAGAAATTGGATCCCTACCTCACATTGTACAGAAAATTTAACTCAAAATCGATCATACACTTAAATGTAAGAGCTAAAATTATAAGACACTTAAAGAAAATATAAGAATAAATCTTCATGACCTTGGGTTAAGCAGTGGCTTCTTAGATATGATACCCAACGTACAAATGGCAAAAGAAAATAGATGAGTTGGATTTCTTTAAAATTAAAACTTTGAGGCAAAGGAAACATGACAGAGTGAGAGACATCTCCAGATCTCTCCCCTTGAAACAACAATAAGCTGAACATCTAAAAATCAACAAAAAACACCTAAACTGCACACAAGCATGTCTAAGTGTGGGTTCTGCACATAAGAACTACCATAGGTCAGAAACCTGGATGGGTATCGGGTGGTGGACTAGCAGAAATAAAGAAGTTGCCTCTCACAGCCACCAGAGCTCCCTGTAGGGGGAGAGGGAGGAAAGAAGGTGTGAAAACTTCCCTGAACAGACCTGCCTGAGAGAGTTTGTGAGTTCCACTCAGCCAGTGACAGGGCCCAGTCAATAGGGCAGAAAGCAGAGAGGCAGACAGCAGAGAAACAACAGTTCATTTTTACTGGCCTTGGTTGCAAAACCAAGGCTGGGCCACAGCCTTCAATCCCCAACCCAGAGGGCCCCTCCCTCCACACCATCCGAGACCAATCACCACAAACCCCGGGAGAATCTGAGCAAATGCTACCAAAATTGTTGCTAATACTGACAGGGACTAAAAATGAGGGTACCGAGCATGATTAAATATCTACAAGAAAATAAGGGCATTATGTAAAGGCATTATTAAGGCTTTACATAAATCAAGGATCCACCTCCTGGAAACCAAAAGAAAAATGCCTTCTTTGTAACAGGCTAAAGAGAGGCCTTTATATAATAAATCTTTCTGGAAAAAAAAAGAAGAAAGCAGAATACATTTCCATTAATTCCCAGGCAGAGAAATATTCCATTACACACCATGAACAACCAAGGTGACAAAGCAGCTCAGAAAAAAAGAGAAAAATCTCTAGAAAATAAATTGAAAGACATAGAAATATGCAACTTAAATGATAGAGAATTCAGGATGGTACTTCTGAAAAAATTCAGTGAAATCTGAAATGATTCATATCAACAATTTCAGGAATTGAAAAAACAACTAGATGAGCAGAATGAATTCTTTAGCAGGGGACTGAAACCCTCAAAAAGAATAGAATAGAACTTCAGGAGATTAAGAACACACTTCAAGAGTTGAAAAATGAAATAGCAAGCTTGGGAAATAGAGTCAACCAAATGGAGGAAAGGATCAGTGATATCGAAGACAGAAATCTAGAAATAAATCAGAAGGAAGAAGAGAGAAATTGAAGAATGAAAAATAATGAAAGAGAAATACAAGAAATAACTGATACCATCAGGAGAGGAAACATAAGAATAATGGGCATTCTTAAAGGGGAGGAAAAGGAGCAGGGATTAGAAAGCATTTTCAGACATATAGTTGACGAGAATTTGCCAAATCTAAGAAATGAACTGCAGCTTGGAATTCAAGAAGTCAACAGAACACCCAATTATCTCAACGCAAAAGGGCCTTCTCCAAGACACATCGTATTACAATTATTAAAAATCAACAACAAATACAGGCTTCTCAGGGAAGCCAGGGAAAAGAAGATGGTAACCTATAAAGGAAAACCCATTAGATTATCATTGGAGTTCTCAGCACAAACTTTACAAGACAGAAAGGAGTGGAATCAAATATTCAAACTATAAAATGAAAGAAACTACCAAGCAAAAATAATGTATCCAGCTAAGCTCGATATGAAGGAGAAATAAAGACCTTTCTAGACATACAAAAGTTAAAGAAATTCTCCACTACGAGGCCTGCATTACAGGAAATACTGAGAGAGGTTGGCTTACCCAAAACAAAATGACCAAAAAAATTACATAATTAGTAGTAAGGTGCCTATCAGGCTAATAGAAGCAGAGGAGTGCAATCTTTACTAAGAACAGGGCAGTATAAGGTTAAACAATAAGAAGAGAGTTGCTATAGCAAGATAGTAATGAATGTTCAGCATACTAGGGACAAATTGAGACAACAATGACTGAAAAAGGAAAAATTCAAAGATCCAAATTCGCAAAGGGGAATGGAGATAAGGCACATGCAGAATAAAATGGATAACTGTATGTATATAACTGTATGTATGTATGTATGTATGTATGTATGTATGTATGTATATGTGTGTGTGTGTGTATGTGTGTGTGTGTGTGTGTGTGTATATATATATATATATATAAAACTATCTTCTACATATTCGTAATGGTAACTACATGCCAAAGATTCAGAATCAAAGTACATAACATAAAACAAGAAGGACCAGAGAGAAAAATCACTAAAGCCAACTAAAATAAAGAAAACAGAAACACAAGGACAAGGAAGCATGGAAACACTGAGCTACCAAAAAGCAAAAGATAAAATGGCTATAAGAAGACTTCATATTTCAATGATCACCCTAAATGTAAATGGACTGAACTCACCAATAAAAAGGCACAGAGTTGCAGAATGGATCAAAAAACAAAACCCAACCATATGCTGCCTCCAGGAGACACATCTCAGCTCCAAAGACAAATATAGACTCAAAGTGGAAGGGTAGAAAATGATATTTCAAGCAAATGGCATTCAGAGAAAAGCGGGAGTAGAGGTACTAATATCAGACGAAATAGACTTCAAAATAAAAAAGGTAAAGAAAGATACTGAGGGACACATTATAATGAATCATGCACCAAAAAGACATAGCACTTATTAATATCTATTCTCCCAATCAGGGAGCCCTGAAATATGTAAAGCAATTACTAACAGAACTAAAGGGAGAAACATACCAAAACACTATTGTACTAGGGGACCTAAATACTCCACTGTCAGATATGGACAGATCATCCAAACAGAAAAGCAATGATGAAATAACACCTTAAATAACACATCAGACCAAATGGACATAATTGACATTTACAGAACCTTCCATCCCAAAACAACTGCTTATACATTCTTCTCTAGAGCACATGGAACATTCTCAAGAATTGATCACATACTATAGGACACAGAGATAGCCTCAACAAATAGAAGAGGGTTGAAATCATACTAACCATATTCTCTGATCATATATACAATGGAGTATCTTGTAAAAGAGATGAAATACTGCCATTTGTGACAACATGAATGGACCTCGAGATAATCATGCTAAGAAAAATAAGCCAGACAGAAAAAGTTGAAAATCATGTGATATCACTTATATGTGGAATATATACCTAAAAGCAACAAGCGAACAGGAGAAACAGAGACTCATGGACATGGATTATACACTAGTATTTACCAAAGGGTAGGAGGTGAGGGAGGAAGGGGTAGGTAGACGGGGTAAAAGGGGTCAAAAGTAGGTGGGTAGGGGGAGGGTGAAGTGGGTCAAGGGGATCAAATATATGGTAGCTGAAGGAAACTGGACTTTGGGTCATAAACACATGACAGAATATACAGATGTCAAATTATAATGTATGCCTAAAAATTATATAATTGTATTAACCAATGTTACCCCAATAAACTTAATTAAAAAAAATAAAGATAGAAATAAAAAAATTAAAACTTTAAATTCTGGTCAAGATGGCAGAGTAGGTAAATGCTGTGCTTGCCTTCTCTCGCAACCACATCAAAATTACAGCTAAACTACAGAACAGCCATCATTGGGAGTAGCCTGAAGTCTAGCTGAACAGGTCTTAAAACTGGAAACACACAAAAGAGGCCACCTAGAGACTGAAAAAATTAAAACTTTTGTGTCATAGAACACATTAAAGAAGGTGAAAAGACAGCACACTACTGTGAGAAGATACCTCCATAACATATATCTGATTAGACTTGTATTAAGAACTTATAAAGAATTTTACAACTCAATAACAAAAAAGAATCAATGTAAAACTATCACAAATATATAGAAAATTCAGTAAAGTAGCATACAAAAACAAACAAACAATAACCTTCATATGTAAAACAATAACCAGTTAAAGATATCAATATCAGGAATGAAGGAGGGTATTGAAAGAGTATTAAGAGAATATATATTAATAACTTTATGCCCATAAATTCAACAACTCAAGTGAAATGAACAATTTTCTTAAAAAATATAAATTACTAAAACTCATTTAAGAAGAAACAAATAACTTCAACAGTCCTATATGTATTATATATGTATTATATATACATATAATACATATGTATTATAGAAGTTAAAGTCATCATTTAAAACTCTTCAGAAAATAAAGTTCCAGGCAAAATTGCTTTTACTGGCTATCATATGGATGAATCTCAAATGTGTTATGTTAGAGGAAGCCAGGCTCAAAAGACTACATATGTGACATTCTGGAAAAAGCAAAACTATGTTGATGGAAAACTAGATTAGTTGTTTCAAGGGGTTGGGGGTATGAGAGTTTGCCTAGAAGAGGGCACAGGGGAACTGAGGGGCAATGAAACTCTTCTATAGCCAGACTGTGGTGGTAATATGACTGTCAGCATTTGTCAAAACTTGCATGATTGAGTAAATTTTACTGTGTGTAAATTACACCTCAATAAAAAGGTTTTGACAGCTGGATGGCAGATCTATAAATAGTAATTGACCTAACAGAATTGAGTAAGTCATAAAGAAAACTGAAATGTCATCATCTATGTAGTGCTGAATTCTCAAAAAGAACCAGTGTATTTAGATCTGACTATGGGAGGGAATGCTAAACCTAGGAATATTGGATAGGGGGAGAAACTATTTGAAAGCAATTATATCCCTAAGCCTTCTCCTCACTCTGCACCTCTGGATTATTGTACCTTTTTACTGCAGAAATCTAGAGTTTTGTTTTCTGCAGAGAATAAAACAGGTAATCTACATTGGGGAGTCCCAGGCACAGTTTAGGGTCCTAGATACCAATACTAGAAGGTTAGGAGATGGTGAACATACTTAATGCAGAATGCTAAGACAAATACACCTTCCATCTAACCTGCCAGAACACTGCAGGAAGACCCCTGCCGCTCAGGAAGGAATATGGGATCACCTATGAAGCTGACAAGCCAGGAGAGATGTCGTAAAGACACCAAGAGCAGCTCCCCACGACTCACCCAGTTCTCTCACTGAGAAGCTCACAGTATCTAAGCCATGTCCACACCCCAGAGTTTCCAATCACTTTTATTCCAACAGTCTTAATTTCAAATTGAAGACAAAGGAATACCAGTCATCTAACGAAAATCTCCAACATAAAAAATAACCACCAAATCAATCAAGTTGAAAATGGAAATCTGTGGGAAACAAACTTGGCTGGGAGAAGAAAAATTAAAAGTTATAAAATACCTCCAGTTCCTTAAGGTTTAGACAAGAACAATGAACACATTCTATTGTATTCCAGCCACTAATCACAACACCACAAGTCACCTACCAAAAGATTCTGAAAGGTGATTAAAGGAGATAGACTAGCTAGGGATCTCAGAACTCAAACAACCCAGTGGGGAGTTCCCTGGGGGGCATTTCTTTCCTCTTGTTTGTCCAACTTGGAGTTAGAGAAGACTGCAACCTGGAAATGCCAACAGCCTAACACACACGTGATAGCCTTAAAAAAAGATAAAGGCCAGGAAAGGGTAGCCCAACAGGATATCATGCCTGTTCTTGAGGCAAACATGAGAAAAAAGCACCCCTCTGTACCCCAAAAGACACTAAAGAAGCTGGCTTCATTGGTAGGAGACTGTATTCTGATCCCTTCTCCTGCAGTAGGGTGGACCCAAAGGCCAAGATATCAAGGTACAGTCTCATTACCATCACAGTCAAGCAATAGAAGAGTTTCACTGCCCCCTATTTCCCAGGTACCCACTTCTAGGCAAGCCTTCCTACCTCCAGCCCTTTGAAACAACTAACTTAGTTTTCTATCCACATAGTTTTCCTTTTTCCAGAATGTAGTTTTTTGAGTCTGGCTTCCTCTACTCAGCATGACTGACATTTGGGGTTGGAAAATTTGTTGTTTTGGAAGGTGTCCTTTTTATCTAGGGATGTTTAGCAGCACTCCTCGATAACCCACTAGACGCCAGTTAGCAAATTCCCCCAATTTTGATAATCAAAAATATATCCAGACATTACTAAATGTGCCCTGGGAACATCAACCCTGATTGAGAACCCTTAGTATGCATCTTCCATGACCCTCTGCATGCAGGACAAGGTGCCAAGCTGGACACATGATGGAGCCGTCTTCTCTCCCCATATGGAGAAGGAGGTAACACCCTTCCCAATTCCCAGCCTGCACTGAGGAGACCATGAGGTGGAGTCCTGTCATCTGGGAAACATGCAAGTGGACAGACCAGAATAGCCCACAGAGACTTTATAAACCCAACTGCCATTGAAATCACAGTCCATTAAAGACAGGATGTGCATTCTGAACCTAATAGGTTGACTGCTTGATAAAATAGATTTAAGTGGGAACCAGAGCCTCATAAAGTAATACTCAAAATGCACAGGATAGAGTCCAAAATTACTCATCACACTGAGAACTAGGAAAATCTCAACTCCAGTAAGAAAAGACAATCAATAGACATCAAGCTAACACATTGTTTGAATTATTGGACAAAGATTTTAAAGCAGCCATCATAAAAATTCTCCACTGAGCAATTATGAACACACTTGAAACATGTTAAAGTACAAGTAACAGTAAAGGAAGTGAAATTACTGGCAATATATTACAGATGCCCCTCAACTTATGATGAAGTTACAATCCAATAAACCTATAGTAAATTGAAAATATCATAAGTCAAAAATGCATTTTACATGCCTAATTTAGTGAAGAACATTATAGCTTAGCCTAGCCTACCTTAAATATGCTCAGCACACTTACATTAGCCTACAGTTGGGCAAAATCATCTAACACAAATCCTATTTTATAATGAGTTGTTGAATATCTCATGTAATTTATTGAATACTGTACTGAAAATGAAAACAAAATGGTAGTATGGGTATCACTTTCATACCACTGTAAAGCCAAAAACTTGTTAAGTCAAACTGTTATAAATTAGGTACCATCTGTAAAAGACAAGGGATTAATATCAAGAAATGTAAGGTTCAAGGATTTCCCACACATGCATAGCCTCCCCCATTATCCACCTCTGTACCTTCTAATTTGTTTTGCTGTGAAACTAAAAATTCTATAAAAAATTAAATCTATTTAAATGTGTGTGTGTGTGTGTGTGTGTGTGAAACACCTAGAGCAGAGGCTGGCAAACTACTTGTTTCTGCACACCTTGCGAACTAAGAATAGTTTTTACATTTTTTTTAACGCTTGGAGGGAAACAAAAAATATTTTGTGAGATGTAAAAATTGAAATTCGAATTTCAATGTCTGTAAATAAAGTTTTACTGGAACACAGTCCTGTTCATTTGTGTACATATTGTCACAACAGCAAGCTCTAAAGTTTTCCTTGGGCTTAAGTGGTATAGTGCATTTTGCCAAATTTTCTTTTCTGTGACGGTCACAGAAAACTTGCTTTGCTCAATGTCACATTAGTAAATATGATCAAGATGAAGCATGAAAAGTGCTTGCACATTTCCAAAATGCTGCAGCTGTGACATATGACCCAACCCCAACTTGCAGGCTGGATATTGGGAGACACAGGGTGAAATGATCCCTGCTGTATCAGTCAAGAGCCAGCCAGCCAGCTGATTCAGGAGTGGGACCACTGACCACCAGCCATCCAGTGAGCAAGACCACTGGAGATCACTATCACAGCCACCTCCATGCTACAGAGTGAGTGAGCAGGTGACCTGCTAGAGGCTCCAGGGGTGTCCTCACGTGTCCAGATAGATGGGCCTGGGTGGGTGGGGGGGACACCATCAGATATATGAGAGGCAGAGGCAAAACCAAGTGTTCGGAGTTCCATCATGTGCGAGATACCGTCGCGTTGGTGCTGTCATGTGCTGCGTGCCTCGGTGCCGTCGCACTTTAGCGCCGTCACGTATCGCATGCCCAGCAGCCGTTGCACTTTAGTGCCGTCACGTGGGTGCTGTCTTGAGTCTCGCAGGCTACTCATGGCCGCCCCGCTCTCCTGCCCTCGTGCTGGGCCTGGAGCTTCATGGCGCGTGGCCTCAAGCCTCCTCCTGCTCCTGCTCCTTCTGCCCCCAGTTTGGAGTATGGCCATAGCCCACAGGCACCCTGAGAGGCAGGCGGTTGCCTTGAGCCATGACGTGGGTAGGACCCCTCCTACATGGGCTGGCAGTGGTCCTGGCAGCAGTCCAGGGCTTCCTCCCTCCAACCCCCATCTCCATGTGGGAGACCCTTTCCCTGCCTTCTCTTCCCTCCTCACCCCTCTGCTGTCTTCCCCTATCCTTCTCTACACTCCCTGCCCCTCCTTATCGCTCCCCTCACCTTCTTGTCCCACCAGATTTTCCCACCCCTTGTGGACTGACCTGTCCCGTGTGGCTGCTACTCATATGGTCTGTCTCTCTCCTCTCAGCTTGTGGCCAGCGTCACATGCAGGGGAAGGTTGCAGGGGGCGTGGATGCCCCTGAGAAAAAGTGGCCGTGGCAGGTCAGTGTGCACTACGCGGGCTTGCATGTCTGTGGTGGGTCCATCATCAATGAGTACTGGATCCTATCCGCGGCCCACTGCTTCGGCAGGTGAGTGGGTAGTGCTGGATGCTGTTCTGGCAGAGGTCAGGATCCCTGAGGCTGACCACGCAGGATACCTCGGACTAGAACTTCTCGAAATTGGAGAGAGAATGGGTCCCAGGACGCAGCTCCATCTTCTATAGCTCCTCCTGGCATTAGGCTGAAGGATCCTTAGGGCCATCTGCTCTTGATGATAGGTGTGGAGCCAAATCATAGGATGTGAGGTGTGGAGACACAACATAGAATGAGAGGTGAGGAGACAGGTCACAGGAGGAGAGGAGAAAAGCCACATCATAGAATGAAAGCTGAGGAGAGAGTGGGCAGCCCACTGACAAAGTTCACCATTCCCAGCTGTTGGTAGCCAGTAGGTCCTGATGGTTCCCCAGATCCTCCATGGGCCCAGGTCAAGGCTTCTTTGGGGGCAATTCTGCTAGACAATCAGGTACCCACTGTGGTACAGGGGATTGCTTTTCAACATCCTGGCTGATAGCCTGGATACCAGGCCTCTCTCTATCTGTGAGCTGATGGTAGCTCTTCTCTCCAGGTGCAAGGTGTTCGAGCTATTGTGCCTTTGTTCTCTCTCCCCACAGGGACAAGGACAGTGAGGCATTTGATATGTACGTGGGCCTTGTGGACCTCAGGGTTGCAGGCAATCACACCCAGTGGTTTGAGGTGAATAAGGTAATCCTGCATCATACGTACGAATTGTATCATCCTGTTGGAGGTGACGTCGCTCTAGTGCAGCTGAAAAGCCCAATTGTATTTTCTGACTCTGTACTCCCTGTTTGCATCGCACCTCCAAACGTTAACCTTCAGAACATTTCCTGCTGGGCTACAGGATGGGGACTCATCTCCCAAAAAGGTAAGTGGACAAGGTGGAGGGTCATTCCCTTTACTGGAGCTTGTAGAAGGGATGGTGGCTTTCTGGCAGGCACTACGGGGTTGCACTTATCTGGGGACTGAAGTCTCAACCCATCAATCACTATTTTTCAGTGTGGAGTTTTGTCTTACCCCTGGCTGGCCTTGTTGCATACAAAGAAGTAGTTACATCTACTTTGAGTGTGGAATCAATATTTAGTATATAGAGATCATAGTGTCAAAGTAAAGTTTTGTTTAAGATTTTTAAGTTTGACTTAGAAATAATCTTTTTTAGCCTATTAAAAAGCCTATATGTTATTATCATTTTCTCCATAAAAGCATTGTATTTTCTTTCTAGGTTTCTCCCTGGGTACTTTAGAGAATTTTTATGGCTATTTAAAAGATTTTTTTTTAAAATTGCATTAGCTAATCAGTCATAGCTGTTGATTTTTGTTTGACCTTGTTTCCAGCAAGGGCTCATTTTTAGAACTAATTTTTAATAGCTTAT
Source organism: Eidolon dupreanum (assembly GCA_028627145.1). Taxonomy (NCBI): domain Eukaryota; kingdom Metazoa; phylum Chordata; class Mammalia; order Chiroptera; family Pteropodidae; genus Eidolon; species Eidolon dupreanum. Next base: position 35,809,941 of record CM053515.1, read on the forward strand.
CAATTGATTATTTGACTGTTCTAAATTTTAAAAATCACATTTTTTCGAATAAAGGTTGTTTCATCATTTCCTTTCCTATATTTTATTTTTTATTTCTTTTTCTTGTCTTGCAATGGCTGGAACCTCCAGTAAAAATGATGCTAGGTCTCCTTTTCTTTTTTTAATTTTAAAGGAAACACTTCTGATGGTTTGCTGTTTGTAGCCTAGTCTAGAGATTTTAGATTGCTATCTTACACTAGCTTAAGAAAGTTTAAAATCTGGTTTACTTAAAAATTTTTTAAAAATGTTATTGAAGTTGATATAAATTCAAATTAGAATGTTATAAGCTTAAGATGTTAAATGTAATACCCAATGGTAGCCACAAAAAATAGCTATAGAATCTACACAAAAGGAAATTAAGAGGGAATTTATTCATTTTACTACAAAAAAATCAACTAACCACAACAGAAGACATGAATGCTAGAAATGAGGGATAAAAAAGCTATAGGAGATTTAGAAAACAAAAAGCACAATGACATAAGTCTCTCCTTGCCAGTAATGACTTTAAATGCGAATGGATTGAACTAATTAAAAAACAGAGTGGATAAAAATACACAACCAACTATATGTTGTCTACAAGAGACTGACTTGAGATCCAAAGAAACAAAAAGGTTGAAAGTGAAAGGATGGAAAACATATTCCATGCAAATAGGAACCAAAAGAGAGCAGGAGTGGCAATACTGACATTAGACAAAACAGACTTTAAATCAAAAAAGGTTACAAGAGATAAAGAAGGACATTATATAATAATTAAAAAAAAAAGACTTCATACATAAAGAAGATGTGACACAAAACCTAACAGAATTGGAGAAATAGTTCTACAAAATAATTGGAATTTATAGTTCTACAAAAATAGTTCTATGAAAGTAATCTGCTCACAATAATGAATAGAACAACCAGACAGAAGATATGTAAGGATTGAGGATTTAAACAATATAATAAATCAGCTTGATATAGCAGACATATACAGAACACTTCACCCAACAACAGTATACACATTTTCTCAAGTGTCCATGGAGCATTTTCCAGGATATACTATGATAGGCTATAAATTAAGTCAATAGATTTTAAAAGATATTATACAAAGCATCTTCTCTGACCACAACGGGATGAAGTTAGAAATCAATAACATAAAGCTGGAAAATTTACAAAATTGTGGAAACTAAACAAAACACTTTTGAACAACCAATGTATCAAAAAAAATATACCACAATAGAAATAGGAAAATCCTTAGAGATGAACAAACATTAAAATACAACATACCAAAACTTACAGGACTCAGGAAAAGTGGTGCTAAGGGGGAAATTTATAACAATAAATGCTTACATTAAAAAACAAGAAAGATCTCAAATAAACAATCTAACTTTACAACTTAAGAAGTTAGAAAAAAAAGAATAAACTAAACCCAAAGTTAGCAGAAGGAAACAAATAATAAAGATTAATAAATGAAATAAAGAATAGAAAAATAGAGAAAATCAATGAAACCAAAGGTTAGTTCTTCAAAAATATCAACAGAATTGATAAACCTTTAGCTAGATGGACTAACTAAAAAAGAGAAAACTCAGATTACTAAAATCAGAAATGAAAGTGGAGACATCATTACCAATTTCTCAGAAATAAAAATGATTATAGAGAGGACTATGAATATTTTACTCAAACAATTTGGATAACCTAGATGAAATGGACAAATTCCTAGACACAAAAACCTGTTGAGACTAAATAATGAAGAAATAGATAATCTGAATAGACCTGTAACTAGTAAGGAGACTGAGTCAGTAGTGAAAACTCTTTCAACAAAGAAAAGCCCCGGACTTCACTGGTGAATTCTACTGAACATTCAAAGAGGAACTAATCCCAATTCTTCTCAAATTTTTCCAAAATTGAAGAGAGGGGAACACTTGCTAACTCGTTCTATGAGATGAGCATAGCCTTGAAACCAAAGCCAGACAAAGAAACTAAAAGAAAAGAAAACTGCAGATCAATATCTTTTATGAACATTGATGCAAAAATCTTCAACAAAGTGTTAGCAAACAAATTCAGCAACATAGTAAAAAGATTATACACCGTGACCAAGTAGGTTTTATTGCTGGAATGAAAGGATGGTTCAACATATGAAAACTGATCAATGTAATACACCACATTAACAAAATGAAGGGTAAAAACCACATGTTCATCATAGTTGATGCAGAAAAAGCATGTGACAAAATTCAATACCCTTCCATGATAAAAAAAAAGGCACTGAAAAAAATAGGAATAGAAAGAAACTATCTCAATATAATAAAAGAAATATATGAAAAACCCACAGCAAACATAATACTCAATGGTGGAAGACCAAAAGCTTTTCCTTTAAGATTAGGGACGTGGCGAGGATGCCTGCTTTTACCACTATTATTCAACATAGTACTAGAGGTCCTAGTGTGAACCATTAGGCAAGAAAAACAAATAAAAGGCATCCACATTAGAAAGGCAGAAGTAAAATGACCTCTGTTTGCAGATGATGTGATTATACACACACACACACACACACACACACACACACACACACACACTCCTCAAAACAGCTGTTAAAACTAAATGTGAATTCAGCAAAAAAGCAGGATACAAAGTAAACATAAGAATCAGTTGCATTTCTACACATGCTGAAAAATTTGAAAAGAAAATTTAAAAAATAGTTCTATTTATAATAGCATCAAAAAGAAGAAATACAGTTGATCCTTGAACTATGTGGGGGTTAGGGGGACTGACCCCCACACAGTTGAAAATACATACATTACTTTTGACTCCCCCAAAACTTAAGTACAGTCATTCCTTGTATGGTTGGCTCTGCAATGCCCCATGAATACCAAAATATGTGGATACTCAAGTCTCTTATATAAAATGACATAGAACAATGTGTACAGTTGGCCCGCCATATTTTCAAATTCCCAATCACAGATTCAAAATACTATTTTTGATCTGCAGTTGGATGTGAAACCCAGGGATATATAAGACCAGCTGTATGTATTTTTTGAAATAAATCTGTTTAAGAGTGGACTCATGCAGTTGAAAACTCTGTTCTTCAAGGGTCAATGAAAACTACAAAACATTGCTGAAAGAAATTAAAGAGGACATAAATTAATGGAAACACATCCCACATTCATGGATTGGAAGACTTGATATTGTTAAAATGTCAATATTATCCAAGCAATTTACAAATTAAATGCATTCTCATCAAAACCCCAATGAGGTGTTTTGCAGAAATAGAAAAATACATTCTAAAATTCATGTGGAATCTCAAGGGACCCTGAATGGATGAAACATCTTGAAAAAGAAGAACAAAATTGGAGAACTCACACATCATTATTAAAAACATACTACAAGCTACAGTCATCAAAACAGTGTGGTATTAGCATAGAGACAGACATATAAACCAATTAAATAGAAGAGAGACCCCAGAAATAAACCCTTGCATATACAGTCAAGTCATTTTTGACAAAGGTACCAAGGCCACTCAATGGAGTAGATAGTCTTTTCAACAAATTGTGTTGGAAAATTGGATATCCACATGCAAAAGAATGAAGTTGGACCCTTACTTAACACCATACTTAAAAATTAAATGGATCAAGAACCTAAATGTAAGACCTAAAACAAAACCCTTAGAAGAAAACATAGGACAGAAGCTTTACAACATTGGACTTGGCAATGATTTCCTTATTATGACACCAAAGGCACAGGAAACAAATGAAAAAATAGGCAAATTAAACTTCATGAAAATTTAAAAATTTTGTTCATCAAAAGACACTATTCACTAAGTGAAAAGGCCCCCCACAGAGTGGGAGAAAATATTTGCAAATTATATATCTGATAAGGGATTAATATTCAGAATATATATAGAGAACTCCTCTAACTTAACAACAAAAAACAACTCAACTCAAAAATGGGCAAAAGACCAGACATTTCTCCAAAGAAGAGATACAAATAGCCAATAAGCACATAAAAAGATGTGCATTGTTACTAATCATTAGGGAAAAAGCAAATTAATACTATAAGATAGCACTTCATACCCATTAGCATGGTTACTATCAAAAAATGGGAAACAACAAGTGTTAGGGTATGGAGAAATTAAAATCCTTGTGCACTGTTGGTGGGAATGTAAAATGGCACAGCCACTGTGGAAAGCAGTATGGAGGTTCCTCAAAAAATTAAAAATAGAATTACCATTTGACCCAGCAATTCCACTTCTGGGTATCTACCCTAAAGATTTGAAAGCAGGGTCTTGAAGAGATATTTGTACAACCATGTTCATAGCAGCATTAATCATAATAGCTAAGACATGGAAGCAAATCAAGTGTCTACTGATTAGTGAGTGGATTACCAGAATATGGCATATGCATACAATGGAATAGTATTCAGCCTTCAAAAAGAAAGGAAGTTCTGTAATATGCTATGACAAGAATGAACCTTGAGGACCTTGTGCTAAGTGCAATAAGACAGTCACAAAAAGACAAATACTGTATGATTCTACAGGTATGAGGTACTTCGAGTATATAATTCTAAATAAAAATTTAAATCCTATCATTTAATAAAGAAGCATTTAAACTTTTTATTTAGTTTTTTTTTTTTTTTACCTGCAATCATAAATAAAATGGATGTAGAATTTTCCTAGCTGACCTAAACTTTTTTGGCATTAGTATACTCTATGACTTTGTATAATGAGTTCTCTTCTCTGGCATAGTTCCTAGAAAGTGGAAATTAGCTGCTCCTTGAAGATATGATATCATTTTCCCATTAAATACTGTGATTCTGGTGCTTTTTGTGGGTATAAATGGTTACACCTATCTTTAATTTGTATTATAGTTACTGGTTTATTCCACTAAAAAATTTTTATTCTTAGGCCAATTTTTATGAATTATGTTTTTCTAGAAAGTTATATTTTGCATTCCAAATATTTAATATAACAGTAATGTGTCATATATTCTCATCTTATTTTGTTTTTCTGATCTCTCTTTATTCATGATCATAGTTGCCAAAATTTGCCTATTCTATTGTCTTTTCATAAGGCTACCTGCTAGAGATTGTATATGTATGTGGGGGACATGGTGGTAGGTGGTATTTCATGGGTTGGTTGCTTTGCTGTTTGTTCAGATAGCCATCTATTCATTCATTTATTTTTCTATGTTCTTGAGTTTGCTGAGCCAACCTTTTCTAACTTTTTGAATTGAAAGTTTGAGTCATGTATCTTTAATCTTTTGTTCTTGTTTGATGAATGAATTTAAGATGATCAATTGTCCCCCAAGGACTCCTTTGGTTACATGACATATTAGAGATGTGTTTGAATAACCTGTTTACCCTTCCCAAATTCTTTTCTGCTTTCTTACTTTCTTACTCCACTATCTTGAATATGATATTTAATGTTCCCATGCATGCTTTCATACATTTCTGCTTAGAAATGAGCCAGAAAATATAGTATTATTTTACATATATTTAAAATTATTTAAGTCATATTCCACTCAGAATTATGTTTCTGAGATGGATTTACATAGTTCTAGTTAATGCATCTTAAGTGCTGTATGAATGGTGTATTGTGTGAATCCATCACTATTTATCTACTATTATTGAAGGAGGTTGGGTTGCTTTCTTTTTGCCATTATATATTATGCTTCAGTGAACATTCATAAATGCTCCTCTTTATTTCCATCTGTGAGGGTATCTTTAATGCAGTGGCTTTCTAGGGGGTACAATAAACAGAGTAATTCACAATTGAGTGGGACATTTATAGATTTTTAAATTATTTAGTATCCCAGGTCCCCACCATTAAATTGCAGTTACTGTTACAACTCAGATATACCAGCACACATTTGCAAACATTCTCTAACATGCCTTCCTTACCTCCAAACCTGAGGAGAATTACTGTATAGATTACATATCTAGGAGTAGAATTTTTAGATTGTACAAAACTAGCATATATGGATTGATTACGTTTTTAAATTAGTCTTCAAAGTTTGCTAATTTGTATTACTAATTTGCATCACTAATTTATATTCAAATCAGCAGGCATGAGTATTCCCATTATGCCATACTATTAACACTAGGTGTTGGCATGCTGTTTAATTTTGCCATTTTGATATATATAAAATGGTATCTTATAATTTTAATCTGTAGCTCTCTAATTACTAGAAAGTTTTGGCATTTTTTCATGCATTTATTGGCCATCTGGGATTTCAGTTGTTGAATTTACTGTTTAAATCTTTTATTATTGGATTGTTTGTATTTTTTATTTTCTAACCATACTAGTTAAAGGCTAAGCTATTATAACAAAGAAACCCAAAATGCAGTGGCTCAAACAAGATTGAGGTTTACTTGTCTCTTAAGGAACAGTTGAGAAGGCTCAGGTGTCCATGGTCAGGTTTTTGATTTCTACTTTAAAAAGCCTGCTGAGACTTTTTTTATGGTAGAGATTGTATTTATATCTAAATCTAGATATATACTTTGCCATCTTAAATATTTTAAGTATATAATTCAGTGGTATCAATTACAATCATCATCGCTGCCCCCAAAATGTGTTTTTCACACCAACAGAAACTCTGTAACCACTAGGCAATAACATTCCTCCCCCAAACCTCCAGCCCTGGTAACCACTATTCTACCTCACATCAGTATGAATTTGCCTGTTCTAGATATTTCATATAAGTGGAATCAAAAATTATTTGTCATTTTTTTGTCTGGCTTATTTCACTTGGCATAATGTTTTCAGAGTTCAATGAGGTTGTAGCACATATCAGAATTTCACTCCTTTTTATGACTGAATAATGTTCCATCATATAGATACACCATATTTTTTATCTGTTCATCCATTGATGGACACTTCAATTCTGCCAATCTCTGAGTTTTGATTGGAGAGCTTAACCCATTTGCATATAAAGTAATTATAGGAAGAATTTACTTCCATCATTTTGCTATTTTCTGCAAATCTTAAAACTTTTTGTACCTTATTTCCTCCGATACAGATTTCCTTTGTGTTTAGTTATCTTTTGTTCTAATCTCTTTCACATTTTCTTATGTATATATATATTTAGATATCTCCTTTGTTGTTACCATGGGGATTACATTTAACATCCTATATTTACAACAGTCTAGTTTGAACTGATACCAGCTTAACGTTAAAAGCACACAAAACTACAAACTACATCTTTGTATGTTGTGTTACAAACATATATTTAGAATTATTTTATACATTTGTCTTTTACATTTTAGAGAATATAGATTACAAACCAAAAAGATGATAAAGGTTTTTATATTTGCCCATGTATTTACCTTTACCAGAGTTCTTCAGTTCTTCATACAGCTTCAAGTTACTGTCTTGTGTACTTTCATTTTAACCTGAAGAGCTCCCGTTAGCATTTCTTTCAAGGCAGATCCAATAGTAACAAACATTCAGCTCTTGTTTATCTGAAAATGTCTCATTTTTGAAGGACATTGTTGCCAAATCTATAACTCAGTAGACAGCTATTTTTTTCTTTCTGCACTTTAAGTATGTCACTCAACTGTCTTCTGACCACCATAGTTTTTGTTGTTGTTGTTTTGTTTTTTGTTTTGCTGACCACCATAGTTTTTATTTTTAGAATCATCTATTGATCTTATTGAGGATCCCTTATACATGACAAATCACTTATTGCTGCATTCAAAATTCTCTTATTGCCTTTAGTTTTCTACAATTTGATTATAATGAGTCTCAATGGGTACTCTCTTTGAGTTTATTCTAATGGAAGTTTGTTGAACTTCTTGGAGCAGTAAATTCATATATTTTACCACATTAGGAAGTTTGGGGCCATTATTTCTTGAAATATTTTTTCTGACCCTTTCTTTCTTCTCCACCTAGGACTCCCATGATACATATGGTGATTCATTTAATACGTCCAGTAGGCTCTATTCACTTTTTCTTTTTTCCTTTATGCTCCTTAGATTTGTAGTTTCAATTGTCCTATCATAAAACTGATTCTCTCTTCTGCCTGCTATAAGATATGCTCTTTTTCCCTCTAACAAAGTTTCCATTTCAATTATTAGACTTTTCTGTGCCAAATTTTCTGATTTGTTCATTTTGATAATTTCTGATTATTGACAGTCTCATTTTGTTCATGTATTATTTTCCTAATTTACTTTAATTCTTTGTCCACGTTTTCCTTTAGCTCTTTAAGAATATTTAAAACAGTTGTAAAGTCCTCAGGGATAGTTTTTGCCAATTTATTTTGTTTCCTTAAATAAGCCATGCTTTTCTATTTCCTTGTATACCAAATGATTTTTGTTGTTGTTGAAAACTGGAATACTAAGTTTTGTATTTTTGAGTATATAATAAGTATTATATACAGTTGAGTTTTGAATGTTATAATGTGATGACTCTGAAAATCAAATTCCCTCCTTCCCCAGGGTTTTTTTTTTAATTGTTGAAAGCTGTAGTAGTCTGTTTAATGATTTTACTAAACTATTTTATGATTTAGTTCAGCTACTATTTTATTTTATTTTATTTTATTTTATTTTATTTTATTTTATTTTATTTTATTGAACAGATATTTTCTTGAATGACAGAGCTAAAAACAAAAACAAACAAACAAAACAAGAAAACCTCTTCTCCTGATCTTTGCAGACTGGCTCTGTGTCATGGCACTTCCCCAGAACTTAGAAAGGCTTGCACTGAACATAAGGAGAAGCCCAAGGTGAAACCTTAGGGGTTTTCTCATGTCTTTTCTGAGCATCTGTCTTACTTTGAGCATGTATGTGACCTTTTCAATTCTCTCAATTCAGTTCTCTGGGTGTTTTTGAAAGTCCTAATTTTCCCCCAAATAGTTATCCTCAGTTCTTCTCCTGGGCCTTAAGCAATCTGTTGTATGTTGTGACAATAATCATTTGCCTTGGACTTCTGTACATTGCTAGCTTGGCCTGAAGAGTTTTTGAGAAGTGCCCACCACTTATCCAGCCTGAATTCTGAACTAGGTGAAACAAAGATGAGTGCCTTGTGTCAATCCTTCAGGTAGCCCTCAGGTAGATTAGGGCCAACATACAATAATTTGCAAATAAGGTCTACTTTACTCCTTCTGGAACTAGGGTCCCATACTGGAAACATGGGCTTCCCTCTTCAAGGCTGCCACTGCACTGGAAAGGGGGAAGGGAAAGGACAAGTCAAAATGCCACAAAGCTTTTCTATCACCTTGAATAGGCCATTTTTTTTGAGTCAGTGTTTGTTTGGTTTCTATGAACCTTTGACTGTTTTTCCAGAGTTCTGACAAAGTTGGTTTTGACACTTCCTGATTGTTTTTCAATGTTTCTGTGGGTAACAAAAGCTTAAGTCTGCCTTATGCTATTTTGCTTACCTGCTGAGATTTTGATAGGGATGACATTGAATCTGTAAATGAATTGGGAAATATTGACATCCAAACAATATTGAGTTTTTAATCCATAAACATTGAATGGGTCTTCATTTATTTAGATCATCTTAACCTTAGCAATATTTTACATTTTTTTGATTGTATAGATCTTGTATATCTTATTAAATGTATTCCTAAATATTTTATTCTTATTTTAACCTATTGTGAATGGAATTATTTTTGTAATTTCCTTTTTAATTGTTCATTGCTGGTATATTGAAATACACTTGATTTTTGTATTTTGATCTCATATTCTGCAACCTAGTTTTAATAGTCTTTTTCTTTTTTCATAGATTCATTATGACTTTCTACATACAATATTATATTGTCTGTGAACAAAAATAGTTTGCTTCTCATTTTTCAGTCTAATTTCCTTTCTCTTTCTTGCCTCGTTCTACTGGCTATAGCCTCCAGTGCAGTGTTAAATAGACATGGTAAAAGTGAATATCTTTGCCTTGTTCCAGGTCTTAAGGAGGAAAACATTTAGTCTTTTCATCAGTAAGAATGGTGTTAAGTGTGTAGATTTTTGTAGATTCCCTTTAACAGACTAAGATTGCTTTTATTCCTGGTTTGTTGAGTCTTTAGGAGTGATGAATAGGAGTCGGATTTTTTTCAAATGCTTGTTATGTATCTATGAGATGTTCGTGTGGCTTTTGACTTCTATTTTATTAATAATATATATTACATTTATTCATTTTGGGATGTTAAGTGAACCTTGCATTTCTATGATTAATTCCTCTTGGTCATTACATATAATCCTTTTTATAGTTTACTGGGGTCAGTTTGCTAGATTTTTGGATCTATATTTGTGAGTGATATTGGCTATATCTTTCTTGTTATTTTGTCTGGCTTTAGTATCAGGGTAATACTGGGTTTTGTAGTATTAGTATAATTTTTTCCTTAAATATTTGATAGAACTCACTAGTGAAGCCATCCAGGACTAGGCTTTCCTTTATGGAAGGATATCTATCTATCTATCTATCTAGCATCTATCTATATCATTTATCTATCAGCTTATTATTATTATTAATTTTTGTTCTTAATAGGTCTATTCAATTTTTCATTTCTTGTTGAGTTAATATGAGGTATCTAATTTCATGGCACACAGTTGTTCAAAATATTCCTTCACAATCCTTTTAATTTCAAAGAGTCAGTAGTAATGTGTCCTCTTTTTCTCCTGCTCTGGTAATTTGTGTCTTCTCTCTTTTTATCTTGGCCTTGGTAACTAAAGGCTCATTGATATGGGTTATCTTTTCAAAGAGTCAACTTTTGGTTATTGATTTTTCCAGTTTAGGTTTTATATTTCATTGATTCCCACTTTATTATTTATTATTTCTTTTTTTCTAATTGCATTGGGTTTAATGGCTCTTTTTTTCCAGTTTCCTAAGGTGGGATCTTAGAATATTTTAGTGCTTTTCTTCTTCCAATATAAGCATTTAAAGACGTAGACTACCCTCTAAGCACAGCTTTATATGTGTACTACAAGTTTTGGTATATTGTCTTTTTGCTTTCAGTTCAAGATATTATCTAATTCTCATTGTGATTTCTTCATTAAAATGTGTTTTTTAATTTTTAAGTATTTATTGAATTCCCAAATGTATTTCTATTATTAATTTTAATTTTAATTACATTGTTCTCAGAAAACATACTTGGTTAGATTTCATGTTTTTTGAACATATTAGACTTGTTTTATGGCCTACCCTCGAGAATGTTTCATGTGTGTTTGAAAAGAATGTATCTTGCTGTCACTGGCATTGAATTTTTAAATAAATCACTGGTCAAGTTGGCTGACAGTGTTTTCAAGTCTTCTATATTTTTACTGATTTTCTGTCTGTTCTATCAGTCGTTTAGTGCGGGATATTGAAATCAATAACTATGATTGTCAAATTATCTATTTCTTCTTTCAATTCTGTCAGGTTTTGCTTCATGTGTATTCACGCTCTGACTGGATGTGTATACATTCATAATTATGTCTTCATGTTGTATTGGCTCTTTTATCATTATGAAATATCTGCCTTTGTCCCTAATAACACTGATTATTTTAAAGTCTATTTTCTGATACTGGTCTAGTTACATAATTGGCTCTCTTACAATTACTCTTTGCATAGTATATCTTTTTCCATTCTTTTACATTCAACTTATTATGTGTCTTTAAATCTAAAATGTGTCTTTCACACATAGTATATAGCTGGGCCTCCTTTTATTCATCCAGTCTGGAAATCTCTGCCTTTTGATTGAAGTGTTAGTTCATTCACATTTTATGTAATTATTAACATGGTTGGATTTACAAATATCATTTTGCTAAATGTTTCTATATATCTCATGTCTTCTATTTTTTCTTCCATGCCTACTTTTAGTTAATAAGCAAATGTTTTTAGCATACCATTTTAATTATTCTTGTTATTTTTAAACTATATTTTAAAAGATATTTTCTGAGTGGTTGCTCTAGGGATTACTTGGTTTATCAAAATCCACCCAGATTAATACTAACTTAACTTTGGTAGACTATAGCAGCTTTGTTTCAATATGATTCCATTTTTCCCTTTTGTGCTAATATTATCACATATACTGCATATACAAATAATCAAAATTCCAAATCACAATTACAACTATTGCTTTATAAAATATAACTTTAAAATAAATTAATACCTGGGGAAAATATATCAATGCATTTATTTCTGGTGCTCTTTATTTTTTTCTGTGGATTACAGTTAGCATCTTATATCATTTCCTTTCAGCATGAAGGATTTACTTTAATATTTTATGAAAGGTAATTGTGTTAACTTTTTCTCAGTTTTTATTTATCTGGGAATGTCTTTAATTTGCCTTCATTTTTGAAGAATAGTTATGTTGGATACAGAATTCTTCTTTGGATGTTTTTTCTTTCAGCACTTTGAATCTGCCATTTTACTTCCTTTGGCTTTCATTGTTTCTAGTGGGAAGTCAGCTATTTATTATACTGTTTATCGTGATATTTTCAATGAACTCTTACAATTTAGTTTTAAAAAATTATTTGAACTTAACAGCTGTTTTGAATCTTTATCAACTAAAACCAACACCTGGGCCCACACATAGTGCCTTTATATTGACTTGTTTTTTCTGAAATATGGATCACTCCTACTTTTTGCATAGCTTATAATATTTTGTTGCTGAAAATTGGACATTAAATAATACATTGTAGGACTTCTGGTCAAGATGGTAGAGTAGGTAAACTCTGTGCTCACTTCCTCCCATGATAACTTTGAAGTTACAACTAAATTATAAAAAACCATCACTGAGAATCATCTGAAGACTAGCTGAACAGAATTTTTATAACTAAGGATATAAAGAAGAAGCTACATGGAGACTGATAAGATGCGCAGAGATGTGGAATGAGCAGGTCCCACAACCATGATGTGGCAATTAAGAGTTGGGAGGGATATTACTGGCTGTGGAGGTCTCTCCTGAGGAACATGGGACCCCAGGCCCAGACTGGGCACCTCAGCCTAGGGCACAAGTGATGGGAAGAGGAGTCCCCATGTCTGACTATGAAAACCAGCAAGGATTGTGTCCCAGAAAGACAAAGAGCTATAGGAAACCAAGATACACTGCTTTTAAAGGGCAAGTGCACAAACTCACTCACTTAAAACTCACTCACTCTAAGCTCCAGCATATGGACAGCTCAAAAAGTGTTAGGAACATACAAGGAGGAACTAAATTGACTCACTTCAGGGCAAGGGCCAAAGAGTAAGGGGCTAGGAAGCACTGGCAGGCACCTTTATTCCTTTATTGAGCTCTCCTTTCACCCAGCTGGCCCAGTGCAGACAGGCACCAAACCTGAGCTCTCCATTAATCTGGCTAACACTGGTTGCTTCACCTTGGTCATTCTCTGTGATCCCATATCACCCAACTCACTTACTTGGCCAGAGCCTGTCTCAGTGGCTTCTCCACACAGCAGCCTGGCTTAGCTCACACTGCAAACTTCTCCAAAATCTCTCAAAGGTCCACAGACTCCAACCAAGCAGCAGCCAGCCTCCATGTGCCTTGTAGCTCTTGCTAAGCAGCCCAAGCCCAGCACAAGTGGTGAGCAGTCTCAAATTGCATTGGTAGCCCCAAGCCTGGCAAAGGGAGTGGTGGTCTTGGGCTGGAACTTAGTATCAACTAAGTGGTCACAAACTCGGCACAAGTGTCAGCTGGTCTGAGCTTGATTTGTGAAACCCACAAAAGGATCCCAAGTCCAGCACAAATGGCAGCTGGTCTCAGTCCACATTGCAGTCTCTTCCACATGCCTCCAAGTGCAGCACAAATGGCAGCCAAATTTATATCTCTTTGTAGCTCCTACCAAGAAGCCCCAAGCTTGGCAAAAGTGGCAGCTGGCCTTGGCCCATACCAGAGACCCTCTCAGGAAGCTCCAGATCCAATACACCAAGGATCTGGGCTTACCAGAGCACCATCTAACCAGCCCCACAAACAATATACATGAAGGGAAAATTTGGCTAGGACAAGAGCCCTTATAAAGCAACATCTGCTCCATATTTTAAATATATTTTAAAACAAAGGCTGTGACAAGAGAGAAAGAAAGGCATTTCATAATGATAAAGAGATCAATCCAACAAGAGGATATATCTCTTATAAACACCCAACATAGGAGCACCTAAATATACAATGCAGATATTGATGAACATAAAGGGAGATATCGACAATAATACAGTCATAGTAGGGGACTTTAACACGCCATTGTCATCCATGGATAGATCATCCAGACAGAAAATCAACAAGGAAACAGTAGCCTGAATTGACACATTAGACCACATAGATTTAATTGTTGGAGCATTTCTCCCCAAAGCAGTAGCGTATACATTCTTTTCAAGAGCACATGGAACATTTTTCCAAATAGACCACATTAGGCCATAAAACAAGTCTCAATAAATTTATGAAGACTGAAATCATATCAAGCATCTTCTCCAAACACAATGGTAACAAACTAGAAATCAATAATAAGAAGCAAACTGAAAAACACACAAACACATGGAGGCTAACATGCTACAATATAATGACTGTTAACAATGAGATCAAGGAAGAAATAAAAAAATACCTTGATACAAATGAAAATGAAGACACAATGACCCAAAATCTATGGGACACAGCTAAAGAAGTGTTAAGAGAGAATTTATAGCAATACAAGACTACCTCAAGAAACATGAAAAATCCCAAGTAAACTACCTAAACTTACAACTAAAAAACTAGAAAAAGAAGAACAAATGAAGCCCAAAGTGAGTAGAAGTCAGGAAATAATAAAGATCACAGTGGAAACAGTCTGAAAAAAAATAGAAAATATCAATGAAACCAAGATCTGATTCTTTAAAAAGATAAACAAAATTGATAAGTCTTTAGCCAGATTCATCAAGAAAAAAAGAGAGCCCAAATAAATGAAATCAGATATGAAAGAGAAGTGACAACTGATACTACAGAAATACAAAGGATTATAAGAAAATACTATGAACAATCATATGCCAGCAGGTTGGACAACCTAGAAGAAATGGATAAATTCTTAGAAATGTACAATCTTCCAAGACCTACTCAAGAAGAAACAGAAAATCTGAACAAACCAATAACTGCTAACAAAATTGAATCAGTAATTAAAATACTTCCAACAAAAGTCATGGAAAAGATGGCTTCACAGATGAATTTTACCAAACATTTCGAGAAGAATTAACATCTAACCTTCTCAAACCATTCCAAACCATTTGGGAGGGAAGGCTCCCAAACTCATTTTCTGGGGTTAACATTACCCCAATTCCAAAACCAGACAAAGATACTACCAAAAGAGAAAATTATAATGCAATATCCCTAATGAACACACATGCAGAAATCCTCGACAAAATATTATTAAATAGAATTCAGCAACACGTTAAAAATATCATTCACCATGATCAAGTTGGATCCATTTTGGGGATGCAAGGTTGGTTTGAAATACACAAATAAATTAACATGATACACCACATAAACCAAATGAAGGATAAAAACCATATGATTATATCAATGGCTGCAGAAAAAGCATTCAACAAAATCCAGCATCCATTTATGATAAAAACTCTCAGCAAAATGAGAATAGAGGCAACATACCTCAACATAATAAAGGCCATTTATGACAAACCCACAGCTAACTTTATATTCAATGGGGAAAAGCTAAAAGCGCTTTTCTTAAGATCAAGATCGAGACAAGGATGTCCGCTTTCACCATTGTTATTTAACATAGTATTGTAAGTCTGAGGCACAGCAATTAGACAAGAAAAAAAAAAGACATCCGAATTGGAAAAGAAGAAAGCTGTCATTATTTGCAGATGACATGATACTATACAAAAAGAACACTAAAGATTACACACACACACACACACACACACACACACACACACACACACAAAACTGTTAGAACTGATAAATGAATTAAGTAAAGTAGCAGGATACAAAATTAATATTCAGAGATTAGTTGCATTTTTATACATTAATAACAAACTATCGGAAAGAGAAATTAAGAAAACAATCCCATTTACAATTGCATTAAAATTTTTTTTTTGCATTTATATTTTTGCAAAAAAAAAATACCTAGGAATAAACTTAACCAAGGAGATAAAAGATCTGCACTTGGAAAATTATAAGATATTGAAGAAAGAAACTGAAGAAGATATAAACAAATGGAAAAATATACCATGCTCATGAATAGGAAGAATTAATATTGGTAAAAGGCCCATACTACTTTTAGAATCTGAAGCAATCTATAGATTCAATGTAATCCCTATCAAAATGTCCATGGCATTTTTCACATAACTGGAACAAATAATCCTAAAATTTATATGGAACCACAAAGGCCCCAAATAGCCCAGCAATCTTGAGAAAGAAGAACAAATTTGAAGGTATATCAAACTATACTACAAGGCTATAGCAATCCAAACAGCATGGTAGTGACCTAAAAACAGACACATAGATCAATGGAACAGAATAGAGAACCCAGAAAATAAATCTACACCTATATGCTCACTTAACATATAACAAAGGAGGCAAGAATATATAATGGGGTAAAGACAGTCTCTTCAACAAATGGTTGGGAAAACTGGGCAGATACATGCAAAAAAAAACAAAAAACAAAAAAAACTAGATCACTTTCTTACACCATGTACAAGAACAAACTCAAAATGTATTAAAGATTTAAAAGTAAGACCCAAAACCATAAAACTCCTAGAAAGAAACACAGGCAGTAAACTCTCTGACATTGCTTTTAGTCATATTTTTTTGGATATGTCTCTTTGGGCAAGGGAAACAAAAGAAAAAAACAAACAAATGGGACTACATTAAAGTTAAAATGTTTGTACAGCAAAGGAAACCATAAACAAAATGAACATACAACCTACTGAATGGGAGAAGATATTTGCCAGTGATATATCTAATAAGGGGTTAATATCCAAAATATATAAGGAACTTACACAACTTTACACCAAAAAATTTAACAGTTTGATTAAAAAATGGGCAGAGGACCTAAATAGTCATTTCTCCAAAGAGGACATACAGATGGCCAATAGACTTATGAAAAGATGCTCAATGTCACTAATTATCAGAGAAATGCAAATTAAAACCACAATGAGATATCGCCTGATGCCTGTCAGATTGGCTATCATCAATAAATCAACAACGTTGGCAAGAATGTGGAGAAAAGGAACCCTTGTACACTCCTTGTGGGATTGTAAGTTGGTGAAGCCACTATGGAAAACAGTATGAAAGTCCCTCAAAAAATTAAAAATAGAACTATCATATGACCCAGAAATTTCACTTCTGGGTATTTATCTGAAGTAATTCAAAACACGAATTAAAAAAGGTATATACAGCCTTGTGTTCATTGCAGCATTGTTTACAATAGCCAACATATGGAAGCAACCTAAGTGTCCATTAATAGATGGTTGGATAAAGAATAGGTGGTATATACCTACAATGGAATATTACTTGGGCATAAAAAAGAATGAAATCTTACCATTTACGACAATATGGATGGACTTAGAGGGTGTTATGCTAAGTGAAATAAGTCAGAAAGAGAAAAACAAATACAGTATGATTTCACTTATGTGTGGACTCTAAGAAACAAAATAAACAAACAAAACAGAAAAAACTCATAGATACAGAGAAGAAACTAATGATTGCCAGATGGGATTGGGAGGGGATTTGATAAATAGGTGAGAGGACCAAGAAATACAAATATCCAGTTGTAAAGGCAGACATGAGTATGTAAAGTACAGCATAGGGAACATCATCAATAATATTGTAATAACCATGTATGGTGTCAGGTGAGTACTAGACTTGTTGGGGGGATCACTTTGTAAGTTATATAAAAGTCTAACCACTATGCTATATACCTGAAATCAATAAAATATTGTATGTCAACTGTAACTGAAAAATAAATTTTTAAAAATTATACACTGTAACAACTTTGGATTCAGAATTTTCTTCCCTGAAGGTTTTGATTTGTTTTGCTTTTGAAACTTGCCAAGACATAGTTTGCAGAATCTCTCCTGTAGTTTGCAGCTGCTGATGTCTGTGCTCAATTTTTTTTCCTTAATTCTTTTATTTATTTTTATTCTGGCTTCCTAGGGATCACCACTATGTCTTAATAGCTCCTTGGTTAGCCAATAATTTGGGCTCCTTGGTTTAGCCAATAGTTTGAGGTGTTGTGTTTAAACACCTCAGACTGTTCAGGCTCCACCCTCTGCCAGTAGGTCATGTGTGGGGGTTTGTGAGCACATTGAGAGTCCATGTGATTCTCAGGTCTCCTCAGTTTTTCTTTTCCACTCAGCCCCCTCTGTCTTCCATGTGCATATATATAGTTTTCCAGTCAGATTGGGGATGAGTGGAGACCCATCTAGCCCTTCTATGGCTCTCATATTTCCAGAGTCCTCATAAAATTTGTCAGGGACACTGTTCACCCCACCCAGAACCACAACTTCAGACCAACAATGCTGTGAGTTTTCCTCATTCGTGTCTTACAGAGAGATTGATACTTTAACTAGGTATCAAGTCTGAGTTTTAGCAGTCCTTTCCAAGGCAGGTTCTTTCCCTCTGGCAGAAAAATTAATTGTTTTCAAGCCAGTTTTACCATAGTAAAACCACTACATTGACAGAGCAGGGATTAGAGGTCAGGGTGGTGAAGCCCCAGGCAAATAGGTCACAGACTATTGTCATTGTTGACCAAAGTTCCTCCAGTTATTCATAAATACCTTTTAAATTTCTTTTGCTTTTGATTGATCTCTGGGGCACTAAAATGTTTTTTAAACAATTTTGTCCAGTTTTATACTTGTTTATTGGAGAAAGGATTTGCTGACAAATTAGCTCCACCCCAGCCAGAAGTCTCCTGTGTAGATTTATTTCTAAATTGTTATTTTGTACTGTCTACTACTTTCTTTTAAATATTTTCCTGCCTTTCTCCATTCTCAATAGACTGATTTTTATATTACTTTTTTACTCTCTACTGTTTGTAAGTTAAATGTCCAATTTTTAATCTTCTCTCTTAAGTTTTTAATATGTACACACTAACATACCCAAAGGAATAAAAGGACAGTGCTTTATATACTTTTAAGTATAAACATATATGTCTTACATGTTATTTTCAGCATTTGAATTCCATTTTGTTGTTATTATACAACCAAGATTAGTCATTTTACTATTATTTTATACATGCATGCTTATTTGGCTATATGCACATATTAATTCAATTTCTTTACTCCTAGCATTATACTTCTTTCAATTCACTTTCATTATTTTGACAAATATGCTACAACTCTTAAACAGCAAATGAATCAAAGGAGAAATTAAATTAGAAATTAAGCTAGATAATATCATATTAAATATTTTTAATGAAATTAGAAAATATTTTTAAATGAATTAGAAATTAAATTAGAAAATATTTTTAGATGAATGAAAACAAAAACACAACATTACCAAAACTTATAGAATGCAGTGAAAGTGGTACTCAGAGGGAAATTTATAGTCGTAAATGCCAACATTTAAAAAAGAAGAAAAACCTCAAATAAATTACTTTATGACTTAAGGAACTATGAAAAGAAGAGCAAAATAAACCCAAAGCTGGCAGGTGGAAGGAAATAAAAGATTAGAGCAGAAAAAAATGAAAAAGATAAGAGAAAAAAGTAGAGCCAATGAAACAAATGTTAGTTATTTGAAAAGATCAACAGAATTAAGAAATCTTTAGCTAGACTGACTTCAAAAAAATGAAAAGGTACAAATAACTAAAACTAAAATCAGAAATGAAGCATGAGAACATCACAACGAGCCTTACAGAAATAAAAATGATTACAAGCGAATTCTATAAACAATTCTATGTGAACAAGTTAGATGATTTACATGAAATGGAAACATTCCTAGAAACACTCAAATTACCAAATCTGACTCAAGAAAAAGTTAAAATTCTGAATAGATCTATAACAAATGAAAAGATTGAATTAGTATTCAGAAACCTCTCAACCAAGAGAAGTCCAGGACCAGAAGGCTCCACTAGTGAGTACTACCAAACATTTAAAGAAAAATTAACACCATTTCTTCTCAAATGCACCCCAAAATAGGAGAGGAGATAGCACTTCATAATTCATTCTATGGGACCAACATTACACTGACACCAAAGCCAGATAAATGAGAAGAAAATGACAGACACTATCCATTATGATACAAAAAAAAATTTTTTTTGCAAAAATTTTTAACAAAATACCAGCTGAATCCAACAGCATACTAAAAGGATTACATACTACAACAAAGTGAGATTTTTCCAGGGATACAAAGGAGGTTCCACATACACAAATTAATAATACCACATTAAAGGAATGAAAGGGGAAAAACCCACATGATCATTTCAAATGATGCATAAAAAAGTTTTTGTAGGGCAAAGGAAACCAACAACAACAAAAAAAGACAACCTACTAATTGGAAGAAGATATTTGTTAATGATACATCTGATAAGAGGTTAATATCCAAAATATATAAAGAACCCATACAACTAAACAACAACAACAACAACAAACAAACAATCCAATTAAAAAATAGGCAGAAGACCTGAACAGATACTTCTCCAAAGAGGAAATACAGATGGCCAATAGACAGATGAAAAGATGCTCAAGATCACTAATCGTCAGAGAAGTGCAAGTTAAAACCACAATGAGATATTACCTGACACCTATCAGAATGGCTATCATCAATAAATCAAAGAACAAGTGTTGTCAAGGATGCAGAGAAAAGGGAACCTTCATACATCATTAGTAGGATTGCAAATTGGTATACAGCCACTATGAAAAACAGTCTGGGTTTTCTCAAAAAAATTAAAAATGGATATACCTTTTGATCCAGCAATTGCACTTCTGGGTATTTATCCAAAGAAAACCAAAATAATACTTTGTAAAGATCTATGCACCCCAATATTCATGGCAGCACAATTCACAATAGCCAAGATATAGAAACAATCTAAATGCCCATCAATAGATGATTGGATAAAAAAGTTATGATTCATATATACAATGGAATACCACTCAGCTATTAAAAAAATGAATCCTACCATTTGCAATGACATGGATAGACCTAGAGGTTATTATGCTGAGTGAAATAAGTCAGAAGAATAAATACCATATGATTTCACTTATATACAGAATCTAAGGAATAAAAAGAACAAACTAATCAAAAACGGACTCACAGATATAAAGGACAATCTGGTGACGGACAGAAAGTAGGGGGTTTGGGGGATAGGGAGAATGGGGTGAAGGGTTAATGAAGTACAAATTAGTAGTTGATAGATGGTCATGGGAATGGAGAGCGTGGCATAGGGAATGCAGTCAGCAGTAATGTAATGGCTATGTGGAGAGCCAGAGGAGAGAGAGAGCAATTAGGGGGATCATTTTATAAATTATATAAATGTCTAACCAATGCACTGTATACTTGAAACTAATAAAAATTTTTAAAAAATATTTCACAGGTTCTAACATCCTCTCATGATTAAAAAAAAAACACATAGAAAACTAAGAATGGAAAGTTCCACATGATTAAGGACATTTATGTTTTATTTTTATTTTTACTTTTTATTAAATTTATTGGGGTGACACTGGTTAATAAAATTATATAGATTTCAAGTGTACAATTCAATAATACACCATATGTATACTGCATTGTGTTCACCACCTAAAGTTAAATTTCCTTCAATCACCATATATTTTACCTCATTTACCCTTATCTATCTCCCCCCAATTAAGGCATTTATGAATAACTCACAGCTAACATACTCAGTGGAGGAAGACTGAACACTTACTTCTAAGATCAGGAGTGAGATAATATGCCCACTTTCTCCACTGGTATTCCGTTTTATACCAGACTCTAGACAGATAAATTAGGCAAAAAAAGGAAATAAAAGACTTCCAAATTGACAATGAAGAAGTAGAATTACCTCTCTCCACAGATGACAGGACCCTACATATAGAAAATCCTAATAAACCATCAAAAATCTACAGACAATAATAAATTAAGCAAAGTTGCAGAGTACAGGATTAACACATACAAAAATCAGTTGTGTTTCTGGACATGTTAATGAACAATTGAAAAAGTAAATTAAGAAAACAATTCCATATATAACATCCAAAAGAAAAATTACTGACAAATTTATCCAAGGAGGTCAAAGACATGTATACTGAAAACTACAAAACATTGCTGAAAAGAATTTTAAAAGATATGAATAAATGTAAAGACAGTTCACATTCCTGGGTTGGAAGACTTAATATTGTTAAGATGTCAACACTACCCAAAGTGATCTACATATTTAATGCAATCTCTATCAAAATTCTAAAGCTTTACAGAAATGAAAAGGCTGATCCTCAAAATTATATCGAATTAGAAGGGACCCTGACTAGCCAAAGCAATCATGAAAAAAAGAATACTGGAGTTGGAGTTCTCACACTTCCTAATGTCAAAATTTACTACAAAGTTACAATAATGAAAACAATATGGTACTGGCATAAGGACAGATATACAGACCAATGGAATAGAACTGGGAGTCCAGAAGTAAACCCACACATTGATGGCCAATAGATTTTTGAAAAGGGTGCCAAGTTCATTCAATAGGGGAAAGAATAGTTTGTTTAACAGATGGTGGTCAGACAACCATATATCTACATGCACAAGAGTGAAGTTAACCCCTGCTTTACAACATATACAAAAAGTTAAATGGATCAATAACCTTAGTGTAAGAGTTAAAATTATAAAACTTTTAGATGAAAACACAAAGGTAAATCTTTTTGATTTGGCAATAGATATTCCTCATCTTAAGCTTCATATTTATGAAATCATACAGTGTGGATTCCTTTGTGTCTGTCTTCTTTCTCTCATTCTACTGTTTTCAAGTCACTCATTTTGTTCATACTGTAGTTTATCTTGTTTTTCTGTCATTTAGTGTTCCATTGTATGAACATAGCAAAATTTCTTCTATCCATATTCCAGCAGATAGACATCTAGGTCATTACCAGTTTTTAAATCATATAAATAAATCTGCAACAAATATCATGGTATGAGTCTTTTGGTAAACACATATACCTGTTTCTCTTGGGGATGTACTTAGGAGTAGAGTATGTTGGCTATAGAGTAGGGGGAAATTTAACTTTATTAGAAACTGCCAAACTGCTTTCTACACTGGCTGTGTATTTTACATTTCGGCTGGCAATGTATGAGACCATGAGTCACTCCACATTATGGCCAATACTTGACAATGTTAGTCTTTTTCATTTTAGCTGCACTGATGATTGTGTAGTGATAACTTCTTGAGGTTTTATGATTTCTAGGAGTTCTTTATATATTCTGGATATACCTACTTTAACATATTCTCTGCTAGCCTATGACTTGGCTTTTTAAATTTCTTAATATGTTCTGTAATTGAAAAAAGTTTTTAATTTTGACAAAGTCCAATTTATCACATTTTTCCTTTTATACATAGGGCCTTTTGTATCATGTTTATGAAGATTTCTCTCCTATAAGGTCATGATGATGATTTTTTCTACTTATTCTAGAAGCATTATGAATTAAATTTTTACATTTATTTATAGGATATATCAAAATTAATTTTTTTGCATGTGATGTGAGGAAAAAAATAAGGATCACTTTTTTCCATATATATATATATATATATATATATATATATCCACTTTGTCCAGCAGCATTTGTTGATTAGACCTCCTTTCCCCACTGAAGTGTATTAGCACCTTTGTCAAACGTGTGTGATCATATGTGTGCGAGTCTCCTGTCCTGCCGCTGGAGTCCGTGCGGTGCCAAAGCACTGTAACTATATGATAAGTCAGGTAGTACACATCCTCCACAGCTGTTTCTCATCTTCGGGATCATCACGGGCATTTGGGGTCTTTTGTATTTCCATGTGAATTTAGAATCAGTTCCCTAGTTTCTACAATAAACTTGCCAAGATTCAAATGACTCACTGTTTTCCATGGTTCTTGGCACTATCCTCTAAGACATCCTTCTTGGCTACTTCTTAAAAGAGCCTTGAAAAACCCTGCATTGAGCAACTTTCCCAGCCTATCCTGGAGGCCCAGAGACCTTTCACCATTTTGAACATCTCACTACCTTTTACAGATTACACTTTTACACATCTTTAAACAATTTTCTGAGTTTCCCAAGCCACAGCCCCCCATTCTTTTGAGATCTACATCTCTAAATTCAGTCACCACCTCTCTGGTTAGTTAGGGCACTATGGGACCCTAGAGTTCTAGAGTCCCTTTTGTCCAGCAAGAAGCATCTACTAGACACTATCTTCTTTCAAGGTTTTCACAGAGATGCTGACAGCCACACCCTTGATTGAGACCAAGGAATTTCATCTCCAATCCAGAGAACACAGCCTCTCTCACAGGAATCAGCAAGCAAACTAGGACACATAGGCCACATCCCGCCCAATGCTTTCTGTGTTGCTCACAAACTTGTGATGGTTTTCACATTTTTAAAATAGTTGACACAAAAGCAAAAGAAGATTTCATGAAACATGAAAATTATATAAACCTTGAAGTTCTGCATCCATAACTAAATTTTTATTTGAACATGAGCACACTTATGCAGGTGCATATTGTCTGTGGCTGTTCTGCTCCAGCAGCAGCGCTGTGTACCTGCTGCAGAGATGAATCAGCCTGTAGAGCCCAGTCCCTTACAGGAGGTTTGCTGACCCCATCTTCTTTATGCACTGTCCATCCTCTGCTCAAGAATTGGCATGTTTTATTCTGAGTTCATCTTTTTTGTATACCTTATATTCAACCAGAAGCAACTGCTTCGCTTTCATAATTCTGCCTGGAAGTTATCTTGCCACGTTTCTCAAATTCATGAAGTACATTTTCTATCTTCCAGATTACCACTGGCAACGGGTTTGCCATTTCATAACATGGGCCACCATGTTCCCAACCTCCTCAGTCTATTTTCTTTCCATTTTTCTATTCACCAGGTCCCAAAACCAATGCCATATTCTTTTTTGTTATTTTTATGGAAACCTCCAATTTCTAGGTACCGAGTTCTGTGTCATTTATCTATTACTATTGTAACACTGCATTACCATGAAATATAAAAACCAGATGTGCATGGTGGTAGGCATTCATTTGTTAGCCCACGTGGTTTGAGCGGCCTGTGATAGATTGAGCTGGCTCGTCAGACTCTGATGCACATGTCTCTCATTGTCCAGCAGGGGCCACGTTCACGGCAGTGGTGGAGGAACACAACACTTTCCAAGCCTCTGCTTGCAACAAGTCTGCTCAAATCCATCCCACCAACAAAGCATGTCATGTGGCAAAATTCAGGCCTGAGGATTGGGAAAATGAGACCATCCCACCTCCTGATAAGAGTGACTACAGAGACACATGGCAAAGGGCAGAGATGTGGGAAGCCATAGAGAACTGGATCCATGGATGAAGTTATGTCCCCTGATTTGGTAGTTTACCCCTTAACATATGATGTGAACACATTTTACACAGTCTAACTCCATTTCCCCTTCAGCTCCTTATGCTAGTGTTCGATATTTTACTTCCACATATTATATATATGGGCATTATCTTTGCTTTAAACCTTCAGTAATCCTCAAACATCATTTCAATAGCCTCATTTTTAACTACATTCAGGAAACAAATGACTCAAAGCCCAAATTCAGGTCACTCTGAAACCGAGACCACTCACCTCCCAGCAGCAATACTTGTCCCCCAGTTTAATCTTAAAACCATCTAGACCCCAGCGTCTGTGAGAGTGCAGGGAGGGAGGGTGCACATCCACTGTCTCTATAGGTTCGGATCATACCCGCCCTCCCAGCATCCCTTCCCGGAATTGACCCCACCCACTCTCCTCCTCAGGGATCAGTGTCATTTCACATGTCTGCTCTGTCTCTTTCTTTGGCCCTTAGGGGCACAGAGTTGGATTCATCCTAATTTTTGGTTCGAAGAAAACATTCGTCACTGGTTCATGCATGGTACTCTTTTATGTTTGTTTGTAACAGTGTGATGTACACCCATGTACACACGAAACGGAAAAACTGGGGCATTGACAGTAACTCGTATCTACTTCATGGACCTGCCCCACCTCAATCCTCTGGCTCACCTCCATTTGAGGGAACTCACACAAAGCTTCCCCCACCCCCACTTTTTTTTTTATTGTGTTAAATACACATAACATAAAATTTACCATCTCAACCATTTTAAGTATACAGGTCAGTGGTATCAAATATATTCACATTATTGTGTAGCCATCACCAACAATCACTAGAATTATTTTCTTTAATTTTTATTTTTTAATTAGAATTGACATTCAGTATTATATTAGTTGCAGGCATCTCTAGAATTCTTGTTATCTTGTAATTCTGAAACTCTATACCCATTAAACAATAAATCCCATTTCCCTTCCCACCAACCCTGGCAACCACCATTACACACTTTCTGACTTTATGATTTTGACTACTCTAAAAATCTCATATAAGTGGAATCACACAGTATTTGTCTTTTTGTGACTGGTTTATTGCACTTAGCACAAGATCTTCAAGATTTATCCTTGTAACATATTACAGAACTTCCTTCCTTTTGAAGGCTGATTAATATTCTGTAGTATGTGTATGCCATATTTTGGTAATCTATTCACTGATCAGTAGACATTTGGTTTGTGTCCATGTTTTAGCTATGTGAGTAATACTGCTATGAACCTGGGCATGCAAATATCTCTTCAAGGCCTTGCTATCAGATCTTTTGGGTATATAACCAGAAGTGGAACTGCTGGATCAAATGGTAATTCTATTTTTAATTTTTTGAGGAATATCCATACTGTGAAAACAGTGGCTGTACCATTTTACATCCCCACCAACAGTGCACAGGATTTCAGTTGCTCCTCATCAGCACTTGTTGTTTTCTGTTTTTTGATAGTAGCCATTCTAATGGGTATGAAGTGCTATCTCATGGCATTTATTTGCTTTTCCCTAATGATTGATGCTGAGCATCTTTTCACACCCTTATTGGCTACTTGTAGCTTCTTTGAATAAATATCTATTAAAGTCCTTTGCCCGTTTTGAATCAGGTTAGTTGTTCTGTGGTTGTTGAATTTTAGGAGTTCTCCATATATTTTGGATATTAATTTGGATAATTATTTTGTTGCCTGTGCTTTTGGTGTCATAATCAGGAAATCATTGCCAAGTCCAATGTTGTGAAGCTTTTGTCCTATCTTTTAAAATCTAAAAAGATTTAATGTGTGGCCTGATGTATGGTTTATCCTAGAAAATGTCCCATGTGCACTGGAGAAAATGTGTATGTTGTTGTTGGGTGGAGTGTTCTATAAATGTCTGTTAAATCCAGCTGGTTTATTGTGTTGTTTAAGTCCTCTATCTCCTTGTCTTCTGTCTGGTTGTTTTTGCTATTATTAAGAGTGGGGTACTGACATCTCCAACCATTATTGTAGAACTGTCTATTTCTCCCTTCAATTCTGTGGGGTTTCACTTCATATATTTTGTGGTGTGTCAGAGGTAAGTAAATGTCTGTAATTGTTCTATCTTCTTGCCTTCGTGGCAGCTGACTCCGTGCCTGCAGTAGCAGGCAGAACAGGCAGACCTCTGGTACTGGTACAGTTCTTGGGCCCAGAGGCTTTTCAGGGCACAGGTCTTGTTTCTGCCCTTCCTCCAGAGCAGTGCACCTGTGCCAGGCCCTGGTGCAGGAGTGTATAGTATCCCCACTGATGGAAGGCTCTGCTCCATGCAAGAAGGGAAGCAGGCTGTGTTTTCTGGATGTCCAGTGGCAGCTGGCATCTCCTGAATACCTGCACTGAGGGGCCCTGCTCCTGGTCCCTGCTCTACTCCCAGGATTTCTCACGAGGAGTGGAGACCCAGGGAAGGACTCCCTGTGGCTGCAAACTTCTCTCCTATGGTTTCCCATTATCTTGAGCTGGCATGCTTCCAGCATTGAAGAACTCATTGAAATTACAGCTGACTTCTTCCCATCCACGTCTGTCTTATACCTATTCCTTTGTGCCCTATCAAAGGTGAAACGGCTTGTGCCAGGCTCATCACTATGGTCCTCTATTGGCCTGGTTTTGTGTGGCCTCGGCATCCATGTGAGCATGACGGGGTTACTTCCCCCCAACTCTACTCTGTCTCCCCCAGTGTCCTTGGTATCCCTTGAGACTCTCCACTCTTAGCTGGTTGGAACGCAACCTCCCAGCTCCAACCTGGGCTACCCTCTGCCTTCCTTGTGGAACTGTACCTTCTGCAGACCTGGCTCAGGGTCCAGCAACAGACTGTGGACCCTGAGCACTTCTGGGGCTCTTTCTTTATGGAGCATCCTCCTCCTGACATGACCTTGCAAACTCCAGCTGCCTGTGCTCCTCTTTGTACTTCACACCTGGAAAGTGCCCCAGGCAGGAGGTGGGGCCCTTGCAGATGTTGCCTGTCCTCTTTTCTCAGGGACCACAGCCCTGCCTTGTCTTGTGTCAGGTGGAAAAATGAGTGCCTCCTATGTGGACACATTTACCTCTTGGTTATGGAGAGAGGGCAGGCCCATTCTCATTACTCATCCTCCCTCACCCCCCATGGCCATAGTGGACGGCCTCAGGCGGATTTTTAGCTGGCTTGGTGGTTGAATTCAGAGTAGTTTCCTAATTGCATTTTGTGGGGCGGCCTCTTCCAGCATGTCACCCTGAGTCCAGGGACTCACTACTGCTCTGCATTCCTGTGGGCACCATCTAATTCTTCTGTGCTTCTTTTCCTGCTATCGCCTTGCCAACACAGCCAGCAGCAACCACAGACACTGCTGACATTCTGCTTTCCATCTCTTCCCCTCAAGGTAAACATGCGTCAGCTCCATCAGCTCCGAAACGGATTCCCCAAATACAGCCCCTCTTCGACCCTGGTCAGAAGGTCTTTGGCCTGCGGGGCCCACTCCTTCCATCAGGCTGGCTTGGAGCCATGGGACCCACTCATGCATTATAGGAAAGTTCAAGGTTTCTGGGACCAACTACCATATCCCTCAGCATAGAGAGGACACAGGGGTGACACTCCACAAATCTCAGGGATTCCTTTCTTGTATACACGGTGTCAGTCCCAAAGTCCACCAGGTACTGAGCTAATAGAGCTGTTTGCACTCAAGCTGCAGCAGTGGGAAAGGAATGGGCTCAAATGGGTCATGGCTCTTCTCCCTCTCTTAGAAAGTTTCATGTGCCATTTCTATTCACACTTCGTTGACCAAAGCCTGAGTCCCAGTTCAGAGAGGGGAGCAGCGGAGGGCAAGAGCAAGAGAAGAAGCTATTGAGTGAGCCAACCCGGGCTCAGGGTTGGGTGGGCATGTCCTGGAGAGCAGGCTTAGGAGGATCTCTCACTGGGCCTGGCTTCTTTCTGACAGGTGACACCTCGGACTACCTGCAGGAGGTGCAGCTGCCTCTGATCCCATTTTCCCTGTGCCAGGTGTTCTATGGACACACATACCTTCTGCCAGACATGATGTGTGCTGGGGATCCCAGGAATTTGAAGACCATGTGTGAGGTGCGTCCCACTGTAGGGACAGGGGGCCAAGCCCAGGGCTTTGATGTGTTCATCTTCTTTATGCCACCGTGGACACTTCTACTGAGTAGGTGGGTGGTCCCTGAAGGCTTGGACCCTGCGGGGCTTGGGAGCACATCACCGTGCAGCCATAGGCTGAGCAAGAAACCTCAGGGTAGCTTATGTGCAGATGGGATACAGGCCCCAGTCAGTGCCCAGTGCCCCATAGACCCCAGTGCCAGCGGAGCAGCCCACGGCTCTGTGCCTTCTCGGGCACTGTGCCTGCTGACTGTCGCCCTGTGGCACCTGCCTTGTTAGCCTGTAGCAGGGCCTGGCACTGGCAAACTGGGGTTGTAGAGTGAAGGGGCTCTGGGCTTGGCCCTGCAGGGTGGGCAGTGGGCCACCCTCATGCAGGAGGCAGCAGCAAGCCCCGTCTCTAGGTTCACAGGAAACTCCTCTTTTCTTCCAGGGTGACTCTGGGGGTCCACTCGTCTGTGAATTTAACCACATCTGGGTGCAAATTGGAATAGTGAGCTGGGGCCGCGGTTGCATGTTCCCTATGTATCCTGCAGTTTATGCCCGAGTC
Source organism: Eidolon dupreanum (assembly GCA_028627145.1). NCBI lineage: Eukaryota > Metazoa > Chordata > Mammalia > Chiroptera > Pteropodidae > Eidolon > Eidolon dupreanum. The sequence goes on from CM053515.1 coordinate 35,840,005, forward strand.
TCCTATTTCTCAGCATGGATCCATCATCAGGTGGAACACACACCCCCACCTCCGCAGCCCCTCCCTGCCCTCTCCTCCACTCTGGGGGCTGTCGTCAGTATCCTTGTGACCATACTGGTTATCCTGCCAATGTTGTGAGGCCAGGGCCCCCAACTCCACTTCCTCATGCTGCATGCCTCTGTCCCTGCCCAGCTCAGCCTCTCAGGTTCCCAGGCACCTGAGTGAGCTGAGGGCCACCATCCAGACCAATGTAGGGCCAGGAAGGTGCTGAGCTAGGGCCAAACCCAGGGAGGCAGAGTCGCTCTCACCACAAAAGGGTGGGAGCCCAGGGAGAGTGGACGCCTTGGCTGAGTGCTCCAGCACCTGAGATTGGATAAGATATTAAATATTTACAAAGCAAGCATCCTGGAAGTACTCCATCTATCTTCCTACCCAGAGTGTAGACAGAGTGGCCTTGTTGAGATGACAGGTGGCAGGGTGACAGGAGAAGTTCAAACCGAATGCAGCATCTCTAGAAAGGCCGGCCACACAAACATGCGTCTAAGTCTAGAGTCCAGGCCTGAGGAAAAGGCGCCATTATAAATACTAAGAACTATTGATACCACAGAGTTGTTAAATACTTAAAATTCCAGTTCAAAAATTGGGAAACATGAGCTGAGAGTAGGTACACGGAAGGAACTAAAAAAATAAAAGCAGAAATCAATGAGCCAAACACCAGGAAAACATTCAAACTAACATTTAAAAAATCTGGTTTTGAAAAAAAAAGTAGGAAAAAGAAATCACAAACCTAATCAAGATATAAAATGAGACCAAAAATGCACACAACAAGAAATTATGGGGGGAATACCCATCAAACAGAGAAATTAAGAAATCATAAGAAATGTACAACTCTATGTAAATATTTTTAGATGAAAACTATCACTTTTTAGGAAAAACATAATTTACCAAAACTAATCCCAGTAGAGATAGAAGGTTTAAATAGGCCAAATTCCATGGATGAAATGGAGAAATTTAAGAAAGAACTTCTCCCTCCCAGTAAAAGACTTGGCTGAGATGGTTTCCTTGGGAATCACACCAAACCTTCCACTGCAGGATCATCCCAGTGCTGCCCACACTGTTCCAGACATGGCTAGGGGAGGAGAGTATCCCTGCTCCCCAGCAGCATATGTACAGAGGACAGAAATCTAATCACACAGAAAGAGAAATCTGAGGCAATCCAACTTATGAATTCAAAAACTCCAGTGAAAGATTAGCAAACAGAATCTAACTCTATTTTTTAAAATAGTACATTGTAATCAAGTAGGATTTATTCCGGTAATGTAAGGATGATTAAATATTAGAAAACCCATAGATATAATATTTTTGCTTTGCTAAGGAGAATAAGATTAATGAAAAGTCTTTTAACAAATTCAAAACCCATTTCCGGTAAATAAAGATAGTAGTCAATGGCTAATAAGATATATATAACTCAGTCTAAAAGCTAGCCTTTCCTTAGTGGGTGGCACTGGGTGCATTTCTGCTAAATTTAGGGTCTAGGAAGGTGTCCCTTTATGTCCTGCTCCTTCCACTGCAGCCTTACAAGAGAACCATCCAAGGCAATGGTCAAGAGCCATTTAAACTCTCTCCTGCTGTAAAGAAGACTTGGAGCACATCCAGAACCCCCAGGAGAAAAATGTAAAACTATCAAAAATACCAAGAAAACTCAATACAGCCTGGATAAAACATGTCAGAATCAGGTTATATTCCAGTTAGAAGATGCATAATGGAAGAGAAGATACCAATTATAACAGTAACAAAAAAGATAACATACCCAAGGACTTAACAAGAAATGTGAAAACAGATATGAGGAACTCTTTAAAATACTCTTGGGGAAAAAAAAAAAAAGCTTTGAACGAATGATAAGAAAGCTTATATTCTCCAACAGATCGAGTCAAAATGTGTGTGTGTGTGTGTGTGTGTGTGTGTGTGTGTGTGTGTGTGTGTTTCCTGGAGCTAGATTAATTGATTTCAAAGTTAACATCAAAACACAAGTAAAAAACCCAGGAATAAAACTAAACATGAAGGCCACTGATGTGATGGGAACTAATCCAGCAGATATTCAAAAATCCCACAAGGTGCTACAATTACAACAGGCGGTGAAGACTTGACAACTCGTGTCTGTACAGACACACCAGTAGACAAAACACTCGGAATTGGGCCCAAGTACACATGGGCAATCCGTGCATAATAAATGTGTCCATCCATTTAAATCAGAAATGCAATTAGGCATGGCTTCATAGAATCGGTCCGAGAAACAGCGTTTATTCTGACCAAGCAATTTTATCGCAGGAATTTAAAGACCGAACACCAGAATTCCTTCAGTAGTTTGAAACCTAAACATAAGCGCAGTCATCCATGTACGAAGCATGCGTGTGACACGCATGAAGTATTTGTTAAATGTATTTGATGTCTTCTTCCACCTGTCCTTGGTCATCCTTCAACACCTTCGGTGCCATTGGGGATTCGGCTAGGGGGTATTCAGTGTCGGGGTATGTGTTATTACATCACATCTGTTTACTCGGTATATGTCCCTCCACGGAGAATAGGTCGATCATTGCCAGTCATCAGTGCAGTCCCACGGCTCTTGCTGTGCCAAGTTCTCACCACTCACGCAGATCATGGTGGATGCGCTCTGCCGCGAAGAATACATCTGACCATGCAGTGAGTGCATGGTAAACACAGCACACACGTGTGTGTGTGTGTGTGTGTGTGTGTGTGATCACATGAAATAGAACTTCCCCAAGCCCCTGTGTTAATTGGCAGAAAACTTACAATACCAACCATGGGGAAGTGACCCCCACGCTTCACCTGTCTCTGCTGCCCTTCAAGCCTAAGCTCCAACTCTGCCTCTGCCTAGTGGAGTCGGCTGGTTCCTGCCCAAACACCACACAGAATTGCTGTAGAGGCAGCCAATTGCCTGAAAAGTAAATGTTTCTGAGACACAACTGGCACACACACACGGCAGTGGGTCCGAGAGCATCACTCCATGGAACCAAGTGGCAATGTCAGGTGCATGTGAACTATTCTTGTGGATACCCTAGTGCCAGGTTAATTTGTACATTTTTTGCAGTATCATTGATCATCCTGAAATTCAAATAATCACGGGCAAGGAGTAACCCAGTCAAAACAACAGCCAAGAAAAAGAAGCCAAAAATACCAACTGGAAAAAAAAAAAAAAGACTCAAAGAGACAAAGCCACTCTTACTATATCACAATAGAACCTCTGATGATGGAAATTACAAGGAAAATCAGGATAGCTGTCATGAGAACTGAGAGACAGGGTGCAAAGGCCAGCAGAAGAGCTAAAGTAGGTATGAGATCAGGACACTCCAGGTCCAAGGACCATGGGGGAAGTGTGTAGGGACAAGCCCCATGACCTTGTCCACTATACTCTTCCACTATGACTGTTAACTGTGAGTTTGTTTTTCAGGCATGTGTCAGAATTTTATTTCTTTTTAAGGCTGACAATATTCAATTGTATGGCTGGACCACATTTTGTATATTCATTCATCCACTGATGAACATTTGAGTTGCTTCCATTCCTTGGCGATTGTGAATAATGCTGCTATGAATGGCATATGCCAATATCTCTTTGAAGTTCTTTTGGGTATATACCCAGAGACTGCTAGTCTGTACGGCAGTTCTATTTTTAATTTTTTGAAGAACTACTGTACTGTTTTCCACAGCAGTTGCACCATTTTACATGCCTTCCAACAGTGCACAAGGATATCTTTACCCTCACTTGTTAATTTCTATTTTTTAAAAGTTTTCATTATTTATCAACTACAGTTGACATTCAATATTATATTAGTTTTATGCATACAGCATAGTGCTTAGAGATTTATATAATTTACAAAATGATCCCCCCAGTAAGTCTAGTACCCCACCTGACACCATGCATAGTTATTACAGTACTGTTAACAATATTCCCTATGCTGTATTTACATCCCTGTGACTATTTTGTAACCAACGATTTGTACTTCTTAATCTCTTCCCCTTTTTCACCTATCCTTCAACCTGCCCCCATCTGTCAACTATCAATTTGTTCTCTGTATCTATGAGTCTCTGTTTTGTTTGTTCCTTTGATTGTTTTTAGATTCCACATATAAGTGAAATCATATAGTATTTGTCTTCGTCTGACTTATTTCACTTAGCATAATACCATCTAGGTCCATCCATGTTGTTACAAGTGGTAAGATTTCATTCTTTTGTGGCTGAGTAATATTCCATCGTGTATGTGTACCATATCATCTTTATCCATTCGTCTATGGATGGACACTTAGGTTGTTTCCATATCTTGGTATTGTAAATAATGCTACATTGAACACAGGGGTGCATATATATTCTCAAATTAGTGTTTTGAATTTCTTCACATAAATACCCAGAAGTGAAATTACTGGGTCATAAAGTAGTTCTATTTTTAATTCTTTGAGGACCCTTCATACTGTTTTCCATAGTGGCTGCACCAATTTGCAACTCCCACTAGGAGTGCATGAGGGTTCCTTTTTCCCTACATCCTCGCCAGCACTTGTTTATTGACTTATTTGTGATAGCCATTCTGACAGGTGTGCAGTGATATCTTATTGTAATTTTAATTTGTATTTTTGATTAGTGACATTGAGCATATTTTTATTTGTCTTTGGCCATCTGTATGTCTCTAGAGAAATAACTATTTGTGTCCTCTGCCCATTTTTAAATCAAATTGATTTATTTTTAATATTAAGTTGTATGAGTTCTTTATATATTTTGGATATTAAACCCCTATCAGATGTATCTTTGGCGAATATCTTCTCCCATTCAGTAGGGTATCTTTTCATTTTGTTGATGATTTTCTTTGCTGTGCAAAAATTTTTAGTTCGATATAGTCCCACTGATTTCTGCTTTTGCTTTCCTTGCCTGATGAGACATATTCAGAAAAATATAATTAAGAGCCATGTCAAAGAGTTTACTGCCTATGTTTTCCTCTAGGAGTTTTATGGTTTCTGGTCTTGCTTTTAAGTCTTTAATCCATTTTGAGTTTGTTCTTGTATATGGTATAAGAACGTGGTCTAGTTTCTTTTCTTTTTTCTTTCTTTGCATGTATCTGTCCAGTTTTCCCAACAACACTTATTAAAGAGACTGACTTTACCCCATTGTATATTCTTGCCTACATTGTCACAGATTAATTGACCATAAAGGTGTGGGTTTATTCCTGGGCTCTCTGCTCTGTTCCCCTGATCCCTGTGTCTGTTTTTATGCCAGTACCTCTATTTCATCTTATCTACTGTTGATGCTATCTAATGTATTTTTCATTACACTTCCTGTATTGTTCATTTGACTGGTTCTTTTTTATGGTTTCTACCTCTTTGTGTAAGTTCTCCCTGACTTCATCTATTTTTCCCCTAAGTTCACTGAGCATCTTTATAACCAGTATTTTGAATTCTATATCTGGTAGATTGTTTGCCTGCATTTCATTTAGTTCTTTCTCTGGAGTTTTGTCCTATTCTTTCATTGGGACGTGTTTCTTTGCCTCCTCATTTTGGCTGCTTTCCTGTATTTGTTTCTATGTATTAGGTAGATCTGCCATATCTCCCATTTTGGGCAGGGTGGCCTTATATAGTAGGTGTCCTGTGGGGCCCAGTGGTGCAGTTTCTATGGTTACCTAAGCCAAGTGTTCCAAGTGCGTTCCTTGTGTGGGTTGCATGTGCCCTCCTGTTGTAGTTGAGCCTTCGATACTGATGGCACATCAGTGTATGGGTTGACTGGCTGTGAGGACTGGTCATCACTACAGCAGATGAGCCATTGGGCAGGGGCTGACCCCACAGATTGGTATTTACTTAGTTGGGGCTCTAGTACCTGCCAAGTCCACCCTTTGAGTGTATTATTTGTGTAGCTAATTGGGTGGTACTCAATGTGATCAGCCACCAAGTATGTTGGTTCTAGGGTGTTTTCTATTTTTTGATAGTAGCCATCCTAATGGGTATGAAGTGATATCTTGTTTTTAATTTACATTTTTCTAATGATTAATAATGTTGAGCATCTTTTTGTGTGCTCGTTGGCCATTTGTACATCATCCTTGGAGGAATGTCTATTTATGTCCTTTGCTGATTTTTAAAATTGGGTTGTTTCTTTATTGTTGAATTATAGAAGTTATTTATATATTCTGGATATTAACTCCTCACCAGATATATGATTTGTTAATTTTTTTTCTCATTCTCTTGGTTGCCCACTAACTCTGCTGATTCTGTTATTTGATGTACAGTTTTTAAGTCTGATATAGTTCCATTTGTCGGTTTTTGCTTTTTTGCATGTACTTTTGCTGAAACATCCAAGAAATCATTGCCAAATCTAATATTACAAAGCTTTCCTCCTATGTTTTCTCTTAGAACTTTAATAGTTTTAGATCTTATGTTTAGGTCTTTAATCCATTAATTGAGTTAATTTTTGTATATGGTGTAAGATAAGGTTTAACTTCAATCTTTCACATGTAGATATCCAATTTTCCCACCACCATTTGTTGAAGAGACCCATTGAGTGGTCTTTCCACATTGAATAGTCTTTGCATCCTTTTTAAAGATTATTTAACCATATATACAGTGTTTATTTATTGGCATTCTATTCTATTTGTCTATCTTTATACCAATACTAAACTATTTTAATCATGTAATATTTTTTGAAACCAGGAAGTGAGAGCCCTCCAGCTTTATTCTTCTTTCTCAAGATTGTTTTGGCTATTCAGGGTCCCTTGAGACCCCATATGAATTTTAGGATTATTTTTTAATTTCTGCAACAAACATCATAGGGATTTTGACAATGGGGATTGCACTGAATCTGTAGATCACTTTGGGTAATATTGACAACTTAACTGTATTAAATCTTCCAATGCATGAATGTGGGATGCCTTTCTATTTATTGGTGTCTTCTTTAATTTCCATCAGCAATGTTTTGTACTTTTCAGTATACAAGGCTTTCACCTCCTTGGATAAGTTAAATATTTTATTCTTTTTTGATGGTATTATAAATGAAATTGTTTTGTTAATTTCCTTTTCATTATTAGTGTATAGAAATACAACCGATTTTTGTATGTTGATTTTGTATTTACAGCTTTCCTGATTTATTAATTCTAACAGTTTTTAATGAAATCTTTAGAGTTTTCTACATATAAGGTATTGTTGTTTGCAAACAAATAATTTTACTTCTTGTTTTCCAATTCGTATGCCTTTATTTCCTTTTCTTGCCTATAATGCCCTGGCTAGGACTTCCAGTACTGTGTTGAATAGAAGTGGCAAAAACAGGGATCCTTGTCTCATTTCCCATCTTAGAAGAACAGCTTTTAGTCTTTCACCATTGAGTATTATGTTTACTGTGCTGTGGATTTTTCATATATGGCCTTTATTGAGGTAAATTCCTTGTATTCCTAGTTTTTTCAGTGTTTTTTTAAATCATGAAAAGGTATTGAATTTTGTCTAATGCTTTCTGTATCAATTGAGATGATTATATGATTTTTGTCCTATATTCTGTTAATGTCATTATTACATTGATTGATTTTTGTGTGTTGAACAATCTTTTCATTCCAGGAATAAATCCCACTTGGTCATGGTGTATAATTCTTTTAGTGTGCTGCTGAAATCAGTTTGCTAGTATTTTGTTGATGATTTGTGCATCAGTATTCATCAGGGATATTGGTCTGTAGTTCTGCAGAAAAGAAAACTTGTCTGGATGTGTTATCAGCGTGATGCTGGCCTCATAGAATGAATCTAGGAGTATTCCCTCCTCTTAAGTTTTTGGAGAGTTTGAGGAGGTTTCATGTTGATTCTCCTTGAAATATTTGGTAGAATTCTCCTAGAGCTTTCTGCGTTGGGATGTTTTTGATCACTGATTTAATCTAATGACTAGTCATTGGTCTGCTCCATCCCTTAAGTTTTAATCCACCTGTGTATTTATATTGAAGCTGGGTTTCTTGTAGGCAGCCTGTTATTAGGTCTTGCTTTCTTATTCAGTCTGACAGTCTGTCTTTTAAGTGGTATATTTAGACCATTAACATTTAAAGTGATTATTAATATAGTTTGATTAATATCTACCATATTTGTAACTGATTTCTATCCATTGCCCTGTTCTTTGCATTTTGTTTATTTGTTTTAAATTTGTTCTCTACTCTTCTTCTGCCTTCTCTGGTTTTAAATGAGCATTTTGTATGATTCCATTTTTTCACCTCTCTTACCATATCAAGTACAGTTCTTTTTATAATTTTAAAGTAATTGCCCTAGTATTTGCAATAAACATTTACATTAATCTAAGTCCATTTTCAAATAACACTATACATCTTCACAAGTAGTACAGGTGTTTCATAACAGAAGATTCTCAATTCTTTCCTCCTGTTCCTTATTACTTTTCTGTCATTCATTTAAGTTATCCATAAGTTATAATCACCCAATACATGTTGGTATTGTTATTTTGAACAAATCATTATCTGTTAGATCAATTAAGAACAAGAGAAATAAAATATTTTCTTTTACCTGTATTTATTTCTTTTCTAATGCTCTTCCTTTCTTTATGTAGAGCTGAGTTTTTGAATATAATTTTTGTTCTCTGAAGAACTTCTTTTAAGTTTGTTGCAAGGCAGGTGTGATGACAACAAATTCCATCAATTATTATTTATATGAGAAAGCCTTATTTATCCTTCATTTTTAAAGGATAATTTTTCTGGAAACACAATTCCATGTTGGTGACATTTTTATTTCAACACTTTAAATATTTCACTCCAATCTTCCTGCTTACATCGTTTCTTAGAGAAGTTCAGTGTAATTCTTATTATTTCTTTATAGGTAAGATTCCCCTACCCCCTGGTATCTTTCAGGATTCTCTCTTTGCCTTTGAATTTCTGCAGTTTTACTATGCTGTGCTTAGGTGTGAATTTTTTAGAATTTATCCCGCTTGGTATTCCCTGTGCTTCCTGGATCTGTGGTTTAGTCTCTGTCATTCATTTTGGAAAATTCTCTGTCATTATTACTTCAAACATTTCTTCCCTTTTCTCTTTTCTTCTGCTTCTGGATTCCCATTATGTGTGTTACACTTTTTCTAATTATCCCAGAGTTCTTAGATATTCTGTTCCATTTTTTATTCCTTTTTCTCTTTACATATTGGTTTTGGGAGTTTCTGTTGACATCTTCAGGCTCACTGATTGTCCCCTTGACCATATACAGTCTACTAATGAGCTTATCAAAAGCAATCTTCATTACTCTTACAGGGTTTTCATCTCTAGCACTTATTTTTTATTCTTTCTTTGAGTTTCCATCTCCCTTCTTACATTTTCCATCTGTTCTTGCATGTCGCCTGCTTATTACATTAGAATCCTCAGCACATTAATCATAATTACTTTAAATTCCTGGGAGTATTCCAAAATCTCTGCCATATCTGAATCTTTCTTGCTTTGTCTCTTAATCCTTTTAGCATTTCTTTTCACTTTTGTTGAAAGCTGGACATGATGTATTGAGGAAAAAGAACTAGAGTAATAGGACTTTAGTGTGAAGTTTTAGCTTTACCTGGCTGGCAGGCTGTGTTCACTGTTTGCTCGAGCTGTTGTGTCAGAGTTTTTCTGAGTGTTCTTGTTCATGTCTCCTGTTTTCTTTAGGTTTCCTAAAGACTCCTTCTTAAATTAATGTGCAGTTCACTCAGCTGTAATCCCCCATTGTTACCCTGGAGCTTGCTGATGTGGTGGTGAAGTGTGGGGCAGGGGAGTGTTCTATAGTTCTATGAGCAGGTCTCAGTCTTTATGGGCCTTGCCCTGGGTTGTGACCTTCACCCATGTTCCTAAGTTCCCCCCGCACCCCCGAGACAGGAAGGGTAAGAAGACAGGGGTGAATATTTCCCGCTCGCACATCAAAGCCTAGAGTGGGCTGGACTCAAGTATCTCCCTTTCTCCAGGTCAGTTATGTTTGGTTAAGTAGTTTCCCTGATGGTAGTTCTTAATGAGAGCAGAGAGCTCTGGTGTGCATCAGATTGGCTGATTTTCCCCTTGCTTTCCACAAGGACAGGGGTTCTTCTCTGATCTTCACGTTGAAAGCCTGGTGCAGTTCCTGGAGATAAACATGGGCCCTTAGGAGTTTTATCTCACTCAGTCTCTAGCAATGTTCAGTACCCATGTTGGCTCCAGCCCTTTTTCTGCCCAGAAGCTGCGGTTCTCTGGGTTCCCCTCATCTCTCAGTATCCAGGCAGTGGTTTGCCCTGTGATCTGTTTTTTGATGATCTAGGAAGAATTATTGATTTTTAGTTTGTTCAGCTTTTTTCTTGTGAGAATAGGAGTGATGAATTCCAAGTTCTTTACATGTTTATCCAGAAACCAGAGTTGCTGAAATTCTTTTATAAAAAGTCACACCCCTCATTTACTATTGGCCTGCCTGAATTATTCAGGTCCTTAGAAAAGACAATGTTTGATTCTTTTCCTTAAAAGCTTTGAGATCATGAGAAACTTCCCTTTCCCCATCAGAAAAAAAAAAAAAAAAGAAAAAGAAAAGACCAATTAGTTTTTAAAAATATTTTAGTCACAGATTTCATTGATTTACACACATTTGGTGGGTTTCAATCCATCACAATTATCCATATCAAAGTACAAAATGTCCTATATTTGTGTAACAGGAATTTCTACAGGTTGATTCCTGCATCCTTAACTCAGTACCAGGTCTTTGCTAGCATCTTTGTATATGGTGTAGCAAGATTTTAGGTTCATCTATACACTTCCTGCCCCAACCTAGAGACTCTCATCTCTCCTAGAAGTCTTGGTTTCATATAGTCAAAACAGCATTGAAAAATGGCATAGATGATAGAAGCTTTGTTCATCCCCTCTTGTGACCATATCAGAGTTGAGATAGAAACATGGAGCAAACAGCAAGCAGAGTTGCCTGAGAGTCTAGATGAACAGAAGCTCTACAACTAGGGAGAGAAATAAGAAATCATCCTGCAACAGTAGGAGGCAGGAGGGGGCAAAGACATGAGGCTGTCTGGTCTTCAGCAACTGAATGGGACAGGCTGTGGTAGCAGCAGATGCCAATTAAAGGGACCTTGTTGGCCAATGGACTTCCATGGTGATGAACCTGCTTGCTCTGAGTACCAGTGCCAGGCTCTCAGGGGGCACCAGGAACTTACCAGGGGGACACTGAGCTGTCAGAGAGAGGGCTGGAGGTGAATTCCCAGAAAATTCCCTGAAACCGTACCTCCTCTACCTTGTGGACCCACCCAAATCACATTCAGTTGTGTCCTTGGCAAGTCCTGTGCCACTGATGAGCAGCACCAAGACTCACACTAATAGCAGCTGATCTCGGTTTCTTGTATGGCTTCTTGAGGCAACTATAAGCACAGTGTCTGTGGATTGCTTGCTGAACCTTAACAAGTGGCCCTGGAGGGGTACAGGCTGAGGCTAAATTTAGCCTTTAGCTGAACCCCTCTCAGGACTGTGCTGCTGGATACCTACTACACAGAGCCATGCTAATAAGACCGGGAGACTTAAGAGCTTTGCTTAGTACATAGAAACAGACACAGAAAGGCAGCCAAAATGGGAAGACAAAGAAACAGAAACCATATGAAATAACAAACCAAGGAAAATAAGAGATCAAGGAAAAATGGAGTCGAGCAATCTAACAGATGCAGAGTTCAAATCACTGGTTATAAAGATGCTCAGTGAAATTAAGTAAAGTGTAGATGAACTCAGTGAGAACTTTAACAGAGATGAAAAAAACATAAAAATGGACATGAAAATTATAAAAGGGAACTAGTCAGAAATGAAGAATACATTATCTGAGATGAAGAGTATAGTAGAGAGAATCTACAGAGTGGAGGAAGAAGAGGATTAAAACACCAATATAGAGGATGAGGAAGCTAAGAACCCCCAACCAGAATGGCAAGATAAAAGTCACCAAGAATAGAATAACAATTTAAGGAATCTATGGGACAAAATTAAGGGTAACAACATCCATGTCATAGGGGTACCTGAAGAAGGGGAACAAGAAGTTGAATATATATTTGAAGAAATAATAATGGAAATCTTCCATAACCTAGTGAAGGAAATAGATATACAACCCCAGGAAGCTTAGAGAGTCCCCCCAGAAAAATGAACCCAAAGAGGCCCACATCAGGACACACCATAATTAAAATGCTAAAGATTAAATACAAGGAGAGAATTTTAAAAGCAGCAAGAGAAAAGCTATTAGTTACCTACAAGGAAGCTCCCATAAGACTGGCAGCTAATTTCTCAAAAGAAATTTTACAGGACAGGAGAGCTTGGCACAATATTCAGTGTTGAAAACCCAGGATCTACAACCAAAAATACTTTATTATTTAGAGTCAAAGGACAGATAAAGAGCTTCCCAGACAAAAATTAAATGAAAGAACTCATCAACAGTAAGCCAGTATTACAGGAATTGTTGGAGGGACTTCTTTAAGGAGAAAAAACATGTATCAAAAACATGAATAAAGAATGATAAGAACTACATATTTATCAACAAGTACCTGAAATGGAAAAGAATTAAGTGTTCCAGCCAAAACATAGGGAAGATGAATGGATAAGAAAACAAGACCCCTGTATATGCTGCCTATAAGAGACTCACTTCAGATTAAAAGACACACAGACTAAAAGGAAGGGGATGGAAAAAGATATTGCCTTGATGGACCTAGAGGGTATTGTGCTGAATGAAGTAAGTCAGATGGAGAAAGACAATACCACATGATTTCAGGTACATGTGGAATCTAAAGAAGAAAATAAATAACAACAACAAAAATGGAAAAAACTCATAGATACAGAGAATATTTTGAGGGCTACTAGATGGAAGGGGGTGGAGGGGTAGAGTGAAAAAGGTCAAATTGACTAAGAAGTACAAATAGATAGATACAAAATAGTCATGGAGATATAAAGTGTAGCATAAGGAAAATAGTCAACAATGTTGTAAAAAATATTTAAGGAGAAGAGGGATACCTGAATTAGTGGGATGACCACTTCATGAGTTATATAGGTCTCTAATCACTATGCTGTACAACTGAAACTAATATATTATTGCATGCCAACTATAATTTTAAAAACTCATTGAATTGTACAATGTAAATACGAGCAACTAATTATCTATTATACTTCAGTAAAGCTGGGAAAAAAACAGTATTTCATAGAATATTCTAGGAATCAGTATGTCTTGTTGACAGCAGCTAGGGCATAACTTCCCATTTAAGTTTGGGTAAAGAGTTTTATTTAACTTTTATTTTTCAATCTGTATCTTTTATTCCACATGAAAATTATATTTCTCATGACACAGGAGGTGATATACCATAATTATTCATTAGCTTTGTCACACATTCACACACAAAGTCTAAGGCTAGTATTACTAATACTGTTAACACCAATATGATTACTGACAACAATTCAATGCTTCGATATGTTCTTGGAGTTTTTGCCATTTCTAATATGTGAGGCTGCTTTTTCATTGACAGAGTATAGACCCATTCCATGCTGTACTCTGTCCTTTATATCTCATTTAATAGTTAGAGAATAGAAGTTGCCTACAGCATGTAGCGCCTTGCTTTCTCCAAATTTTCAAGATATGAATTGTGGAGACACAAGAAGTTGGACTATAGCACATGGTACCTTGCCTCCACAGATTCTCAGTGTATGAATTGGGAGGATACAAGCAGATAGCCTGAGGATGTGGCATTTTGCTTTCCCAGGTTCACATGTGTGAATTTTACAAGTAGGCATCCACACGTAAAGCTCCATGGAGCTGTGCCCTTGAAAATGTTCACTTTCCAGAGAGATTACCAGTCAATGACAACTGGGCCCCACAAACTCTCTGGTCAAGATGGTATAGCAGGTAAATGCTGTGCTCACCTCCTTCCACAACCACATCTAAAACAGTCAACCTAGAGAACCATCTGAAGAGTAGCTGAATAGAACTCTTATAAGATATAAAGAAGAAACCATGTGAGACTGGTAGGAGAGACATAGACACACAATGAGCTGGTTCCCATACCCACCTGCAGCAATTGAGAATCAGAAGGAATATCTTAGTTATGGAAATTCCCTATGAGGAGTAAGGAGTCCCAGCCCCACACTGGGCTTCCCAGCCCAGAGCACCAGTGCTGGGAATAGGAGCCCCCACAACATCTGGCTAGGAAAATAACCAGCAATTCCATTCAGGTGAGGAGGTCTGCTAGAAACCCAGGCATCCTCTTAAAGGGCTCGCATACAGACTCACTTCCTCATAAACACTCACCTTAAGCTCCAGCAAGGGAACAGCATCTCAAAAGGCACCAGAGACATATGAGAAGAAGTTAAATTGTGTGGCTTCAGGGCAAAGGCTGAAGGGACAGCTGCCATGGTTCCTGTGTTTAACCCTCCACACACACAGCCTGCAGGTGCAGATGGGAACCCATCTGGTGAACACCACTAGCCCACTCTGGTGACTACCTGATGCCACACACCACCCAACTCTCAAACCATCCAAGGCTCTTTCAGCGGCTGTGCTTCAAGGACAGCCAGCCTCCGCTCGAGCTGCAGCCTTTCTTTAAAATTCTCCAAGGTCTGCAGTCCCTAGGCATGGACCACTTGCCTCTGTGTGCCCTGTGTCTCTTGCCGAGCAGTGCCAAGCCCAATACTGGTGGCAGCCAGCCTCAGTTCACAAAGTAGCTTCTCCCATGTGCCTCTGGGCACAACACAGGCAACTAACAATTGCAAATCATTTTGTACCTCCTACCAGGTGGCCTCAGGCCTGGCACAGGAAGCAGCTGAGCTTGGGCTGTACCAGAGCACCTATTAAAAGACCCAGAACTAACACACCTGGTGGCTGGCTTCAGACCACAAATAGCACATTCAAAGGATGATCTCAGATCTCAGCAAGCACTAGAGCCCTGCTGTGGCAAATTGCAATCCATGGAAACAGCCTCTACAGAACAGCTGATCCACTGCGGCCATGGCCAATACAGCCAGTCAGCCTTAAGGTCACTCTTACCCACTGACATGTCAACAGAAATCAAGGCTCAACTACAACAGGAAAGCATACATAACCCACACAAGAGATACCCCTGGAGCACCTGGCTCTGGTAACCAGGGAGACTGCACCACTGGGCCCCACAGGATACCTACTATATAAGGCCACTCTGCCAGAAATGAGAGACATAGCATGTAATACACAGAAACAGACACAGGGAGGGAGCCAAAATGAAGAAACAAAGAAACATGTTCTAAATGAAAGAACAGGAGAAAACTCCAGGAAAAAAACCTAAATGAAATGAAGGCAAGTAATCTACCAGGTACAGAGTTCAAAACTGGTTATAAGGATGTTCAATGAACTTTGGAAAAGAGTAGATGATCTCAGTGAGAACTTCAATGAAGAGATATTAAACTAACAAAAGACACAAAAATCACAGAAAATAACCAGTCAGAAAAGAAGAATACAATAACTGAAATGAAGAACACACTAGAAGAAATCAACAGCAAATTAGATGAAACAGGGACTGACTCAGTGATTTAGAAGACAAGGTAGTGGAAAACACTTAATTGGAACAGCTAAAGGAAAAGAAAATGAGGATAGTGTAAGGGAACTCTGGGGCAACATCAGTCATACCAACATTTACATAACAGGAGGAGAGCGTAAGAGACTAAAAACCTATTTGAAAAAATAATGACTGAAAACTTACCTAACTTGGTGAAGGAAATAAACATACAAGTTCAGGAAGTACAGAGCGTCTCAAACAAGATAAACCCAAAGAGGCCCACACCAAGACACATCATGATTAAAATGCCAAGGGTTAAAGACAAAGAGAGAATCTTGAAATCAATAAGAGAAAATCAGTTAGTTATGGAAAAAGGAATGCCCAAAAGACTATCAGCTGATTTCTCAACAGAAACTTTGCAGGTAAGAAGGGATTACATGAAATATTCAATGTGATGAAAAGCAACGACCTATAACCAAGATTATTCTACCCAGCAAGGCTATCATTAAGATCAAAGGAGCAATAAAGGGTTTCCCAGAAAAGAAAAAGCTAAAGGAGTTCATCACCACCAAATCACTATTACAAGAAATGTTAAAGAGACTTCTTGGAGGAGGGGAAGAGAAGTGGGGGAGGAAGAGTGGGAAGGGGAAGGAGAGGAGAAGTTTCTTCTTCAAAAATATGAATAATAAAATAGCAATAACTACATGCCTATTAATAATCACTTTAAATATAAACCGATTAAATACTCCAACCAAAAGACATAGGGTAGCTGAATGGATAAAACACAAGACTCATGCATATGCTGTCTATAAGAGACCTACTTCAGAATGAAGGGCACACACAAACTGAAAGGGATGGAAAAAGATATTACATGCAGATGGAATAAGGAAAAGGTTGGGTAGCGATACTTATATCAGACAGAACAGACTTTAAAACAAAGGCTGTAACAAGAGACAAAGAAGGACATTTCATAATGATAAAGGGACCAATTCAAAAGGGGATATAACCCTTGTAAACATTTGCACACCCAACATAGGAGCACATAAATATATAAAGCAAATATTAACAGTCATAAAGGGAGAGATTAAGAGTAATACAGTAATTGTAGGGAATTTTAAAACCTCCTTGACACCAAGAGATAGATGATTCAGACAGAAAATCAACAAGGAAATAGTGGCCTTAAATGATACATTAAACCACATGAATTTAATTGTTATTTTTAGAGCATTTCACCCCAAAGCAACAGAATATGAATTCTTTTCAAGTGCATCAAGAACATTTTCTAAGATAGACATGTTAGGCTATGAAAGAAGTCTCAATAATTTTAAGATTGAAATCGTATCAAGCATCTTCTCCAATTACAATAAGAAACAATTATAAGAAGCAAACTGAAAAACACACAAACACATGGAGGCTAAATAACATGCTACTAAACAATGGATTGGTTAACAGCAAGATCAATGAAGAAATCAAGATACCTTGAGACAAGTGAAAATAGAACACAATGACCTCAGATTTATGGGACACAGCCAAAGCAATTCTAAAAGAGAAATTTATAGCAATTCAGGCCTACCTCAAGAAACAAGTGAAAATCTCAAATAAACAACGTAACCTTATACCTAAATTAACTAGAAAAAGAAGAATAAACAAAGCCCAAAGTGCATAGGAGGAAGGAAATAATAAAGTTCAGATCAGAAATAAAATAGAGTTTAAAAAAATAATAGAAAAGATCAATAAAGCCAAGAGCTGGTTCTCTGATAAGATAAACAAAATTGATGAACTTTTAACCAGACTCATCAAGAAAAAAAGATAGAAGACTCAAATAAATAAAATCAGAAATGAAAGAGAAGAAACAACTGACACTACAGAAATACAAATGATTTTAAGAAAATATGATGAACAAGTATATTCCGACAAACAATCTGCGAGAGATGGATAAATTTCTAGAAACATCCATCTTCCAAGACCGAGTTGAGAGGAAACAGAAAATATCAACAGACTTATAACTACTAACAAAATCAATTCAGTAATCAAAAATTCCAAATAAACAAAAGTACTGGACTGGATGGCTTCACAAGTGAATTTTACTAAACATTCAGAGAATTAACACCTATCCTCAAACTATTCCAAAAATTTGAAGAGAAGGGAAGACTCCCAAGCTCATTTTACAAGGCCAGCATTACCCTGATTCCAAAACCAAAGATACTACCAAAAGAGAAGATTATTTTCCAATATCCCTAATGAACATACATGCAAAAATCCTCAACAAAATATTTGCAAAACAAATTCAGCAATACGTTATAAAAATCATTCACCATGATGAAGTTGGATTCATTTTGCGGATGCAAATTTGTTTCAAAATCTGCAAATCAATTAATGTGACATACCACATAAACTAAACAAAGGATAAAATCACATGATCATATCAATAAATGCAGAAAAAGCACCCAACAAAATCCAGCATCCATTTATGATAAAAAAAAAAAAAACTCTCAGCAAAGTGGGAACAGAGGTAACATAACTCAACATAATAAAGGCCATATTAGGCAAACCACAGTTAACATCATACTCAATGGGGAAAAGCTAAAAGAATTTTCCTCAAGATCAGGAACAAGACAAGAATGTCCACTTACACTGCTATTATTCAACATAGTATTGGAAGTCTTAGCCACAGCAATCAGACAAAAATAAAAAGAAATAAAACACATCCATTGTAAAGAAAAAAGGAAAACTGTCATTTACAGATGACATGATACTATATATAGAGAGAACCCTAAAGAGTCCTCCAAAAACTAGTAGAACTGATCAATGAATTTTGTAACGTAGCACGATACAAAATTAATATTCAGAAATAGGTTGCATTTTCATACACCAATAATGAACTATCAGAGAGAGAAATTAAGAAAATAATCCCATTTATAATTACATCAAAAACAGTAAAATACCTAGAAATAAATTTAACCAAGGAGGTCAAAGATCTGTACTTAGAAAATTATAAGACATTGAAAAAAGAAATTGAAGAAAATACAAATAAATGGAAGCATATACTGTGCTCGTAAGTTGGAATAATTAATATCATTAAAATGTCCATACTACCCAAAGCAATGTATAGATTTAATGCAATCCCTATCAAAATGCCAATGGCATTTCTCACAGAACTGGAACGAATAATCCTAAAATTTATATGGAACCACAAAAGATCTTGAATAGGCACAGCAATCTGGAGAAAGAAGAATGAAGTTGGAGGTATCGTACTATCTGATATCAAACTGTACTATAAGGCTTTAGTAATCAAAACAGCATAGCACTGGCATAAAAACAGATACATAGATCAATGGAAGAGAATAGAGTCCAGAGATAAACCCATGCTTATATGGTCATTTAATCTATGACAATGGAGGCAAGAATATAAAATAGTACTGAAAAAACTGGAAAGAGACATGCAAAAAAATGAAACTAGATTACTTTCTTATACCATATACAAAGACTGAAACCATAAAACTCCTAGAAGGAAACATAGGCAATAAACTCTCTGACATTGATCTTAGTGATATGTTTTTAGATATGTCTCCTTGGGCATGGGAAACAAAAGAAAAACTAAACAAGTGGGACTACAGCAAACTAAAAAGGTTTTTCACAACACAGAAATCCATCAACAAAACAAAAAGGCAATCTACTTAATGGGAGAAGATATTTACCAATGATACATCTAATAAGGGGTTAATATTCAAAGTATGTAAAGAATTCATAAAACTTTAAAAAATCCAGTTAAAAAAATGTCAGAGGACCTGAATAGACATTTCTCCAAAGAGGACATACAGATAGCCAACAAACATAAGAAAAGATGCTCACCTTTACTAATCATCAGAAATGCAAATTAAAGTCACAACAAGACATCACCTCACATCTGTCAGAAGAGCTATCATCAATAAATCAACAAACAAGTGTTGGCAAGAAAAGGGAACCCTCATGTACTGTTGGTGGGACTGCAAATTGGTGCAGCCACTATGGAAAATGGTATGGAAGTGCCTCAAAAAATTAAAAATAGAACTACCTAATAACCCAGCAATTCCACTTCTGGGTATTTTTATCTGAATAAATCCAATTTGAGAAGGTATATGCATCCATATGTTCACTGCAGCACTATTTACAATAGCCAAGATATGAAAGCAACTTAAGTGTCCATCCACAGACAATTGGATAAAGAAGATGTGGCATGCATATATATATATATATATATATATATATATATATATATATATATATATATATATATATATATAATGGAATATTACTCACCCATAAAAAATGAACTCTTACCATTCATGACAACATGAATGGACCTAGAGGGTATTATTCTAAATGAAATAAGTCAGACAGATAAATACAAATACCACATGATTTCACTTATATACAGAATCTCATATGTGGAGTCTTATGTATGGAATCTAAAAAAATAAATGAAAAACAAAACAAACTCATAGATACAGAGAACACACTGATGGTTGCCAAATGGGACAGGAGTAAGAAGTACAAATTGGCAGTTATAAACAATCACAGGGATATAAAGTATAGCATGGAGAATATAGACAACAATATTGTAATAACTATATATGGTACCAGGTGGGTACTAGATATATTGGGGGGATCACTTTGTAAATTATATAAATGCCTAACCACTATGCTGCACACCTGAAACTAATATAATATTGAATTTCAACTGCAATTCAAAAAAATTTAATTAAATAATTAAAAAGTCAGAAAAACAATAATGTAATGCAGGTGAGAGATGAAGCATGAACTGTTCATATAAATTAAAAATGAAGGTGTGCAGGCTCAGTGGTGGTCATTCCTCCAAGAGTTATGTATGCTGTTACCAGATGATTTAGCATTTCCACTCGTGGGTGCACACTGAAAAGAAATCAAACAGCTGTTCAAACAAATGTTTGTACAAAATGTTCACAGCAGCACTGAATAACAACCAAAAAGGTGGAAACAACCCAAATGTCCATCGACTGATGAATGGACAAACAAAATGTGCTCTATCTACAAGAAATATCATACAGCCAAGAAATGAAATTCTGACACACATTAAAAGTGGATGAACCATGACACCATGCTAAGTGAAAGAAGCAGTCACAAAAAGACACATATTGTGTGATCCCATTTATGTGGAATGTCCACAGAAGGGAAATCCAGAGAGACAGAAAGCAAGTTAGGGGTTGCCAGGGGCTGGGGGAAGGGGACTGGGGGGTGACTGCTAAGGGGGAAAGAATTCCTTTTGGGGGCATGAAAGGTTTGGAATTAACAGTTGCACAATGTCCTTAAATGTACTTAAGGCCACTAAATTGTTTAATTAGCTTTAAAATAGTTAATTTTACATGTGAATCTTGCCTAACTAAAAGATAACTGCAGGACAACAGAACAGTAATACACACGTTGTAAGAACACATTCCAATAAAAACGCATCTTGAAAATATGTAAATAATTGTCTCAGGTGGAGTGGGAAAGGGATCTGTGTAGCAACCAATGGGCATAAAGATATGGTAGGTAAGTAATGGAAAAGGGGTGGGACCTGCTCTGACCCACAGGATAGAGTTCTCCAGAGAAGAGGAATGAATGCCAGCATGTCATCTTTCAGGATGGCTGGCCCTACGAGAGCTGGGCAGGAGAAACACCAGAGCTAGGGGGCCATGGGTGGTGAGGGGCCTCAAGCAACACAAGCTTCTTTCTCAGCCCCAGAGGAGGGCCCTGATGTGGGGTGCATGGTCTTGCCTTCGCACACTATATTAAGCAGAATTTAGATCCAAAGAAATGGGAAACAAAGTGAAGCCCTTAAAAAGACTTCAGCTGGCATTTCTGACATATTCAGAGAGATCAAAGGTGGAATAGCATCCAGGGTATGAGGACAGACTCTGCTGAAATAAACGCACATAGCTAAAAATGTTAATTTTGGAAATTAAAAATATATAATTATTGAAATTTAAAAATCAATAGTGTCAACCAGGAAGTCTAGACCAACAAAACTGCCCTTCAAAATAGAGGAGGAATTAAGATGTTCCCAGACCAGCCAAGCTGAGGCAGTGTGTCATGAGCATTCCAGCCTGTGAGAAATGCTAAGGGTGCCCCTCAGGCTAGAGTGAAGGACACAGGACAGTAACTAGAAGCCATTTGACAAAGAAAGAGCGCTGGCTGTGGTGACCACATAGGAAATTGTAAAGGCTGGTATTGTGGGGTTTTTTTTTTTTTTTTGCGGTAGGGGGGTTGTTGATTCCCCTTACTTTCCTATATGATTTAAAAGGCAAAGGCATGAAACAATCATACATCTATAATAATGGGTATACAGCATATAAAGTTATAATTTGTGTGAATGTTCTAAATGCCACTGAATTTACACTTTAAAATGGTTAATTTAATGTTATGTGAATTCTACCTCAATAAAATTAATAGAAGGGCTTTCTTGCATCAGGCTCCTAGAAGCAGACCCTGAGATGAGGATTGCTGCACAGGCAATTTATTAAGGAAATATTCCCAGGAGAATCCATGCAGGCCATATTGGAAGCCAGACAGAGATAATAAAGGCCCGGTGCAGGCAATATCCATTGCAAGGTGACCTTGGCCTGGCCCAGTGCAGGGACCATGAGTGCTATGTATTCCCCAAGCCTGTCCTGACCTGAGACAAGTCATCTAGCTTTCAAACACTCACAGCCAACCTTCAGTCACTCTGGGGGACACAAACTTCCAGGAACTTCCTGCTTTCTGCAAGCACAGTGACTCCAGAAGTCAAGGTCAGCTTGCCAAAGAGGGTCACAGGTGCTGGTGATTGGAGTCCCAGTGCACTGTGGTCTGTGACCAAACTTATGGTGAAGGGAGTCCCAGGGGATCTGGATGGTCTGGAAGGTTCTGCTCCAGAGCTGAAGAGCAGAGCGAGCTTTGCTGACAGACCAGTTAGTCTATTGGCAACTCAGCTAGAGAGAAATTTCCAGCATTCAGAGTAATGAGTTAAACAGATAGAAAATGAAAATAAGGGTTGGGAGATGTGAAGGATATGCGGAAGCTATGACAAGTGATAGCAGCTGTGGAAGGAGAGAATCAATGGACAAGAGGAGAGGTAAGATCTGTGGATATAACATCCAGTTGTTTCCCATCAGTGAGGAAAGGCTTGCATCTTCTGCTTGATCAATCGCAATAGAGACCAAGTGCATGTTCTTTCAAAAGTATAGACAAAGAAGGGCATTATATATTGAAAGAAGATCAATCCATTAAGAGGATATAACAATTTTAAACATATATAGAATTAACAAGAAATCTCTAAGATATATGAAGCAAAAATCAACAGAACTGAAGGGAGAAATTCACAGTTCTACAAGAATAGTTGAAAAGTCAGTGTTCACTTTCAATGATGACTAAAATAACAGATAGAAAATCAATAAGGAATGGAGGGAGTGAGCAACACTATACATCAATTAGACCTTACTGGTTTATACAGAACACTCCACCCAACAACAGCAGAATACATATTTTACTCAAATGCACATGGGACATTCTCCAGGTTATACCACATGTTAGTCCTTACACTGAAGTCATGCAATGTATCTTCTCCAACCACAACAAAATGAAAACAGAAATTTGTAACAAAAGGAATACTGGGAAATTCACAAGTATGTGGAAATTAAACAACACATTTTTAAACAATCAATGGGTCAAAAAAGAAATCACAAAGAGAATTAGAAATTATGTTATTATGAATAAAAACAAAAATATAGATACCAAAAGTTGAGCAAAAGCAGTACTCAGAAAAAAGTTTATAGCTATAAACATCTACATAAAGAAAGAAGAAATATGGCAAATCGATAACCTAATTTTATACTCTAAGGAATTAGACAAAGAAGAGTGGATTCAACTCAAGCTAGCAGAAGTAAGGAACTAATAAAGATTAGAGCAGAAAGCAAGCATCCCACCATAGGATCCAGTGACCACAGGCCAGAGCTGCCCACAACAAGTTGGCCCACCAGGTATAAGTTGGTTCACTGGAATGGGTCCACTCAGGTTCAGAGTGGGCAGTAATCTGCATGAATAAGTTCCTCCACATCACCCCCCACCATTATCTGGATGCCTTTCCTCAGCCCCCCTGGGGGCCCCTAAGTCCAGCTGACAGAGAAGGAAAAAGTCCAAGCTTGGTTCACAGATGTGTTGGCTCCATTAGTGAACTGCTGTTGCACCCAGGGGAAGCTCTGAAAACAGTGGTGAGGGTACCTCCCAATGGGCAGAGCTCCTGGTGTGGCACCTGGCCATCCACTTTGTGGCCCAAGATTAGGGTATAAAGAGAGAGATGAGCAATAAATGGCTTAGCTGGTTGGGCAGGGGCCTGGAAGGAGCAAAACTGGAAGAATGGGGAGAAGGAGGTCTGGGGAAGAGGCCATAGTGGTGGCACTTAGGGGTTGGGCACAAGGTGTGAGATCTTTCCACCACACACTGAGGCCACCTGAGAGCATCCACTGCAGAAGAGGCAGCAACCACCCTGTGCTGTTCAGAGAGCTCATGGAGCCTGGGCACAGCCCTCCATGATGGTTCCCCGCCTCTCACAAGGCTCATCTAGCTGCCACTGCCCCCACTGAATGCCCACTTGCTAGGCAGAGAGACCCACACTGTGGCCCTATACAGTGTAACCACCTGAAGAGACCAAGCAACCAACTGGGGGCCACATCACCTGTACAGGACAAGGCATTCTTCTGACCAGGACTGGCCTGCTTCCGAGGACACGCTTGCCTTTCCGGCCTGCAGTGGTTTAGCCAACCCCATCTCGGCCTATCGAGGTCTGCACAGGATCCCACAGACCCTCACCAAGGGGTCCCCTTTATGCCATGACCATGGGAGCAACTGGGCCCACTAGCTCTCATGCAGTTCGAAGCTGCCATTTTGGCCTCTGGAAAGCACAGCTGAGGCACCAGCTTGAGGTAAAACCCTGCAAGGACAGGGAGACATATCTCAAGATGTGGCATGTACCTTAACCAACAGCCACTATATGGTGCAGAGATCTTGGTTCCCAAAAGAGAAATCGCCTCTACCAGGAAATGCAGAAAGAGTCCCCTCACCAGATTCCAGCATTAGCTTCCACCTGACTCCTATGCTGGCAGGCCTAGTGGGTCATGGTCACCACCACATGGTTATGGTCTGGGACCACATGATGGAGGCAGGGGTGGGGAGAGATGTGTGGAACCCAGGTGAACCCTGGGGGTATCTCTCACTTTTCCCATGCCCAGTTGTGACTTTAAGTGACAAGTGCCTTCATCATGGCTGAAGGAGGGTCTCAGACCCCTCAGGAAAGAAGACCTGTGTTATCCCACCCCCAGGCCAGCTGGAAGGGCATCAAAGGAAAGCAGATGTAGAATTGGGGAGGGGGAGATAACAAGTGTCGGGGCTCAGAACCAAGTGCCATAGCGAGATCCCGGTTCATTATACTGACTATCTTCCTCCACCTTTTCTCAGAAATTGTGACCTGCAGAATCCCGAGGAAGGTGCCTACATATTGTGGATTAACAAGAGAAGCAAGGGTGTGGTGGATGCCCCCAGTCCCCCCAGATCCTCTGTAGCAGCCATTGCCCACCAGCCAGCTACTGAGGGCAGTGGCTGGAGGAGTGCACAGCCATCCCTTCTCAACCAGCGACCAGGATGGAATGATAAGACAGCTAGCCCCATGTCTTCTGTCACTAGCTCTTGCACAAGAGCTTTCCTTTGTCTGCAATGTAGCCAACATTCTGGCTTGGCTGCCACCTCTGCTTGTGTTGCTCCATGCCATTTGTCTGAGAGCTCCCCTCCCTCCACGAGCCTGCTTTAACAATTCAGGACCTTCAACTTAGACAGGTCACCACAGCAGAAGGAAAAACATCATCTACCCAGGAGTAAATCTAACAAAATATGTACAATATGTCTATTCAAAAAACTACAAACAGTACTGAGAGAAATAAAAGACTCTGTAAATAAACAGAGAGCTACGTCATGGCCGAGTCAGATGTAAGGTGTCAATTCTTCCTAAACTGGCCTATAAAGTCAATGCCATTCCAATAGAAATTCCATCATATGTATAAATTGACAAGCTGATTCTAAAATTGGTATAGACGTGCAAAGGTACAAATAGCCAAGACATGGTTAAAGGCACAGAACACAGTGGAAGGATCTCCTCCAGGTATATAATAAAGCTACAGAGTTAGGCAGTAAGGTGTTGGTGTAGGATAAACAAATGGGCCAGGGGAATGTAACAGAGCTGAGAAGTAGACACACCTCCATGTGGATGCCTGCCTCAAGAAAAAATAACTCTGCAGGGTGGTGGAGAAAGTGGCACTTACGCTATCTATGTGGAAAAATAATGAAACTCAACTCTTCCCTCTCACATTGTCAGTCCAGGTGTGCTCAGATCCAACTACAAAAGTAAAACAAAGTTTCTAGAAGATGATGGAAAATATCTTAACAACCTGGGTATAGGCAAATATTTCCTACAAAGGGTATACATACAAAAAAAAATGCATTAGCCATGAGGGAAAATATAAAATTTTTGAGATAAAAATTTTATATTTCTGTTATCAGAAGACACTATTAAGATAGTGAAAAGCAACAGAGTTTAAGAAAATATTTGTAACTCAAACTGACCAATATAAAGAATTTCAAAAAAAATCAAGAAAAAGACAGATAATCCAATAGAAAAATGGGCAAGAGACTTGAATGGGCATTTAATAAAAGAGAATATTTAAATGATCAATATCATTACTCATCAGGGAAATGCTAATTAAAACTATAATGAGATATAACTACATAACCATCTCAATATCTAATTTATAAGACAAAACCTGACCATGTGGGACAACTAAAACTTTTATGCACTACTGGGGAAAAATCTAAATTAGTTCAGTTGGTTTGGAAAACAGTTCAGCATCACCTATTAAAGTTGAATATGCTTTGATCCTTTGACCCAGCAATCTATTTTTAAGTATATACCCAAAAGAAATGCGTGTACATGTATACTCAGAAATACAAAGAAGATCTGTTTGTAGCCTCATGATTCACAATTGTCTCAAACAGGAAAAATAGGAAGGTATTTAAAAAATGGTGGTATAGTCATTCAGTGAAATACTATCAGCAGTGAAAATACACAGACGACAACAAGTAGTGATATGCAGGAATCTGAGAACCCTGATGCTAAGCAAAAGAAGCTGAACACATCAGAATTTTTGCTGTGTGGTTCCATTTATGTAAAGTTCAAAAAACACATGGGACTGGGCTATGGTGTTTAGGAATGCAGGTGTAATAAAGCAAGGAAATCATTATTATAAAGTCAAGATAGTCATTACCTAGAGGGAGTTATTACCAGGGGCACAAGGATGTTCCTGGGGTCTTGGATACATTCTGTTTCCTGATCTGGGTGGTGTTCTCACCTTGCAGGTGTTTCCTTTATGATAACTCTTTCAGCTGAACAATCTTGCTTTGTGAAATTTTCTGTATAGATGTTATTTTTCAAAATAAAATTTTTTTTAAATGAGAAATAAAGGTATCACAGGTATCACATAAAAGCAAATCTTCAGGGATTACTAGACTTTTAAAATGTAATTTCTAAAAATGTAAAATAAAATTACTAAAATAAACACACACACACACACACACACACACACACACACACATACCACATAGTAGATGGGGTCAGCAAATTAAACATAGCTGAAGAGAAAAGTAGTGAAATGGATGGCATATGCAGTGAATTTATCCAGAAGGCAGCAGAATAGATACAAAGATGAAAAATATGTAAGATTAAGAAACATGAGGAAATGCAATGAGTGGATCTAATCTGTGTCTATTTGGAATCTCTGAAGAAGAAAATGGTAAGAATTGATTTAGGAATGGTCACATAGATTAAGAAAATTATGTATTAAGAGAATTTTCCAGAACTGATGAAAAATAGAAATCTACAGATGCAGGAAGCACAACATATCCCACACCTCCACACATTATCATGAAATCGAAGAATAGCAACAACAAAGAGAATATCCTGCAAGAACCTGAGAGAGAGAAGTCACCTATAAAGGAAAGATGTGTAGACTTCTAAACAACAGCAACAGAAGCAACCATGGTAGCCTCCATGAGGGCCTCCAGTAACCCTCATCTCCTAGAATGTGCGCCTTTGTGTCGTCCCATCCCACAGTGAACAGAGTTGCACTGTGTGACCCACAGGATATTGAGGAAGTGGTGATGTATGACTTCCAAGGATAGAACATAAACAGCTTCCCCCAGGTCTCTTGGATTGTGAGTTGGATTGCGGGGAGGTCCTGGTGGTGAGGAGCTAGCAGCCCCAGCCACCATCCGTCTGCAATGTCACGATAGATCCTGAGGCAAAACAGACCAGCTAAGCCACCTCCCAATTCCTTACCCACAGAAACTGTGGAGCATTATAGCTGTTAAGCGACTAAGTCTTGGCTCAATTTGTTACGCAGCAATAGATACTCAATTCATTGGAATAACAGAGCCAAAATGTTGCAAGAAAAATAAAAGTCAACCTAGAACTGTATATTGAGCAATCTATTCCTCAAGAACAAAGGCAAAATAAAATTATTTCAAGATGAACAGAAATGGAGGGAATTTAACATCAGGGCTTGCTCTCAAGGAATTCTCAAGTGTATGCTCCAAGAATAAGGGAATAACCCCAGGACACTCAGTGTGTGAGCAGGAATGCCGAGCAAACAAAACAGTAACGTGTGGATGAATCCAGGCAAACCTTGTCTATCAAATAAACGGTGTCTAATGCATGAGGTTAAAGACAGAAGTAAAACACTCAGCAATGCTTAGTTGGAAAGGGATCATTAGAGCTAAAACGTTCTAAAGTCATTTCAGTGCCTTGAAAGAGGTCCAATATTCTTCAAGTCTTCACTAACTTAAACAAGCAAGTAACAGCTCAAGGGGCAGCAATGAAAGAATAGAATCAGCATGTATAAATTTCAAGCCTGTATGGTGAGAAAAATCAATATAAGGGAAAGAATATTAAAACAAAATCTCCATAAAAAAAAAGACAAGAAAAAAGTAAAAAGAAAAAAAATTGGCAAAGTGGAGATAAAAATGTAAAATAATAGAAATAAGTCCAAATATATCATTAAGCACAGTAAGTATATGGGCTATTCTACCACCTAAAAGACTTTGTCAGGTTAGGCTTTTTAAAAAGCCGCAACCCTCAGCTCTACGTTGTTTCCAGAAAACACATTTAAAATAATGGAATGCAGAGACAGTTAAAGCCAGAGCACAAAGACAAAGATACATCAGAACAATATTGACCAAAAGCAAACTGGCACAGTGAAATGACTGTCTCACAGCAGGTAGCAAGGGTCAACATTGAGGGAGAAAAGGCTCCACCTGAAGTTGCTGGGCAGTCCCCTGCACACCTTCCCAGGAGCCCCAAATCTCCATAAAAATTTGACTTTCTCTTAAACCATAAAATAACTTTCCACGTATTTCTTTCAGCATGGACCATACAAACCAAGTGTTCTGACTGTAAACAATTCAACCAGTTAATATCATATGATAATTTTTTCTAAATCCCCATATTTTTGGAAAAAGTTTCTAAAGAATTTTAGCAAACCCAAGTGGCTAGATTCAAGACCAATATAAAGTCATTTGGATTTGATACAACAAACCATTAGAAAATACTTTTGAAGATAAAAACACCATTTATAATAGCAACAACCATTCAAAAAAAATGTACACCTAGGAACCAAGCTAGAGAACGTGCAAAACTTACATGAATCATAAAACCAGGCACACTATCAAGAGGGCCAGGAGGGGTCAGTGCCATCACTTGGGCAGTAGGGGCGCTTAAATCGGCGGGCATGGGGACACCAATTCAGAGTGAGGCGGGAGCTGCTTCGGGAAAAGCATCCCCTCGGACCTCTCCCAAGTGGCGGCCAGCCCAGGAAGGTCGTGCTGAGTAGAAGCCCCTGGGGTCCCTGCCCCTACAGCTGCTGCCGCCTGCAGGTGAGCCCTGTGTTTCTGCCGCCATCACGTGTCCATCTGCCCCATCTAACCAGCCTAGGAGCCCCCCAGTCGTCCAGGAGACTCCACAGGGCTATCCAAGCAAGTGCGAGCGGAGCAGGTGCAGCCTGCCCGCCATGCCCTGTACCCGGCCTGCTCGGCCCTCCGAGCGAGAACAGGAGCGCGGGCTCTCTGAAGACCTAAGGGCTGGAGGTGCGGCATGCTGGTGAAAGACACCCCTCCCGCCCCCCAGTATCAGGCATGCCCCACAGACACAAGGAAGATTATGGGGGCTAGGACGCACCTCTGCGCAAGCAGTCTTAGCAAGTTGGCCTGCAGTACCTGGACCAACACACCTGCCACCTGCAGCAGCACTATCCTGACGCAGAGCAGGTGCTCACGCCACCGGTTGCTGCTCCTTGGGAGTCTGCAGTGAGACTGAAAGGCCGGGCTAGGGCGGGGCTTTCCCTGAGCTCCTGCGAGCCCCGGCCCGGGGCGGAGCCAGGTGGGCAGGGTACTCCCTAATGAAGGTGGGGCGGGGCGGGGCGGGGCCAAGGCGGAGGCGGGGCTCATCCTGAGCACCGAAGGCGGGAAGTTGGAAGTGGGTTAGCGGGACCGCGTCCAGGGACCAAGGGAGAGGGCAGTGAATGCTGTGGGTGGCGGCGATGCCCCTCAGGGACAAAGCGCAGGGGTCGGATGCCGGAGCGAGTCCAGCAGGGAGAGAAATAGAGGATCGTAAAGCAGAGGAATGTCACGTGGCCTTTAAATGTCGACAAACCCCTTTTTCCTGGAAGTTTTCAAAACGTTCTGCGTATAAGGCAGTTTTTTCATCAGCCAAGGATTCTGAGGGGCGCCCAGGGCTGGGCCATCAAAACTCATTTGTCTCAGTATCCAGGGGACAGGAGCATCTGAGATGGGAGTGGCTACCTAGAAGGGGAAGGGAGGCGGGGACAGAAGAGAGGAGGGGTCAGGGGAGAGTGTGGTAGTAGGACAGGACCACCTCCTGTTATGTCTTGAGGGGCCAGGCAAGGAAGAGGCTGCCTAGTGTTGAGAAGGTCAGAGGTTAGAGGCATGTTCAGGCTGGACAGCAAGTGGGGGGTTGGGGCGCAGCCAGGTCTCAAAGGGGAGGGCATAGGTCTCCCCAGGCCTCTATGGCCCCTGATCATGAAGCCAGGTCACCGCTTCCCCTCAGGATCTGAGTTTTCCATTCAAGGATCTGAGTTTTTGTGGGTACACCAGCTTCAAAACAAGAAGCTAGACAAGGCAGAGAAACAGATAAACTGTGTGTCCCGCCAGGACTTAGTGAGCTAGCTGAGGGTCCTGGTCACAACAAGGCCAGTGTGCTTCTCGCCCACAGTCTCCCCATCTTCCAGACACAGCCACTGGGGTCATGCTGCTCCCAGGCCACCACAGGGTATCACAGACCGCAGGTGAGCAGGGAAGCATGGTGGGGAGCTCATCTAATTCCCACTGGACACATGTTTTCAGTGATCAAAAGAGGCTTCCTGCTGCAGATGAGGCCAGATAATGCAGACTAAGGGCCCCCGCAAATCTGCAGTGGCCAAGGGGAAGAGGGGACACTCAAAGGAGGAGGGGGGCCATGTCCCTGGAATGAGGTCGCCCTTCACAGGCTCCTGCACCCCACCCCAGGCTTGTCGGCTAGGGTCCTGGATCCCTGATGAGGTGGAAGCCTCAGCCTGTGGTAGAGCTTTGGGATCAGCGAGGGCAGCCCCTATCCTGGGCTTGACTCTTGGTTACTGGACATGAACTGGGCTGTGAGGGCAGTGGGCTCAGCAGGATTAAGCTGCTCCAGGCAGAACCACAGAGGACAAACGGTGAGGGTGGGGTGGAAGGTGTGGCCCAAGGGACCTGCTGGGCTGAGGGTCTGGACAGCGCTATTCCCTGGATGGCCCAGCAGGAAACAGTGGGAGGGACAGGCAGGCTAATGGGGTCTGGCCTCCCCAAGGCCTCCACAGGCCACTTTACCTGTTTCTGGTTCTCAAGGCCTGGGCAGCTGCCCAGTCTGGCCACCACACCCGTCCCTCTGCCTGCTATTCCTCCTGTCCATCAGTCCCACTGTCACCCTCTCTGGCACATGGACACCCATCCTCTGACAGCTCCACCCTTCCTCTCTCTATAGCCCTACCTTTACTGTGGCCCAGGCTGACCTCTCAGCCTCTTTGAACCTCGTTTGACCATGTCTGGTAGGAACATGTGGAGAGTACCTGGATGTCAGGGTATGGGGTGTGGCACCTGCTGCCCTTTGCCTCTCTCCTGGTTCTGTACCTCACACAGTAGAGTTGTGTGTGTGTGTGGGGGGGGGGGGTTCCACAAGACTCCTGCTCCCTAGAAGTTCTCACAGCTCAACAAAAGGGCCACTCTCTTGCCCCCAAAGCCCAAAAGTCAGGCAGTCCCTCTATCCCCAACCAAGACCTAGCTGGCCTCCCAGCTTCTGACCTGATGAATGACACGTCTCCATGTGCCACCTGCACCTGCCCACACCTCACAGGTAAGGGGACCCTCAGGGGGAGCCTGAACCCAGCCGCTCCCCTACCTGGCCAGAACAAGCTATTTTAATCTAGGTTATTTCCTCACCTGTGAAACAGATCATGACACATGGCCCTCCAACTGTGTTCTACCAGCACCAGCACCCACATTTGACTCTCTCCTCAGCCCCCGTCTCCTAGGCCAATGGCTGAGCCACCTACCAGTCAAACCCTAACAGGTCCCTGGGGTAGGTGTGTTTGCCCTGGAGTCCCTGTGGCCACATGGACAAACGGTGTGGAGCAGACAGGCCCAGCATGGTCTTCTCCACAAAGCAGCCTGGGAAGACCCTCCAGGATGCCCAGGGATTCAGCCAGGGCAGCAGCTGCTAGCTGCTTCTGGGTCAGGGAGGAGGCTGTGTAGCCAACCTTAGGGTCAGAGCCATGGCCTCATGATGAGGTACCAGGAGGGTCACAGAGACCAGGCAGGCCACCCCAGGTCCCAGGTCATCCCTTGATTCTACTGCCTGCCTGGGATCCCACTGTGGCTGCCCCTTCCTGGGATCATTCTTGAGACAAAGGTCATTCAGACCTCCTGTGGGCTCACGGCTTCTGAGTGGATGTTAGCGGGGGCAGCTCAGCTGGGGTCCCTGGCAGGGGTGGAACTGGGACCTGAGGGGTGGGCTCCATAGCACAGGAACCCAGTTCCCCTTTGGACCAGGCAGGACATTTGAGTGATAGGGCCTCCAACCCCCACCCTGGCCTGCTGATATGACCACTGCCACCGAACTCTGATCACCCCAGACCTTCCAGAGCCTCTGCCACATCCCCTCCTGCCCTTCCCCAGAAGCCCCAACCAGCCCTCAGAAAGCCCCTCTCCTTGCCCGACCCCTCCTAGTCTCTTTCCCTGCTCCGGGGTGAGGCGGGGGGGGGGGGGGTGTGGTTCATGGGCAGGGCGGGCCTAGTGCCACCTCCCTCAGGAAGAAGCAAGTTTAAATTTGATATCTCTTCTCTGCACACCTCAGGCCATTTTCCTGCCACCCTCTTTCTAAGGGGTCTGTGGAAAGGCAGGCACCTGCGCACCCCAAAGCAGGGACCCTTTTCCCGTTTGCAGGTGAGTAACCTTTGGGAATGCAAACCCAGCCACCAACTTAGACATCCCCCAAGAACCCCTCCCCCAGGACTCTCCTTTCACTCAGCACTGCTAGGGGTGCTGCATACTGGCAGTGCGTAATAAGTGCTGGGGACTGATGCCCACTGTAGCCTTCTGAAGGGTCAGAGCAAAGCCCCCCAACCCAGGAAACTGGGTAGGGAAGGTGGCAGGGTTCCCTCACTGCAGCCTGAACCCCCCACTAACCCAGAGCTGCTTCAAGAGAGACCAAGTCAGCCGACTTCCAACCTCCATGGTTAGGCCAGCTCCCTAATCCTCAGCCCGAGGTCTCACTGACCACTGAGCCCTGACACTCCAGGCAGGGCTGGGATGGGGGCAAGCCTCCTTTGACCAGATGGGTAATATCTGAGGCCCTGCTTTCTTAATCCCCAGCACCCAGCCCCAATCCAGGCCAACAGTAGAAGGGGAGGCTTGAGTGGGCAGAACTGCTGGGCCATGGAAAGGTGGGCTCTCTCTGTGTCTCCTCCTCAGTGGTCCAGGAGACACAGGCAAGGAGGCCCCAGTACCACCGGCCCACACCTGCCCCACAGCTCTTCACGCAGCTCTAGATCTAACCACAGTGTCATTTCAGAAGGCTATGGGTCAACTAGGAGGCCTGATAGGTAGGGGTGGGGGCTGTTTTCAAGCTCCATTGTCTCCCTAGTCCTGGCCAGAACTGAGGAAAATACACACATAGGTTCACACAGCTTTTAAGAAAGCAATTGGTATTTCCGTGTGGAATTTCAGTGTTAGCTCCCAGCCCCTGACCCATGCTGATCTCTCTCCCTTCCAGAGCAAGAGAGACCGACCACCAACACAGACCTGGGGGAGGAGGGCCCCGGGGAGGGTGCATCCACCACAGCCAGCACATGTAAGACCAGAGCTGGGACTGTGGGCCTCCAGGTCTGAGGGTCCCACCCACACTGGCTCAGTGCTAGAGAAGAAGGCATCCTACCAGGTCTCCCCTCCCCAGGAACCCATCTCCCAAGGTCCTATTTCCCCCAAGACCCCTCCCCAGGAGTCCTGCCTGAGCCTCCCTCTCCCTGGCGAGGGAACAGCCCAGCTCTCAGCTTCTAAGTGGGGCTCTTAGTTCTTTACGAGTCTCCCACCCCATAAAAAGATCACCGCTGTGCACAGTCCAGAACCTCTGGAAACAGCTGGCCACAGCCCTGCAGGCCCTGCCAGGCCCTGGCAGCCCCTCTCCCACCTGCCCCACCCAAGCTGCTCTGAGCATGAGAAGTGCAGGCCTGCAACCTCCAGAGGCCGGGCTGTGGCTCTGTCTCGGTCTTGGTCTCTCAAAGGGCCTGAGCCTGGTCACGGTGGCCTCGGTGCAGCCAGCCTGGCCTCAGACAGTGCAGACAACTGCAGCCCTGTGCTGCCGACCCTGCAGCAGACCCCAAGGCCCAGACCCTCCCAGAAACGTCTAGAGGGGTCAGGTGGGGGTTGTCAGCAAATGCCTCCATTAATGAAGGTTTGATGGGAATTTCGTTATGTCCACGCAGATCCTAAACATTTTCAAGAACATCTGGTGGAGGCGGAGCCCTGTGTACAGCTCACAGTGAGAGCGCTTTTTCCCTGTTCTCCGCCTGTCTCCTTCCCAGGGCCTTGGAGGGGGCTCCGGGTTGCTACCCACCTCTCCTCCACCTGGCCCACCCCTCACCCAGAGAAGACAATACCCTGAGATAGGAGCCCGAGCGGCCCACCCATGAGAGGATGAGGGTTACTCTGCCCACCCGTCTCTACCTGTTTTCTTCTCTTCCTCCCTCCTCTCAGGACTCTGATCTCCCCTGCCATGGGGGTGGGCAGTCTTTCTGGGCACTGTCAGGCCACTGTTTGCCTGGCCTGGGAAGGGTGGGGCAAGGGTAGGTGAGTGGCAGGGTGGAGGCTCCCTGTCTCCTCTCTGTTAGCCCCCTTTGCCCCTCCCCCACTCTGCTGGGACCAGCACCCAACTTGAGCATGGGACTTCAGGTGTCCTTGAGAGTGGGCTTCAGTCCAGAAAAGACAAGGCTGGCAACCCAGAGTCTGTCTCAGGTGGTGACAGGGGAGAGCTAAACTCCTGGGAAAATGGGTGCCCAGAGCAGAAGTCAGGAGTGAGGGTGCCCAAGGCTGACCTGGAGGTGAGAGGTCAGGGAAGAGGGGTGCTCAGGGCACCTGGTGGTGAGAAGTCAGGGGCATGGTCAGCACCACTCTAACACCAGAACTGAAATAGTCCCCAGGGCTGCAGGCACTCTCTGTGGAGGCCTCCTTTGTAGGGCAGGCTTTGGTGGGGGCTCTCAGAACAGACCTAGTGGCAAGTCAGGCTCCAACTAGAACAATGTGAAGGGGATGAGGGCCAGAAGAAACTTCCTCTCAAAGGACTCCAGGCCCCAGCCGTAATCCCAGGGCAGCAGGTGGACAGTGGGGCTGGGGTCCTGGGCTGAGGCCTGCAGGACCTATGGGTCCTAATTCCTCTTTGGGCCACCTGGGGGGTCAGGAGCCGACATCATTGAGGCATGCCAGCTGGGTACAGCCTGCCCCTGCTGCCCTGTGCCATGTGTGTGGTCTCCACGGAGCCTCTGTTTATTTGTATTTCTTCCCTCTTCCTTCTTAATAAAATGCAGTGGAGCAGAAGGCCGAAGCCACTGCCCATGTCCCATAAACTGCCTGTGTGAGCTGCGGGCCGGTGGGCACCTGCTGGTCCACTAGCCAGCTTCCACCCCACCTCCAGGTCCTGATGGATCTCAGAGCCAGCTTCAGAGATCCTCAGACACTTGCACTGGAGGGGCTGAGACTGCTGGACAGAGAGCTGACCAGGAAGGGACTTTGGGTGGAGCTGAAAGACGGGACTCAGGAGCAGGGTGGGGCCCATTGTCCAGGACCCTGGACAAGGTGCTCCTGGAGCTGGCACAGGGCTCAGAGTTAGTCCCGTATCTCCTTGGAGTGACTCGGTAGAAAGGGGACTGCTGTCTGTCCCTCCATTGCTGGGTATGTGCAGGCCTGTCTGAGGGTTCTTGGCTGCTGTGGGGCAGTATGGGGAGTAGTGGAGCGTGGGGTGGCCCCTATCTCAGCTTCAGCACCCGAACATTTGCTCTGAATTACAACTGATATTTCATAATCTCTGCTGCCCCTTTATGCCCACCAAGCTAGATGCCTACAGATGCCCCAAGCCCAGGAGTCTACAAGCCTAGAGAATAGGAAGGCCCAACAGGTCAAGGGGCCTGGCCAGTTCTCCATCCCCACCCTGCCAGGCAGGAGCAGCAGACTGCATTATCAGCTGGCTCTCTACCCTCCCCAGGGCCTGTCCCACAAACACTGATAGGGCCTCCTTTCCAGTACTCTAACAGATAGCTTATCTGTCAACCCAGTGCCTCTGCCCCTGCACATGGGAGCTTAGGAAGGCGGGGCCTGTGCTCAGACCAGGGATGCTCGCATCAAGCTCATAGCTGCAACCATCTCCCCTCAGCACACTCACCCAGCAGCTGGGTCAGGAGCCACTTCCCTACTCACTTTCTTCTGAGCCATAGACACTCAGGGCCAGCACCTGAAACCCTGACTCCCAGAACCCTGACTCAGAGAGGGTCCCTTCCAGCTGCAGCTCTCAACCAGAACTATTCACCCTCCTACCGCCTCTTATTCCCTAATGTCTAGCCCCACCCACCCCTGGGTCTCAGAGGCCCCACTTCCATCCGCTCACTGTCTCCAGACTGTCCTCCCAAGGCCCAGAGAACCTCCTCCCCCTCTCTACTTCAGGCTCAGCCACAGTGGCTCCTGCCCACCCCTGCTTGGCCACTTACCTGAGGGTTCCTAGAAATGTCCTCCCAGCTTCCCTTCTGCCATCCCATCCCCTGTCAGTCTTCAGGAAGCGTCTCTGACACCACAGGACCTCACTGGAGGGAGCAGGGACAGAATATCTGGGAGTGGGACTGTGGTCCCAGGCCTGCCCCAGACCCTCAGCCTCTCTCAGGCTTGGTCTGCTCCAGGGACATTCTAATCCAGGGCTTCCCATGGGCTCCAGATAGAAGTTAGTGCCCCCAGGAGGGAAGGGTGCACTAGGGGAAGGGGTGGAGCATGAAGGGGACACTGCTGGACCCTGATCCTACTGGGCAGCTGGAGCTCTCCCCAAGGGAAGCATCTCCAGGGTCTCCTGGGCCTGGCCCAGCCCCTACGGGATCAGGGTCAAGGTTAAGGTCAGGATTGGGAAGAGATGGAACCTTTCCTCAGTTGTCCTGACCTTGAGCCACAGACCCTGCTCAGTGTCTCCTGGGTGTCAGCTGCCTACCATGTTCACCAAGCAGCTCTGTGACCAGCCTTCTCTATGTGGAAGCAGCAGAGGAGGCTCCTGGCTTTGTGCCTTGGGGGCTCTTCCTACCATGAGCCCAGGATGGCCATGTAATCGACAGACTCTGGAAGGGAGATAAGGGCAACTGAGGCCCCTGGATCGCCTGCTCTGGGGACACCTATCACTGTGTCACAGGGATTCAAGTAGCATATGGAGGGACCTGTGAGAGGGACACTGAGACTCCAGCCCAGTAGTCATGAGCAAGGTACCATAGAGGATAGATGCAACCCCAGCAACCCACAAGAAGCCCCCAGCCAGAACCACCAGCCGGACTCAAAAGCAGGCAGTGAGCAATTGTTGGGGCTGTTCCTTCAATCACACGCCCCCTCCCTGAAGTTCTCTGCGGGTGTTTTTCCAGGCATCCATAGGTGTGATATGCCATCCCGGATAAGCCAGGCATGCAGGCATGGCAGGTAGAGCTTCAGTGCCTAGTCATCCTCAGAGAGGTCATAGGGTATCCATCTATTTGTATCCCAGCCAGGGTGTGATGTGAGGCCCCTGGAAGGCGCAAGGGGGCATGGGGCATCAGAGCTGCTTTGGTGGCTGAGAAAGGGCTGAGAAAGGGGAGGGTAAGGATATACCTGCTGATGTAGGGGCTCAGGACCCGCACTGGATACCTTGGCCCTGGGAGCCCAGAGAAGGTGCCAGAGGCAAGCAGAGCCCACAGCACTCAGCTGCCCTGACCCAGGGCCTCCGCCTGAAGAAGTGGGTCCAGGGGTGACCTGCAGAGTCTGCAGCTAGGAGGCAGGTGAGGAAGGCCTGAGGCCCTCAGGGGCTGCATGGCCCTCATGTCCACCTCTCAGGATGGCCCCTCCAGGCTCCCCATTTGAAAGCAAAATGTTACTCTCCCCAAGCCCTCCTCACCTTATTCATCCAATACTAGAGAAAACCTTGTGTGCAGATGGGGGAACTGAGACCCAGAGGGCTAGTGAACAGAGCCTAATTAATTGATCTCCTGGGACCAGAAGATGCCCTGGAACTTCGTGGAGCTGCCATCTGTCTGTATGCCCAGGGGAAAGCCTGGGGCCACCCTGAAGGGTAGGGGGGCCAATTTCAGGTGAGGTAACTAGAGGACAGTCCTGGCCTATCCAGGGCTGTGGCAACTGGTCTGGAGTGGACAGAGTCTGCTCAGCACCACTTGCACACACATACTGTCACACTCACACTTGCATGTTCATGCACACACACCTGGGAGAATGCACACTCGCACATGCATGCGCACATGGTTGCCAAATGAGCCTGGGCGTTCCCTCAGTTTCTGGCCTGGAGCTGGGGGAGGCTGTCACTGGCCAGCCCCCTCCCTGACCTAGACTCAGGGAAGCTTTGTGGGAGGCAAGTGGGGTGGGGGGCGGCCAGCAGTCAGACCCAGCCCCAGGCTGGAGGAGCTCAGCGCCAGCTTCTCACCTGAGCGCATGTGTGAGAGACAAGGACAGCCCCGGCGCATGTGCATGGTGGACCCAGGTCTGATTTACGATGGTGCTCCTGCACATGTGTCAAAGGCATCGTGTTAAGCACCGGCATAAAAATAATATATAGGTTACCACAACGTTTTTATGACCTTCCCGGCCCTGTCCTGGAATGCTGGATCCAGCAGGTGAAATAACACACGTGTCAGCAGCTATGCCGGGCCACAGCACACGCGGGGGTCTGGGCAGCTGGGACACTGTGTCAGGGCCCGAGTCTTCCTGGGGACAAGATCTGGGTTGGTGCAGGCACGCCCCTTACCCCAGGCCCACAGCTCGGATGGGCTGTGCTGGCATGCGGCAGGAGGGGCTGCCCTGCGGATCTCCCTTCACTCCTCACTTCGTGCCATGGGCAGGCTGCAGAGGCCAAGTTGGGAGAGACAGCATAGAGCCTGTGCTGTGGGGTGGCTATTCTTCATGGAACCCTGCAGAGGACTGGTTCTGGGCTCTGTCACAGCATTGTCTGTAGGGTGACCAGGCAGCCCCAGCTCAAGTTCAACAGCCACCAGGATCTGCCCTTTTCCTCCGGAGCTGCGGCAGTCGACAAGAGTGGCCAATGCTGTGCCCAGAGCCCTGCGCCCAAACTCGCTTACTGCTCACTGCTCCTCTCTGGGTTGGGGCCCCTCATCTGGAGCCCTCTTGCATTGGCAGGATGGCCACCAGGCTCTGTGAATAGAAGCAGGGTCTCTGGTCAGCTCCAGTGGCTGCCCTGAGCCCCCAGCTGGCCAGGAAGACCTGGATTTGGGGTGCTGCCTACATTGGGGCGCCACACACTGCAGGGGCCCCTGAAGGTTAGGGACTTTGCTTTGATCACACAGAGACCGTGGTGGGTCTGGGATGGCTCTGGACCAGGCAGGGGCCAGTTCTGAAGGGACAGAGAGGGACACATCCACCTAGATAGCTTATGTTTGGGGCTAGACGAGGCTATGAGTGAGCAGGGGTAGGGCAGACAGGGCACATAGTGACCAGAAGAGCACCAGGAGGTCCCTGCCTGCCCCCCAAGTGCAGGCAGGTGATAAACATGAAGGTCCCGCTCTCTGAGCATAGAGGGAGGGTCTGGCTGGGATGGAGAGTGTGGCCTACCAGGCAGGTGGCGTGAGAGAGGCAGCCCCTTGCTCCACCCCAGGGCTCCAGCATCTTGGGCCTTCCTACTGGAGCTGGTTATGGGTGGACAAGGTCCAGGTTCCGCCCTCCAGCTGGCAGGGCCCTGGTGCCTGCCAACACTGGTGCCCTCTGACCCCTTCACGATGAAGGGCCCTGGGGTAAGGAGGCCTATCTGAGTGTAAAGGACCATTAAGGAGGCTGGGGTCAGAGGTGGAGTCAGGCCTCATTTGGGGTCCTCGCATCAGAGTACAGCCCAGGAGCCTATGTAAAGGCCACAGGGGTGGGGGGGTGGCTTCCCTTTGCAGTAGGTCTCTGCTTTGGGTACAAGTGAGGGCAGTGCACTCCTGGTATGTTGCAGTGTACTCTTGTACTGACATGACCCCTGCATTTTTCAGGAATGCTACCAAGATATTTTAGGCCAGAAACTCAAATCTCCCTGCTGGGAAGTGGGGACTCCCCATCAGAGCTGGGGAGCTCTGTGACCCCTTGGACATGACGGGTAGCTTGGGATGATATCCAAGGTCAGGCACCCAAGGGGACACAGCCTCTACCTGGAGCCCCCACCATGCTGTGAGGAGTGGACAGGAGTGGACAAGCCTGCAGATCCTGTGGGGCCTTCTACACAGGAGTGGGGACCAGCATGGAGTGAGGACCAGCCATCCATTAAGTCCTATCCCAGCTGAGACCCCAAACAGGACAAGTGCTGCTGGTAGGAGTATCTGTGTTTCAGGGCAGGTATTGTGCAGCCCCCACTCTGGACCCTGGATGGTGGCAACAGGCAGTGGGCTCTGAGAGTCCACAGCCATTGCTGAGCACTGGCCTGGACCTGAGCCTGAAGGCCAGAGGGCAAGGACTGAAAAGAAGTGCTGCACCTATGGTTCCTTGTCCCACCAGCCAGAAAAGACATGGAGAAGGTATTCTGGGAATCCACAGAGATGGAAGGAAACCGAGAAGGGAGGAGGGGACCCCTGCCAGGTTCTCTGAAGCATGAAGGAGACTTTTCTTCTTTCTGCCTTCCCTGTCAACAGATAGCATGTGTTACTTTTAACCCTTAACTGCTCCCTACCCTCTGGGTAAGGCCACACTCCCCTTCCCTGTTGACCATGTGGCTGCTGCCACCCCCCTGGTGCTTCCCACACCAGCCCATCCTTGCTATCCTTGCACGCTTTCCCTGCCAGCATCCAGGTGTGAAGGTGAAACAGGACTTCCACCCGGGGTCCTGTCTCAGAGTCAAGGGGCAAGTCTGCGAGGCTAGGGCAGGCAAGGCAAGGACTCACAGCTAAGGCCGGGCATTCGCAGCCGCCAGCTCAGCAAGTGACACCTCACACCACGGGGTCTGGGGAGGGCCACAAGGTCTCACACTGTGTGCTTGGCCCCCAAGGAGGACCTCTGTGGTTCCAGCTCCTGGGCATGGCTGAGGGCAAGTATCTCTCATGCCCTGCGGAGCCCACATGCTGTGGGCACACAGGTGTCATCCCAGCCCCTCAGCCCTCTGGGATTGGATGCTGCAGGAGGAAGGTGGGTGTGCAGGGCAGAAGAAAGCAGCATGACCCCCACCTGGGCAAGCCATGGGTGCCCCCAGGGTCCCAGCTGGTGGGCAGTGGTTTGGCTGCGGACTTGCAGAGTGGTGAGCCATGAAGCTGGGAGAAGGAAAGAGACACATGTCTGGCCTCACAGCTCCCCACATCCAGTAAGCCCCAGTGTGCAAGCACAGGCTCTGTGTGAAAGCCTGTCCACTAGGCAGAGGTGACCTGGGCCAGAGCAAGGACTCCAGCCTTGGAGGGACCTCCACAGGAAGGGCAGGTGTCCCCATTAGGGATCCTAGGAGGGCTGTGAAGAGAAGAACGAGGCATGTAGGGCTGAGCCCTGAGCACCCCTGTTTGGCATTTGGAGCTCCCTGAGGTCCCCTCCATGCTGACATCAACACACCTAAGGGGCATTGTTCTGGCCAACCAGCATCCCCTCCTGCAGGAACCCCTTGACCACTTCCCCAGTGCTCTACAATATGGGGTCCCAAACATGGGGCCAGCCTGGGACCAGAAGTCTGAGTTGGAGCATGTGGGAGGTACCCAAATGGCCCCCCTCCGGACATGGTTCAGGGGCCCTGCAGCCTCTCCACTGCCCAAACCCCAGTTCTCAAACATTCAGACTCGGGAAACAGAGAGGAAAAAATACAAAACAAGACAAAAGGAACCAACTTATCTCCTGGAGCATCTAGGCATGTCTCTTCTGAACCTCAGAAAAATAAACTGTGCCTTTGAAGCACAGCTTGAGGAGGGGGATTTTTCTGCGTGAGAAGGGGAGCAAGTGGTGCTGGGGGCCCCAGAACAGGAGCCAGCTGGAGGGTTCTGGAACTTGGAGGCCTGCACCAGCCCCACACACATCCAGGACATACTCACTGTGGGAGCTCCAAGAGCCTGGAGCAGGGAAGACCTGGGACCTGGTCAGGAAGGACAAGGGAGCCGCAAAGAGGGGGAGGCTTGGCAAGAGGAAGGGGCACAAGGGCAGAGGCTGGGGCCAGCTTCTTCCTGATGGAGTGCCTGCCACCCTGGAGCCCCCATGACCCAGAGGTCCGTAAGCCAGCTGATGATGGGTGTTCAGGTGTTCACATGGTGGCCCCAGTTGATCCCTTCCCTGGCCTGTCATACTGTGTAACCATCTGGGTCATAAGTTTCCTATTGCCCTCAGATAGATCACAGCATGGGGATGCAGGCAGTTCTCTGACCTGCCTCACCTCTCCCAAGTGTAGGTGCCCTTGGCCATCCTTGACACAGCCACTGTCAGTTCCAGGGCCATGAGTTGGGCAGCAGACTGGGCTCCCAGTACCCCAGGCAGGGCCTGAGGCCCATCCCACAGCCCCTCAGACCCTCAGCTTCCTCCTTCTTGGGAGGGACTCTATGGGTGGAGGTGGCCACATGGAGCCTGTGGGGAGAACCCACCCAGGACTTAAGGCCCGCGGCCCTGGGCAGCCTCAGCTGTGGGGTGTGGTCAGCTGGAAGGGTACTATCCAGCTTGATCTCAGGGCTTCGTTTCTGACTTTCCATCTGAAGGCTGATCCAATAGTCAGGGTCCTTCTCACTGAGCACACCCAGGCTGGCCGTCTGCACCATGCTCCACTAGGACCTTCACTGTGCAAAAGCACCAGCGTCCAGCTGCCCCCTCCCCACTCTACTGCCAGCTCAGCCTTGCCCCTGGGAAACAGGGCTGAGCTGTCACTAGCACAGGGAGAGGACAAAGCATGCCTGTCCTCAAGCTGAGGTGAGGCCTTGTACAGCCCAGCCAGCTCCCTCCCCTCTTCTAACCTCAGTTTCCTCATCTGGGCATCCTCCTCCATCCATCTGCTCAGCACTTTGTTCACTAAATGGTTCATTCACTTGACTCCATGCCAGGCCCCAGGGGCTCGGACTCCAGCCCACCTTAGAGCCCAGAGGCAGGCACACAGCAGGGAGCAGTGGGGACAGAGCAGCACCCAGGAGCCTGTTAGTATCAGGGACAAGCATCTAGCCCTCCCTCCAGAAGTGTAGTCAGGTCAAGCAGCCTGGGCAAGGGGGCATTTGAGATAGGCTATACAGTGTGAGTAGGAACTCACAAAGCAGGAAGGGGGCTCAGGGTGGTGAGGGTACTTGAAGGAAGGTGGTGCTTAGGGTTCAGGGGATCTGGGGTCCTGTGGCTGAAGCCTGAGCCTGGGAGAGCTGTGCGGACACCACGTGTCAAGTGGGCGGAGGCAGCTTCTGAGTGGCGGCAAGGGCAGAGTCTGCCCCTGAAGGCTCCAGTAGAAACGGCCCTTCTCTTCCTCCCCCTAAGCCATGGCCCTTGACCTGTCTACCTTCCCCCCTCCCCCGCCTCCACCGCACATGGGCCACAGCCCACAGGGACACAGAAACCCTGTCCCACACAGCCTGTCCCTGAAGGTCCCAGCCCATCGCCCCTTCAAAAAGAGGAAGCCCTCTGCTCAGGAGCGGGCCTTCTAGGGACCACCAGGGGTCCAGGTGGTCCCCTTTGGCCTTCGGAGCAGCTTCGGGGGTCCCAGAGACGCACACAGCCTCCTACCACACTCAAAGGAAGGCTAGCAGGGGTCTGAGTCCCACCCTTACAGCCCCTGTCCTGAGCCTTCCTCACCTCCAGGGCTTCACTGTCTTCACCCAGGAAATGGGTGAATGAAGGCCACACCCAGGAGCACTGGGTGTGTTGACCATGCCCCCTCCCTGTGCACCCTCCACCCAGGAGCCCTAGCTGCTCAGTCAGAGGAAACAGGCCCAGCCCGCACTCACCTCTGTTTTTATCAGTTCCCTTTGGATTCTTTGCCCACTTTGCCTTCTCAAGTTCTAATGAGCCACATCAATTCTTTGTCTTTAAAAAGTACTGGAATTTGATTTTTTAAATCTTCCTCACAGAGTGGGACCAGAAGGAAGCTGAAATGCCTGACAACAAGCGGGCAGCGGGCTTCCTGAGGCAGCACAGCCCCTGTGGGGGGTTCTCCAGCAGAGCACCCACCCTCCTGGGAACACACAGAACACAGCCCTCTCCGAGATCCATTCCCCAATCCTTGTCAAAGGCAGATTCTGACTACCGGAGTGTGGGAGCCGAGTTCCTGGTGACACGATGTGTGGCTTACACTCTGAGCAGCAGGGGCCATGCAACACACATACAGTTTTGCTGGAGAGGATGGAGGGGCCAGGCAAAGCCCAGAAAAACAGGAGTCTTGGTCCTCTCCTCATGGTCCAAAGATTGTTGCTGCCTGCTGTGTCTCATATCTGTATCCCAGGCCAGAA
Organism: Eidolon dupreanum; assembly: GCA_028627145.1. NCBI lineage: Eukaryota > Metazoa > Chordata > Mammalia > Chiroptera > Pteropodidae > Eidolon > Eidolon dupreanum. The sequence continues at coordinate 35,884,785 of CM053515.1, forward strand.
GAAGAAAATGAGGACAAAGGCCAGAATGGGCCACAGACCCTTCCTTCTTTCATGGAAGTTTCACCCAGGCAGGAGGACAGGCCTCCTTCCGACACCTGCCAGTGCCACTCTGGCCATGGAGTCTTTACCAGGAGCCTCGGGGCCTGAGGCAGGGTGGATGGGACAGAGTGACGCCTCAGTGAGGCATAGGGAAGAGCAGGCCCAAGACTTGGAGCAGTGCCAAGGTTCAGGAAAACATCCCTGAGAAGGTGACACCTGAGTGAAGTGGAGTGACTGCTGAGGAGGACCAGGCTTAGTCCTGGGGGATCTTGGGGCTATAGATTGGTAGTTAGGAGCTTTGGGAAGGCATGGTGGCCTGGATTTGGGTTGTTTGGGGACTTCATCAAACAGCCAAGAGGAAGGGGAGTTCCAGAGTGGGCCCATGGGGGCATGTGGACAAGAGTTTGAAAAAGCCATCTATTGGGCTCCTGTGACCATGGTAGACGCCACTGGTGGCAACACGTGCTTTGTTCACCATTAAGCTTCACAGGAAGCCAGCCCCCAGACCCCAGGGTGGGGGGAAATGCAGGAAGCAAGGCCCCAGGCCCCATTCTGAGGCACCCACAGAGGTGCCAGGGCTTGGGAAGAGAGAGGGGAGCAGGCTAGTCCCTGACCATGCACTGCTGAGGCCTGGAGCCCGAGGTCAGAGTAGGGGGTGGGCACAGCAGATGTCCTCGGGGTGCTCATCCTACTGTTCAGGGAACAGAGGGTCAGAGTGCTGGACCCTGCTCTGAGCCAGACCCTGTGGAGGAGGGCCTGCCAGGGGTAGAAAGAGGGGCCCTTGGGTCGGGGTACATGGCCAGATTGGGGTGTTGAATCATCCCAGGACTCTGTGTCCAGCTGACCCTGTCTGGATATCCCAGCAGTACTCCTAGCCATGCGGAGCCCCCACCTCCAGCAGCTGGTGGTTCTGGGGAACCGTCCTTTACGTCAGTTCTGCTGGGACCAGGAACCACCAGCTTCCCACAAGGATGGGTCTCCAATAAAAACAGGGCCATATCTTCCCTGTAGGCTGAGGGGTCCCTGGCCTGGCTGTACCCAGGGGCACAGTGTCAGCCTCATAGCAACCTAGATGGTGAACAAATGACTAGAGGAAAGGAAGGGAGGGAGAAAGGGAGGGGATGAATGAATGAACACATATCCTCAGCCCCGCATTCCTACATGTCTTGTGCACAAGGACCCACCTTTTCTGGTCTTGACATTTTTCTCAAGTTACTTTTTCATTTGCTCCTGGGTCTCAGTCACTGTCTCCCCTTCTAGAGGTTAGCTGGTTCCATGGCTGTGTCTGGCATGAGCAAGGCTGCCTGGTCTCATGTTCTCTGAGCTGCCCTGGGCCAATCGCCATGGTCATTGTCCACCAGTTTTCATGCCTACAAAATAGGAACAGAAACCTCTGACATGACAGGGCCAGTGGGTGGCCGGGCAGTAAAGAATGTGTGCCCTGCAGTGTGGTCAGTCCCAGCCCCTCCCCGGCACCAGTGCCTCCTTCCCAGCATCTGTCTTCCCTATGCAGTTATGGAGCACCAATGGTGTGCAGGCCCATCCCCCAGGATAAATCTCCTGGATTAGGGCCAAATCACTCAGGAGTCTGACTGAGCCTGGGGCAATCAGTAGGGCACCAGGCACCTGGGCATGCGCTGGCCCTCCTCAGGCCCTGGGAGCAGGTCTGGAACCGGGAAGGAGCAGGCAGAGACCCTGCCTTCCAGGTCCCTCTCCCCTGATGTGTCTACTACAGGTGGCCTCAAGAGGCTTTCTTCTCCCTGTCCTGCTGCTGGCACTCCACGTGCTGCATCTCTAGACCCCACTCTGGGTGGGCCCAGGCCTGTCACAGCCTCTCCCCAGCCTTCCTGGCCAGCTCTAGCTATGTTCTCCTCAGCAACAGCAGGATGACTTCACCCTGCCAGAATCTGGCAGTTTGCAGTATTTACATAAACACTCCCTCTTCCATCCTTGCCCCAGGACCTGAAGTGCAGAAAGGTGGGTGAGCTGCTCCCTATCCTTTGTCCAGGCAGCTGGCCCAGAATGCTGTCCCTCTCTGGAGCTACTTCTCGGGCTGCAAATGGGGCCAATTAGGCCTCTCTTCCATGTGCAAGCCCAGCTGGCAGAGTGCCAGGAGTCCCATTCCCTGGTTCTCCATGGCCTGCCCATGCTGACCCCAGAAAAGCCCCCTCTCCTTACACAAACCCACCCCACTGAGAACAGAAACATTCTCCCTCAGGGGTGTATCACAGCCTGGAGCAGGCAATCTGGGAAGGCTGCCTGCAAGAGGCAGCAGCTTTGAGTCTTTCATGATGGGATTTCAACAGGTACACAAGAGGATCAGAACCCCAGGCAGAGTTCAGAGGCCTTGAAGGCATGCAGGCCACAGGAATAGGAATGGAAGGGATACTGGCCACTGGGGCCAGAGCGTGAAGGTGGGCCTGAGGCCACTCCCAGAGGAAATGGCAGCCCAGCTTTTTGTGTTCAAAGCCTTGGGGAGAAGACTGGGTGGGGAGAGATTGCAGATACCAGCCTCACAGGTGTGGATACCGAGGGAGATGGTGATATTGGGGGTGTCCAGGCCAGAGGCCTGATGGCAACTGCAATAAGGGCACCTGGCTGCTGCTGGGCTGAGCTGGTGACCCTTCACTCCAGCATCTGCATATTCCCCTCTGACCTCTCCTGGCCACCCCCCAGACCAGGACCCAGGAGAGCCTTGGAGCAGGTTTCATCAGTTCCAGACCTTTGCTCCCTGGTCGCCATGATGTTTGGCGTGAATGCCAGAGTATGTAGCTCTGGGTGTTCCTTGCTGACACACCCAGTGGGGCTGAGGGCCAGCCTGGGTCTAGGGCTCCAGGGCCAAGGCCTCCCCAGTCCTAAACTGGACCCCTATGCCCTTGAGCACCGTCAGGGGAAAAGGGTCATTCTGGCTCCTGACCCTTAGGCCTCAGTTTCTCCACTCATGTATTGAGGAGGTTGAGAAGGACCCTCCTGCAGGTCCAAGGCCAGGTAGATTGACAGAGAACTGTGCTTGTTCTGTAACCCTCAGGACTGCTTAGAAAAGGGAGATTGAGTGGGCACAGAAAGGAGGCTGGCATCACAGCTCCTGCCCCATCCACTTGAGGAGGAAAGGGCCCCCAGGGCCTTCAGGGACTGGATGGAGATAAGAAGAGAGCAAGTTCAGAGAAGAGCAAGGGGTTGAGAGAAGACTTGGGTGCTTGCAGCCATTCTGGGCCCAGCAGATGGAGGCCTCAGGCAAGAGGAGCTGTCCTGGTACCTCCAGACTTCCACCTGTGGCTACCTAGGCCAAGACAGGGATGCTGTCCCAGGCATGAGAACCCAGGACCTGGAGCGCAGGAGGGTTCCCAACACCCCACAGCTGCACCAGGCTAAGGTGGGTACACAATAACCAAGCTTTGTAGGGCAAGGGGAGGGCTAGCCAATGGTGCTTGCCCTTCATCTCCCCAAGGCCTCTGAGACTCAGACCCCACCTGAGAGAGGTGCAGATTCAGGAAGATAGCCTTAGAAAATCTAGAGTTTGGAGGAACTGGCCTGGCCCTGCAATCTGGTTGGGGGACATAACCTTGCCCCAGGGTCTGGGGAACAAGGCTTGGCCCTGGGGTCTAGTCTGGGGTCCCGGCTGTGATCAGAAGGGCCAGCCAGTCCAGATGCTCAGCTGATCCAGGAGCCAAGCTGTTTCCAGGTCATGACCTCAGTATGGTGGCTGGGCGGCTCCCACTCTTGGGCCTGGGGAAGGGCAGGAGCAGCCAACACACAGCTGGCTGGATGGCAGGCTCTGCATTCCCAGCAGCCGCTGGAGCGTGTCCCTGCTCCAGTCCAAGCCCCAGCTGTTCAAGTGCCTTCCCTGAGGCTGGGACCAGCCCTCCTGACATCCTGACCCTCTCTGGACCTGCTGCTCCAGGGGCCCTGCCACCTGGGCCCAGCAGGGGGCGGGGCCGTGCAGACAGACCCTCCAGTCCCTGCACAGACTCAGCCTGGAAGGCCCATTGCTGTCAGTAGATGTGGCCAGAGGTCTGCAAAGCCACGTGCGCAGGGCAGACAGGGCACCTCAGGGCCCTCCTGGGTGCTATCCAGCTGCACTTGGCTCTGCCTTCAGAAATAGGCAGGGGGCTGGGGCACTCACACAGCTGACCCCCCACATGAGGGCCTTGGAGACCCCAACTCCAGAAGAGCCAGCTTCTGTAGAGCCTACCTGTCCCCTCTGAGTCTACTCCACATGTGAGCACACACTGAGCACCCCTGTGTGCCCCACCCTGTGAGCCCCTCTCAGCAGGGAGGGGAGCAGCAGAGGCTCTGCCCAGCCCCCTCCCAGCCCTGTGGGGGACAAGGGAATCCAGCCCAACCTTGGCCAGGCCAGGCCGCTGAGACATTCTCCAGCTTGACGAGTCACATATTTGGCAGAAATCAGATCCGGGCAACGACTGGGAGGGCCATGCAGCCCAGACACCCGTAATAAAGCTGCTAGAGTCCCCTGTCGCCTTGGTTTTGTGTGTTCATCACACATGGCCCTGCTGAACCGTCTGGAACCATCTCCCCCCAGAGCAACATAAACGTCACTGGCTGTGGACGCCATCACCAGTGACATGATCAATGTCCCAGCCAGGGTGGGGCTTGTCCTCCCCACCTGTTGTGTAGCCTTTGATTAGCTCTCACCCTCTCAGGGCCCCTCACATGAAATGAGCTCAGAGACACATCCAGGGATGTCATAACTCAGAACTGTGGGTCCAATACAGAGTTATGGCCACACAGAGAGATGGTCAGGGTGATACTCGAGCCCTCCCACCCCCCTCCCACAGGACCACCACCCCTCCCCTGGGCAAGGACCCTGAGCTAGTGGGCCTGGATCACCATTGCTTTCCCACGGTGGTCCACGCCATCCAGCCCCTGGGTAACCCCGTGAGGGAAGGCAGTTTTCCAACTCACATACCGGAAGCTTCTAGGCCCTGTTCCAGCTGCCCAGCCCTGATACACCGATTCCCAGGCCTTATAGCATCAGGCCCAGAGACCTCCCAGCAATCTGAGCTCACACGCACACTCACTCACACACACACACAGTCACACTCACACATCACTCACACACATATACACAACCACACACACACCACTCACAGACTCATACACACACATCACTCACACAGACTTAGACACACACAATCACACACTCACACATCACTCATACACAAACATACTGTCATGCACACTCACGTACCCACACACATACACACATTCACACCTCCTACTCACATGCACCCTCAGACACACATATACACATACACACTCACAAGAGCCCTTTCTCTCTTCCCCTCCCCCCAGCTGCTCGCTGGGTATGCCCACTGGCTCCCCTCTGACCTCCTAGCAGACAGCCCTCAGCCACCTGCATCAGCTCTGTCACCAAGCAAGCCTGTCCCAGGTGGCCTGGTACTATACCCCCTGCCCGGCTGAGAGAAGCCCCCATGCCCTTCATCCCTAACCTGGAGGTTCAGCACCCACCACCACCTGGCAGGGGCAGCATCTGCAGGGTATGGTGATGGTTCCCTCCAGCTTCATGTTCAGGCTCAGGGAACACCTACCTGGTCATTCTGGGACAGTCCAGTGCAGAGGGGTGGGGACACTGCAGGTTGTCTGCTCCAAGGAGAAAGGACCTCCAGGAATCATCCCTGACCAGCTTACCACCCCTACTGCCCAAGGTAACACTGAGCTTCAGTGCGTGAACAAAGGTCATGACCCAGAGCAGCTGCAATGCAAAGAGGGGGCCTTCCTACTGCCTATTGCCCCAGTGTGGATTTGCTCCAAATTCGGGGTACAGAAAATGCTTCTGAGGGTGGGCAGGAAATGGGCTCCAGTTCTGGGGAAGAAGCCCTTCCCCAAACACCTGTCCCCTGCTGAGGTACCTCACCCCTCTCACCTCGGCAGCCACCTCCATCTGACTATCGCCTATAGCCCCCATTCTCACTGCCTTTATGGCTTCCATGTCTACTATTACAGCTCCTCCATGGAGGTCCCCCAGCCCTACCCTGCTCCCATGGTCCCACTGGCCCAAACCTTACCTCATCTGTCTGTACCTGGACAGTCGGGCTTTCAGGTAGAAATGACCATGGTGGGCAGCCAACAGGCCTACCCTCACCATGACCCATTCCCTGGGCCTGCAAGCCAGCACCACTGCTCACCTCTGGCTCCTGGCCTCGGCTCTCTCCTGCGGGAAGGAATGCCCTCTCTCCTGCACCATCAGTGACTCCCTCTCATTCCCACTCATCCAGAATGGGGCATGAGTAATGGGGGCACCCTCCCTGCTGCTTTGGTCTCTAGGGTGCCTTTATGCTGAGACTGCACCCATAATGAGTTATTCATCTATGTGTCTTGAGTTTACCTGAGCAGTCCCTAGGTTCAAATCTCATCAGTGCCACCTTTTCCTTCAGGCTGTGCTTGTGGACCAGGCTGTGTTGCAATTTGGCTCAGTCCAGGGATGTCTGTCATCCCCTCCTCTCAGCCTTCAGGCTCCCTGGGAACAGGGGGGGCCCAGGTGGACATGAGGCCCTGCCCCTGCAACCCTGTGCCCGAGTTATGGCCAGGCCAGTGCCAAGGTGTGAGTCTTGCCCTCCTGGGAGCAGTGATGAGGATGTAGCTCTGCAGTGGCTCTGAGTGTCCACAACCCATTTCCTGTGGGTGGCATGTATTCTTGGGCCCTGGCAAGGCGCCTCTGTGGGCAGACCCTGGAGACGGCTTCCCCCTTACCTCCCCCCATCGCTCCCCGATATAATCAACATCAGCACTCTAATTTCTCCTCTGGTGGCATGACCACAAAGGTTTTCACAAATATACTTCCCTCCATTAAGCTGATAGTTTTAGTTCTAATGTTCACATTCTTAATTTCAGCATCTGCATGTATCAGGTGTTCAACAGGTATTTGCAGAATGAATGAATGAGTCAATGAATGAAGGACTCTTTAAAGAAAAGGCCCCTGAGCTGCATGCCCTTTCTCTTCTCCACACTTCTCTTGCTTGTCCCCCCAGAAGTCTGTCTGCATTCCTGCTCCCAGCCCCCCTCTCTCCTGCCTTGTGGTCCCTGCCCCTGCCCCAGCCATCCTGAGTTCCAACCCCCTCTCCAGGCAGAGTCTCTTTCTCTGCACCCCCTGAATTGCTCTGTGCAGTGCTTTCCAAATACTTTACCAGACAGAGCATGTAACAGAAGTGAACTTCCTAAGAACTCATCTGCTCCCAAATGCCTCCGTTCTGGTTTTTTATGCAAGTCTGGCTAGGCATGGACTTCTAGTTTGCAGACTGCTATCCCTTAGCTTGAAGGTGTGGCTCCATTTTAATTAGTCTTGTGTCCCTGCTACTGATGATATCAGATGCCTGTTAATCCTTCTCTGGAATTTAGGAATGGTATGGGTGGCATATAAAAAAACTCAACTAACGGGAGCTTAAGCAAGCAGATGTTCCTTTGTTTTAAATCACATGCTAGTGCATACACATACACACACATACACCAGAAACAGAAGAGGTAGTGTGTGGGTAGCTCTATAGGGGCTCTAGGAACCCAAGCCTTTTCTATTTTTGCCTCTTCATCCTTCATGCGTGGCTTCCATATTCATGATCCCAAGATAGCTGCTGTAGCTCCTCCATCACAGCCTGTGTTCCAGGCAGGAAAAGAGTGGAAGGGTAGAGATGATAAGCAAAATGGGTATTCTCTTAACAAGCTTTCCCTTTTCATTAGAGAAGGGAACTTCTCCACAGGAATTTATCACCACATCTCCTTGGCCAAGACTGTCAGGTGATCTCCATGGCTGCTAGATAGCCAAGAAGTTATTTATATTTCACGTGCTACATTTTCATTTCCAATAGTTAACTTTTCTTTTTATTGTTCCTTTTCCATAGATTCAATTCTTGTTTTGTGTAATTCTTCCACCAGTCTTTCTAATGATAGTAATGATTTTAAAACTCCCTTCCTTGTCCTAAATTATTTCTATTTCTTACAGTTCATATTTTTGTATATCTCCTAAGAGTGACCAGAGTAATTCTGTGACCAACATTTCACTTCTATCCAAAATTCTTCGAATCCTGAAAGCCAGGACATCTTCACAGACTGAGAGAAGAATGGAGGGGCCACTTGGAGAGGCCTCCCAGCCACATCTGGAACAATGTCAGCACTCAAAGCATAACAATAGCATTGCAGTATAAATTTTGAATTGAAAAAAGACAATCTGTGTGCAGTTGGCAATAGTACAAAGCAAAGCAAAGTTGGTGAGGGGAAGCTTTCTATGCAGAATGGCAGCATGTGGTGACTGCAACTGGAGTGGCAGGATTAGGAGAGCATCTGTATGGTCACTGCTTGAGCAGAGGTCCATGTGCTGGAACCAGGGGCTGGGGAAGCAGAAGCTCAGAGCACATGAATAGTGCAGTGGAAGGGCAGTTACCATTTTGCCCAGGACCCACCTCGGCAGCCCTGAAGGGCAAACAGTACATCCTCAATGGTCCCAGATCAGGAAACAAAAACCAAACCAACAATGCAGTGAGGATTTTCTTTAAGGTTGAATAGTTAGGAGTCACTTGGGCAAGCGCCCATGTCCTGGGAAGATGCACTGAGAATGACAAGTGATGTGTTGGGATGGGCCAATAACTCTTGAAGGGTAAAATAGACGGGTGTTTTTAGAGAGATGACAAAGCAAGTGTGATTAAGTTAACAATTGGTGAATCCAGTACAGGATCTGGGCTTGAGGTGGGCATGCACACAGGTGACCTCTGCCCCCTCCCACTGCCCCCGTCCTGTAGGACACATTTGGAGGCAGAACCAGGTGGAGAGTGCATGACTCCCCTGTGACAAAATCCACACTAAGGCCCTGCTCCAAGCTTCACCCCTCCTGCTCCAATTCTGGTCCCTCCAGGTCCCTCTCAGGCCCTGCAGCCTGTCTACCTGCTTGGTGTGCTAGTCTCTCTTCTCATTCCCATGGTTTAGCAGAGAGGTAGCAGGCCCACTCCAGTGTCCTTGTTGTCAAACCACAGCTGCACCTTTGTTCCCTCCTCCATCTTCCTCCTTCCTCTCCCCTCCCCACTCCTCCCTCCTCTGCCCTCCTCCTCCTCCTCCTGCCTCCTCTTCCTCTCCCTTCTCCCTCCTCTCCCCCTTTTCCCTGCTTTGGGAAGGGCCTCTGGCTACCCAGCTAATAACCACAGCAGGAGCCTCTGGGCTCCTGCTCCAGCCGTTTCCATGGACGAGGGCCCAATACAAACAAGGATGCTGCATCTCCCCTGCCAGCCCAGGACCCCCCACAGCACGGGGCTGGTGGGCAGATGAAGTCATCAGGGGAGGGGGGGTTGGTGGGAGGGGATATTTGTTTGGTCTTGTTTCCGAGGAAACCTGCTGGACCCCTCCTCCACTCCACTCATAGTTTGCTGATGCTGGGGACTAAGCTTCCCCAGGCCCTTGGCTCCACCTCCTGCCTGACCCCTGGCCTCACCCCACCCAGAATCCAGGGCTATCTGGGAACAGCCAGGACGGTCAGCCCCACCTCTAAGATGTGCACAGGGCAGTGAGGCCTGGGAGCCAGGCAGGGCAGGATACTTGTCCCCAGACGGGGGTCTCCCTCTGCCTGGGAATTCTGGTGGGCGGAGCATGCGGTCTCATCGCCCAAGGCCAGGGTCCTGATCTGTGTGCTTGACAGTGGGCCAGGCTAAGAGGGTCCTGGCCCAGGAGAGGAGGCCTAGGTGGTGAGCAGGGCGGGGCTTGGAGGTGCACAGTGGGAGGAGCCATGACAGCCCACGGGCAGAGGGCAAAGTGGGGCTGAGAAGCCAGTTGAGGTGGGGCAGCTGACCTGGATGTCCAGGGCATTAGCACACAAGCCCACGGCACTGTCACCACCACCCTGTCCATTCTGTGGCCTTCATAGCAGCCAAGAGCTCCCATAGATGGGGCTGTCCCAGGAAGGGTGGGAACTGCTCAGGCCATGAGACCCACCAGAGCAGGGTTGGGGGTGAGGCCTTGAATTGCCTGCCCATGGCCAGCCTCCCAGCTCTCAGCCCTCCTGAGAGACCTCCTCCCATCCTTCAGGGGCTTCTCCCTGAGCACCTGCTGTGTGTGGGCCCACCAGCATCCTCTTCCATGGTCCCAATCAATCGAGGGCCCCCAGGGTCTCACAGTGAGGTGACATAGACCCACCAGTCTCACCTATTACTGCCGTGTTCATTTTTTCCACTCTCCATCTTTCCCCCCTCCCTACCCATCACTGCCACCACCACCACAACCACCACCACCACCACCATCTGCCTCCCTACCTCACCCTCCATCTCTGAAGTCAGCCTGGAAAGGCAGGCAGGATCCAGCTGAATACCTTCCTGTCTAAGACATGACCTAACCAGCCTCCTTCTCTAATCCCAGCCATCTTGGCTTCCCACACTCACTCCCACCCACCAGGACCCAGGCTGGGCTCCAGCCCAGATTTGCCTCTGACCACCTGTTCATGCATACTGGGCTGCCTCCACACCTGTGAATGGTACCCAAGACCAATTGGCAAGAAATGGCTCTGAGCAGCCTCCCAGCCTGAGCCCTGAGCCCTGAGCCCTGTGAGCTCCCCTCCTCTCTTCCTCCTCACCCAGGGGGGCCTGCCAGCAAGCTGGAGGGACATCCTGTTCTGTAGAACCTTTTGGGGACTCTTGCCTGCTCTCCCACAGGCAGGAAGCACCTTGCAGCCTCCTAGTGTCTCTGCCCACCTGGCAATGTGGTCAGACAAGACAAGCCTTCCCCTACCTCAAGCACTGGGCCAGACCAGTGGGAGCTTCTTAGTTAGACAAGGCCAGAGACGGTAGGAGACCATGGTCACTAGGCAGGCTGGGTGGCCAGAAAGGAGAGCAACAACCCAGCACTTCATGCTCACAGTACATACAGAGAGACACATGCATGCACACATGCATACACACATGTGCATGCACACACATAAGCACAAACACATATGTGCATGCATGCATGCAAATACACATGCACGACCATGCACACACATACACAGATGCATGAACCCAGGCCCCCCATATGCTTGCACACATACATACGTGACACAGACACACACAAAACTAGCCAGATGCACAGGGTGGATCCACCATGTACAGGACCCAGAGTTGAGGGGAGACCCAGGTGTCCAGTGAGGGCTCCTCAGCAAGGGTTACATGCCCAGGCAGGAGGAGTGGTCTGTCCACCCAGCACAGTGGTCTGTCCAGCCTGTCCTGCTCAGGGGGACCCCTTCTTCCCTTTGCAGCTTGGCCCCCACCTTCCTACACTGAGTTGGTTTCAGCTACAGTTCGGCCACCATTGCCCAAGAAGAATGGACCCATTTAAGCTTCTTGCTCCCTGTGCCCTGGCAGCTCACAGCTGCCTCCCACTAAGCACAGAAGCTTGAGCCCCCACCAACCCCTTGGTAGCAGTGCCCAGGAGGAGGCTTTGGTTTCCACAATGTTTGTGGAGGAGGAGCTGTCCCTGTGGGTCCTGCAGGTGATGGGATGCCCCAAGATCCCCCCATCCCCCATCCCTCACCCACAGAGCCCAGTGCCCAGCTGAGGAACCTCACAGGGCTGCCTGGTGACCTTCAGCCTGGCAGAGGGTCTGGTGCAAGAAGGCACCCCTTGGCCTCTTCGTGGCGGTGTCCGCAGGCCAGAGAAGAGGTGCCACAACCCTCTGCCTAGGCATGGAGATTAGGTAGATAACCCTATATTCCTCTCCCAGGGACCCAGGGGACTCTCATGGGACCTGAACTAGCAGGGAGGCACCCTCCTAGGAGGTAGCCTGCCACCGAGTGTCCTGTACAGCAGGTCACAACTATGGGAGGGACACATGAGGTGGTTCAAAAGAAGACAAGCCAGCAGGGAAAGCCAAGGGTTCTTGCTGCTGGGGGCCAACCTAGGTGGGGGGCAGAGTACCCCAGACTCAGAGCAGGTGTCTGGATAGATTGACGAGCCATGTCGGGGACCCAATGCTGTGAGGAGGTATGAAGGGCCTGCTCCTGAAAGAGGCTGCACACTCGGAGCAAGACGAAGAGCTGGGGCCTGCTGAGCATCCTGAGAGCAGGCCGAGGACCCTACAAACACTCCTGTGGGAGAGAGAGGGCAACAGAGGCAGTTTCCCAAGACAGTGGGCGACGGGCTGCCCTTCCAGCACCCCAGAGGCCTCTTCCACTGCCCCACAAAGGACATGGGCCTTGAGGTGAGGAGGGAAGACTTGCTCAAGAAAAGGACATTTTGTTTCCCAAAGATCCAGAGAAGGGGATGCTTGTCCTGCCCATCCAGTGAGGAGCTTACTCTTCCCACCAAGGCCCGTCCCTGGCCCCAGGTCTCCGGGGCTGCCATGATGGAGCTGTCCCCCAAAATTTAAATTCACTCGACCCTCAGAATAGGGTCCTGATTGGAAATGGGGTCTCTGCAAATGTACTTAGTGATCTCAAGATGACAGCATCGTTGATTGTGTGTGGGCTCTACACCCCATGACAGGTGTCCACACAGGGACAAGGGAGAAGACGTGGAGAAGAGAGGAGAAGCCATCATGATGCAGGAGGCAGAGACAGGGTGATGAGGCCTCAAGCCCAAGGATGCCAGGAGCACTAGCAGCTTAAAGAGTGCAGCCCAGGACACCTAGACACCTTGGACTTCTGGCTCTAGACCTGGAGGCTGACAGGCACTCTGGTAGAGACAAGGGTCTCGAGGCTCACACGGCCCTCCTTGGGAGCATCATCTGAGGGTGTGCTGGGCACCGGGGCTCCAGTGCTGGTGTCCTGGGAGGACTCATGCAGCCACTCAGTGACCAGGGCCTGGGGTGGGGTTTGCACATGAGAATTGTGGCCTCAAGTGTGAACAGGGAGACATCAGCCACCCCACCTCTGGGCTGTCTGTGGTCTGCAAGAGACACTCGGCTCCTAAGACACTCACATCCTCAGGGCCCACCTCCACAGCTCTTCATGCCCAGCCCTCCTCCCTTACCTCCTCCCTCAGACCCTCCTCCCTCAGGCTCACCAGAATGGCTCTGAAATCAGGGGAGTGAGATGGGCTATAATTTAAAATATGTTTATTTAGTGTTTCCATTTGTTTCTGGTTGTTATACGAAGCCGTTAAATAAATACATTCTCCAAGTCACTCGAGTACATACCTACTCGCTATACAGATGAGGTAGAGAAGTGGGTAGGCTCGAAGGAGAGTCTGAACACAAAGAGGAGAGTTATTGTGTGTGAATGCCCCTCTCCTCCCACCCTCCGGAGCTGGATGGACCCAGCCCAGAACCCACATCTGTGCGGCCGGTGGGGAGCAAGTGGCTGGGACCCGCCTAGCCCTCAGCATGGCTGCTCGCTCCTGTGGCCCCCAGGAAGGCTGAACCTGGACTCTGGCCCTAGCACAGACACTGTCTTCTAGAGTTCCTCTGCCACACAGAAGAGAAGCATTAAGGAGAGGTTCTGTCAGCGGGAGTTGCTTCTTCGCTTAGCAAGACGTTCTGATATATATTTATATATAAACAAACCAGCCAGCAGACATATGCAGTCTGCCTTGTTTAAAAAAAATACTTTTCTTAATATTTACGACATAGAGCTAAATGTGGTATTTGATAAAAAAATATCCTTCCTCTGACTTGCCACCTTTCCTGACCCAGTAGTGACTGGTTACAGTCTTGTCATGGGAGCATGCCACTCCACCTGCCCGGGGCCCCAGCAGGTGGGGACGTGTGCGGATGACTGGGATGCACCCCGGGCCATCCCACCCTATCCAGTCAGGCCTGCAGGGACCGAGGGGCAGGCCCACATCACCTATCACAGCGAAGCCCACCTGGCTCCCTTCCAGGGACAGGCCTCCACACTGCCCCGTCAACATACGGGGGTTATTCACGGGGTGTTCTCAGAACCACAGGAGGATAAACTTTACTATTTACACCATAAAACAGGGACAAAGAGACCCACATCAACATAAATAGGTTTTCTTTTAGAAACAGTCCCCTGGATTCCTGGAGCCCCCCAGGACTCCAAGGAATGTCCTAGCTCAGTAGTTCCCATGTCTGCACTGCCTGCACCCTCCAAGCACTGCCACCCAGTGGAGCAGGCATGCCCAGGGCAGAGGCTCTGGAGCCGAGGCTTCTGTTAACACTACCATGGGAAGGAGAGCCCCATGCTGAGAAAGGGCACAGGGTGGAGGCCAAACCCCAGCCACCCATAGAGCACGCCAACACACACACCTGGGCATACATGTATGTGCCCATCACCCGTGTTCATACACATAAGCACACATAACACATGCAGACAGCATACACATGCCCATGTCACACAGATGCATGCATCCACGTACACACATGCACACATGCAGACATGCATATGTTCACACACATGCACAATGCATGTGCACTCATGCGCACATGCACCATACAGACGTACTCAAGCATACATGCACACACGTGTGCACACACTCAAACCAAACCAAGTCAGCATAGGCCATCTTTTCCCCCTTCCTGCAAAGATAACTTCATGGCCAAGGAGAACAGCCTTTCATTTGCGAAATCCTAGCCCCAGATGCTCTTCATCCACATCTGTCCCCACTCTGCTTACACCTGTGACACAGGGAAAGCTGTGCCTTCTTTTTGAAATGAAGCCTCCACAAGGCTGTCCCTGCTTCTCTGCTCACGCACACCCCTCGGGGAGAACAGGCCAACTTCTGCCACCTCTGCCCCAGAATCTGCATTTCAGGGCTGGAGTGCAGGACTGTGTGCCCATAGGCACCCAGCCTGGGATGGCCTCCCTGGGGACTGCGGGGCCTGGACCTGGAGGCCTGGCTTCCAGAAGCCCTGAGGGAGGTGGCTAGACACAGCTGCTTTAACTCTTTAGAACAAGGACTGTATCTCTCTTGACTTAGTGGTTTCAAACACAAAGCAGATCAGGCAAAGAAGTGGGGGAAAGAGGGCTCCTCCAGACCAGAGGAGCCGCAGTCTGGAACATGGCAGGGACAGAGAAAATAATTATTATATATTAGTTAAATAAAAATAACTTAAAAGTCACTGATATCACTCCAAAGAGAAGTGATGGGTGTCAGAGGGGGCTGGCAGTGTCCCCCATGCCTGGGCAGCCATCCAGCCCAATTCTAGTGGTTTGACTCTAACCAGAGCCAGTGCCAGGCAGCCCCCAGGCTGCCAAAGAGGCCCTGTGTGGTCATGAAGGTGCACCTGTGCTCCTCAGAGGGAGCCCAGGCAATGAGGGGCGCTGCGACGCAGGAACTGGAGGCTTAGGGACGGACATGGCCTGGAAAGCATCAGTGCAATGCTGTTGTGTCCCAGGAAGGGACAAGCAGAGGGGATGTGGAGGTCAGACCAGGCCTTTGAGGGGAGACAGAGGAGCAGAGACAGCCACTCAGCCTGCCCCAGGCTCCTGCTCCCACTTCACTCTCATATGTACTGGGGGCTCCCAGCCAGGGCCTCGTGCTGCCCACACTGCCTGCAGCCCTGCAACAGCTCGGCGCCCAGCACTAGCCCTTGCAGGTGTAGACCTCCTCACGCTGCGTGCACTGCCTACACTCCACATAGCAGCACCAACGCACTTGGCACTGGCACGGCCGTGTCACCACCCGGCTCTGTGTGTTGTGGCCACGCCCACAGCAGATGCTCTCGCAGTTCTTCTCACGGTGACACCTGCGGCCGGCAGTGCCCGGGGAGAAGCGGCCAGCGAGGCAGAAGCTGGGCGAGTCGTCCAGGTGCACGAGCTCTGGTGTGCGGGGCAGGGGGTCACCACCCGTCCCCGTGGCCCGGCCCCTTGGTGGTGAGATGGCGCCAGCCTCGCCGGCAGCCTCATTAGTGGTGCTGCCCACCTTGAGTGCCGTCTCGTACTTGTGCTTCAGGCGCTTGCCCACCTCATGGAAGGGTGCTAGCTGCCGCCAGCACGTCCGCACAGTGCAGGAGCCCGACACGCCATGACATTTGCATGTGGTCTCCACCCCGGCCTTGATTACCTGCAGCGAGGAAGGGACAGAGGTGAACATAAGAGCCATGCCTGGTTGTCAGAGACCAGACCCAATGGATGACCCCAGAGGGGCTGAAACTGGCATCTACCCTGGGACCAAACCCCATGGACCCCAGACACAGGCATGGCCCAGGGGGTCACCACTACCCATCACCAAACTCCCTGATTTGCACACCCGTCCCTCCCCTTTCAAACCACGGACTCCCTAAGACAGCAGCCCCACAGCCAGCAGTGGCCCTGTGAAGACACTCCCTTCCTGTCCAGATGTTCCTCCCTGCATCTGGGGCTGCCCCCTGCAAGTGAGCCAGGTCCTAAGCATCAGGACCTGGTGCTACTGCATGTACAGCTGACCCAGACTGGGTCCTTCCACTTCCAGGACTTAGGTGCTACCTGCAAAGCCAAGAAGTCAGGCCAGTTGCCTCACTGGGCCTCTACTGGACTGCCTACTCAGGAGTCCATAGAGGGGTGTAAGCAGGAAGGGCGGGGAGGCCCTCCCTAATGGCCCAAGCCACGCCTGAGTCCCCAGGGAGGGCCACAGAAGGAGATAAAGAAACAAAGCTACTCTCCTGGCAGGCAACAAAGTAGTTACACTTAAGGATACTTTGCTGATAAACAGACAAATTTAATTAAAATGCTGCTAACCCAGGCCTGTTAAGCCTGGAGCTAAGGTGCAGTTTTCATATTCTGACTTTTCATGTACAGTTTACAAAAGGAAGATTGCAAAGGAAAAGGAAGGGCCTTGCTTGGGGAGGTTTAATCTGCTAAACCCCTCCCCAGAGGGTGGAAGAAGGGAGGGAGCTCCCATCCATGACTCAGAAGCCAGCTAGTCAATAAAGAGGATCAGAGAAACCTGGCGCTAATTACAGCCCCACAGGATGGGGGTCTACATTCCTGGAATTCCAGCAGCAAGCAGAGCACCCTGCATGTCCCAGGTCCCAGCTCAGCCTCTGGGGCATTTGGTGGCCCAGGTTGCTCAGGGACCAAGGTAGCGATGCTCTGTCCACAGTGAGGACAACAGTACACGTCTGACTCCTCCTCCAGTGGCGTGGGCCCAGTTGCCAAGGGGCTGCAGGGAGGACGGAGGGCTATAGAAGCCAGGTCCTCCAGTCCCAGCCATGCATGCAGCCAGCAGCCCCCTTCTGGGCCCAGCCAGAGAGCCAAGACATTCCTTCTCCTGAGCCTTCTAAGCTGGGTTCCCTCAGAATAGAGTCCTGGCCACAGATGAGATTGCTGAGGCAGAAGCAACCCCTCAAACTTGGGCCAGTCTTTCCCTTGATTTCCTCGCCTGCACACTCCCCAGATCGCCTCTGCCTACTTCCCTGGTGACAGGACCGCCTGTTCCTCAACTCTAGCAGGGCCCAGTCTGCCATCTTCCTGGATAGACGGCAACCATCACAGAGACCCTCCTGGTGGCCCTGACCACCCAGGGCCAGACGCAGACAGGCCCAGACCCAACCGGCTCCTCCCCAAACAGCAGAAAGCTAGAAAGCTGGAGCTCCAGCTCTCTACGTGGAAACACGTACCTCCATGGGGGACCACGGGCATGCTCTAAGTCAACTAGTATCTCCATCTATCTGACAGGTACTAAGCCTTAAAAGCAGGAAGACTTGAGGACCCTGGCTGGCACCACATGGCTGTCACTAAAGCACAAAGGCAGTAGCCCCCATCTCCTCCCAGTCCCCCAGCCCTGAGTACAGCCTGCACCAGCACCACCTCCCTGGCACCGGCCCCCTCCCCGCTTGCCTTCACACCCACGAGGTTGTTGTGGAAATCCACTCGGGCACGCAGGTCCTTGCTCGACCGCCGGCCTAGGAATTCCTTGACAAACTTGCTGCTGTACTTGAGGTTGTCTCCACAGCCACCCCACTGCCAGGCCTCACGGTTCTCCAGGTCAGGGGCCTCATCACAGGTGCAACGCTCCATGCGGCCTGCACTGCATGCCTTGGCCAACGCGTGCGTCAGGCCAGCTGAGGAGATGGCGTAGAGGAAGGCGGTCTCCTTGAAGCCTGCAGGGGCAGCAGGACCAATCAGTGGCTGCACTAGCCCCCTTGTCACTCTGTGCAGCGGAACCACTGCATTCCAGATGAAGTCCCAAATCCCTGATGGCTGTAAGGATACTTCCGGTGTTCAACTTGGGGTGAGGGGGCATACCTGCCTGGGCTGACTGTGCACCTGGGGGCAGAAGGCTCTCCTACGTATCCAGGGCAGGAGGGAATCCAGAGGCCCCATGGCCATGCCTGGGGAACAGAGACCCCATCCATCTGGGTCCCCCCCATACCAGAATGGCCCAGAGCCCTGCAGGAGGGCCTGCCTGGGCCTCAGGTCCCAGTTTCTAAACAAGGCCATGGAGAGGCTCAGACAAAAGTCCCCAGCAGTTCCCACCCTTGCCGAAGGAGACAAGAGATGAAGCTCTGTGCTCAGAGCACCAGCTGGACCCCTGCCGCCTGTGCCCTGGCACTGGGCCTTGGCCACCCGCATGTGGCAAGACCCATCAAAGATGCCTGGGGCCCTGTCAGAGCTGCCAAATTCGCCTAGTCTTGCCAGCAACTGTTCAGGCATGTGTGGGGGCAGGGCAGGTGAGTGGGGCTGAGAGAGTCGGGAGGGGCAGGGGCAGTAGCTAGCTCCCTAGTCTTTTCCTACGCTCCCCCCAGCTCCTCTCCCTTGACCTGGGACCCCTCCAACAGGTGGTGCACCTGGGCCGGGCCCCCTGCCCGGCCTCTGGCGCTGCGCACCTCGCTTGAGCAGGCTGGCCCGGTATCGGCCCTCCAGGGTGCAGTTCCAGCGCTCGAAGCGGAACTGGTACTGGCACTCAAGCGCGCTCATGCTGACCGCCTCCACCAGCGTCTCGGCCACGCCCGGGTCCCGGCGGCACATGCGCCGCTGCTTCCTCTCCAGCTTCAGCCGGTCGCAGGCCTTGTAGTGTGCCTGCGCAGTGGCCTCGGGCTCCAGGGTCAGCGGGAGGATGGTCAGGGGCTCGCTGCCAGTCAGCCTGTGCAGAGAGGCCAGGGTGAGCGCTGCCCTAGAGGAAGCGCCATCGCACATAGACCCCGGGAGGGCACAGACGGCCAGGCTATGAGAAGGAACATCCGCCACACCCACGCCCTTGCCTGCTTACCCAGCTGGAGGAGCCCAGCACACTCCCTTCCCTCCAGCAGCCCGTGCACATGGCCCTGGGCCCGATGGGGTCTCCCAGAGTGCCTGCGCCAGAGCAGGCCTCCCACCCTGGGCCCCAGCTGCCACTGGGAAACCAGACGTTTCTCCTGCAACTCCACCTGAGGCCCTGGCCCAGTCAGCAACCTGCCATCTGACCTGCCTGCCCCACCCCATCACCTGTTCCATTCAGGGACTACAGGCCTGGACTTCTATCTGCTATGTACTAAGACCCACTGGCTTTTTCCCCCAGATAGACAATCGCAGGGCCTCAGCCATGTCCATGCCTAGCCACACCCAGCCCATCCCTGGGAACCGGGTGTCCTCAGACACTAGCCCCACACCCTGCCCCATCCCCCCTCCTGCTGCCTCTTGAAAGGCCCCTCAGGGGCACAGTAGCCACCAGGCTGAGGTGGGGAGCGGCAGCTTCTGCAAGGGAAGGGAGGTGGATGGGCCCTCCTAAACCCCACCCCCAGTGGACTCCCAGAAGTGATGCTACTCTGGGGACAGCGTGGGTACTGGCCTTCAAAGCCTCTCTGTCCCCCTGCTCCACTCCCATACATACCCAGCATGGCCTCTCTCTGGCCTTGCTTGGGGTGGGGGCATCTACTCTGCTGAGGGCCAGGCATGGCCCCCCTAGACCCTGAAGGGATAGCACTTGACTCATCTGCTCAGGTCAGCTCCCAAAGGGAGGAGGCCCAGGGGGAACCAGGCAAGGATGCCACAGGGACACCAGGCCAGAAGACCACAGGGTGCATAGGGGAACAGGCAGGCAGGAGTGAGGCACCCCTGTACACACACACAGGCCCGAGACAAGAATGTGTCATTTTCCCACCCCTTCCTCACTCTAGAGAAGTGAAAAGACCCACCCCAGCCCTGGGACCTGCTTCCCATGTGCTCAAAGCCAGCATGGCACCATGAGCCCCTAGGGATGAGCAGAGAGTTATGGGGGAGCAGGGGCTGCCACTGCCTCCTGAGGCCTAGGGTATTAGCGAGCAGAGCCCCTGGGGTGTCCTGCCAGCTCCAGTCCCTGCGTATGTTCTGCAGGGCCAGCCCTCCTCTCCCTGAGTGCTGCTTAGAGCCAGGAGCACCCCCCACACTCCCACCCCACCCCTGTGTGCAGTGGGAGGCCAGCATAGGTACAGAGTGGGGGAGAACCCCAAAGGTCTCCAAGGCACAAGAGGGGCATAGAATGGGTGGCCCAGCAGTGTAGACAGAGACAGCAAAGCCTTCGGGGAGAAGGTACCCGTGAGCTCGGAGCTGAGATGCTTCTCTAGAGAGGTGGTGGGTGGGGGAGGAGGCAAGCATGCCAGCCAGTGACCTGTGCTCCTAATGTCCCCAGAGGTTAGGGCTTCATGTCTAAGGGCACAGGGACATGGCTGGGACTCAAATGGGCTTCTTCATGGACTTCCAGGCCCCTGCCCAAAGACAGCTGCTGAGGCGGGCAGGGAATAGGCAGAGGCCTGCAGACCCCGCTCTGGAGGCTGGAAGAGCCATGCTCCCCACACAAAGGCAGCTCACACAGTGGAGACTTGTCCCTAGACAGGAATGTCAACAGCTGTGCCCAGGACGAGTGCCAGGCAGCAGAAACCCTACAGCCTCCAATCTGCACAACCCAGGCTGGATTCTCCGAGATTAACCGAGCTCCAGGCAGTGCCACGACATTCCAGCATCCGAGAAGATCCCTTATGGCAGGGCCAACCTGAGGGACCCGGGGCCAGGTTAGAAAGGGCAGCTGTGAGTATGAACAAGGACAGGGGGAAGGTGGTAGGTTACACTGCCTCCTAGCCTGAGGAGGCCACGGGCAAAGGCTTCCCCGACACAAGGCCACCTATGCCCACACTGCACATGGAGCCTGAGGGTTTGGCTCCTCTACCCTCTAGCAGTGGTAAGAGTCTGGAACCCTGCTGCAGCCATATTTCTCTGTTCCCAAGGTAACACCTCCCCAACTCTCGAACACCAGCACCCAGATAGCTCCCGCCCAAGGACCCCCTTAACTGTCAGTGCATGGTGTGTGTGTTCAGTGCATGGCCTGCCTGGGGCTCAGGGGCTGGGATGCTGAGGACAGACCCCTGTGGTGGTGTGAGGTGGTGAGATAAGTGGGCAGACAATGTATGGGGTGCAGGGAGTAGGGCCAGCCTGGGCTCAGTGGAGGAGGCCCCAGGGACAGGGGCTGGGGATCCAGGACAGAAAACCAAACACAGAGAAGAGCCACAGCAGTCCTGGAGGAAAGACAAGAGGTTTATTAAACACTCTTAGAATCATGAAAACTTTTCTCAGAGTGACTCAGAATCTAGAGGACCATGAAAAAAATTTTCTAATTGACTAAAAGTACAAGAATCTATACAGTGAAAAAGCAGCATAGAGTCAAAAACCAATGGACAAGAGCTGGGGTAAATGTTGTAACTCAGATCCCAGACGAAGGGCTGACCTTCTTTGCTTGTGTGTTTATGTGTGTGGGGGGGTATGTGTGCACATGTGTGTGCTTGTGTGTATGTATATGCATTTGTGGACTTGTGGGTGTGTACGCATGCATATATGCATACACGCATATGCACATGTGTATGCTTGTGAGTGTATGCATGCATGGATATACATATGAGCTTGTGGTGTGTGCTGAATGTGTGTGTGCACATGTCTATGCATGTGTGTGCATGCATGTGCTTATGGTTGCATGCATGCATATGCATGCATGTGCTTGTAGGGAGGTGTGTATTTATATGTGTGTACATGCATTTGTGTATATCTTTTCCTAATGATCAATAACAAAAGAGCTGACTGCAATGGACATAGAATATGAATGTGCAGGAGAAGGAAAGTAAACATTGCTGCTGTTAAAACTTATAAGAGGCTCCATCCCACTCAAAGAAACAAAATTAAAGTATACTGATATGTTATTTTTCATTTATCAGATGAGCACAAATCAGTGTCTGATAAGATCACTGTCAAGGAAAAGGAGAATGAAATGTTCCTCCATGGCTAGATTTCTGAACTGACATACCTATAAAAATTTACCCACCAAATCTGTTTCTAGAAATATTATCTTAAAACACAGACACATGTACATCACTCACGCATTATCCAATGCAATGCTGTTATACAAAAACACTGGCACTATTTGTTATACAGCTGTCCCGCTCTTATCTGTGGGGACACGTACCAAGACTCCCAGTGGATGCCTGAAATTGCAATAGTAACAAACCTTACATATACAATTTTTTCCTATACATACATACCTACAATAAAGTTTAATTTATAAATTATGCACAATTAGAGATTAACAACAATAACTAGTAATAAAATAAAACAATTATAACAATGTACTGTAACAAACATTATACGAATATGGTCTCCCCCGCCTCCTCCCATAAGCAATCTGATCAGTGACTAACAGGCAGGGAGCATCTACAAGGTGAAGATTCTGGACAAAGGGACGAGTCACATCTGGGGTGGGATGGGAGTGGATGGCATGAGATTTCATCACACTACTCAGAACATCACACAATTTAAAATTTACGAATTGTTTATTTCTGGAATTTTCCATTCAATATTTTCTGGCCAGGGTAACTGAAACTGCAGAATGTGAAACCGACCACAAATTAGAGGGCTACTATACAAAAAACTGGAAACTAGTTGAGAAGCTGGGATCCATCCTTCCATGGCAAACTTGGGCCACTGTCTTCAATGCTGTGTGTGCATCTGCGGGTGCATGGGCAACCCAGGACACATGTGGCCTGAAGCAGAAGAAACACGGCCTGGGAGTGTTTCACATGTTGTCCTGTGCACATGTGATCTATCCAAGATGACAATGTTTGGCATACAGCAGGTGGCATGGGTGAGCCTCAGCAGGCTGCTGGCTCTGCACACTGGCCTGGTGGGGGACCTGCCCACACAGCTAGTCTTGGGGGCTGTGCCTTCCAGCACAGAAAGCACCCCAGGCCACCTGGCATAACACAGGCCCCACTCAGCCACTCAACACAGCTGCCACCCCACTACCCTGCTCCCATTGGACATCTAGCCCAGGACATGTAGACAGACAAGCACACAGACCTTCCCAGGTGGCCTACAGGGGAGGTGAGCCCAGGCAGGCCACTCACAGGTGGCAGCACTTTGAAAGGTAGCAGAATACCCCAGCCCCTACTTCACTGGGCTGGCCTCTCCCAGTGCTGAGCCCATTTCCCAGGAAGAAATGACAATAAGGCCTAAATGTACTTTACCACATTCAGGTATTTCCCCTTAATCTTTCATGTTCTCAAAAAATATAATATGTCCAGGGAAGTGTGGAACGCAGCTCTCACTCAAGAAACAGCCAAACGTTTAAAGAATTAATACGCATCCTTCTTAAACTATTTTTAAAAATTGAAGATTAAGAAACGTTTCCAAAGTCATTTTATAAAGCCAGCATTACCCTGATAACAAAACCAGATAAAGACCGTACAAAAAAAGGCCGATATCCTTGATGAACATAGATGCAAAATATCTCAACAAAATAGTAGGATTCAACAATGCATTAAAAAGATCATATGCCATGACCAACTGGGATTCACCCCAGCGATGCAAGGATGGTTCAACATCTGTAAATCAATTAATATATCATATTAACAAAATAAAGGATAAAAACCTATGCTCATCTCAATAATGTAGAAAAATCATTTGACAAAATTCAACATCCTTTTATGATAAAAACTCTCAACAAAGTGAACATAAAAGGAACATATCTCAACATAATAAAGGTCATATATGACAAATCCACAGCTAATATCATATTTAATGGTGAAAATCTGAAAGCTTTTTCTTTCAGTACAGGAATAAGACAAGGATGCCCACTCTCACCACTGTTATTCAACATAATACTGGAAGTCCCAGCCCCAGCAATCAGACAAGACGAAGGAATAAAAGCCATCCAAATCAGAAAGGAAGAAGTAAAACCCATTATTTGCAGATGACATGATACTATATATAGAAAACACTAAAGACTCCAACAAAAAAAAATTAGAACTAATAAATGACTTCAGTAAAGTTGCAGGATACAAAATCAATATACAAAAATATGTTGCATTTCTATACACCAATAATGAATGATCAGAAAAAAATTTTTTTAAAAAAATCTCATTTGCAATTGTATCAAAAGTATAAAATACCTAGAAATAAATTTAATCAAAGAGGTGAAAAGACCTATAAATTGAAGACTATAAGACATTAAAGAAAGATATTGAAGAGGGGACACAAATACCTTGCTCACAAATTAGAACAATTAGTATCATTAAAATGTCCATACTACCCCAAGTAATCTACAGATTTAATGCAATCACTATTAAAATACCAGTGGCACTCTTCTAAAAACTAGAACAAATAATCCTAAAACTTACATGGAACCACAAAAGACCCTAAATAGACAAAGCAATATGGAGAAAGAACAAAGTGGGAAGTATCATGCTACCTGATACTATAAGGCTATAGTAATCAAGATAGCATGGTACTGGCATAGAAACAAACACATAGATCAATGGAACAGAATAGAGAGCCTAGAAATAAACCCACACCTATATGATCAATTAATCTATGACAAAGGAGGCAAGAATATACAATGGGGGTAAAGGCAGTCTCTTCAGTAAATGGTGTTGGGAAAACTCAATAGATACATGTAAAGAAATGAAACTGGACCACTTTCTTACACCACATACAAGAATAAACTCCAAATGGATTAAAGATTTAAATGTTAGACTTGAAATTATAAAACCCCTAGGAGAAAACATGGGGAGTAAACTGTGACACTGCTTTCTTAGTAATGTTTTAAAAAATATATCTCCTTGAGCTAGGGAAATAAAAGAAAAAATAAACAAATGGGACTACATCAAATTAAAACTTTTCACACAGAAGAAGAAATCATCAACAAAACAAAAAGACAAGCTACTGAATGGGAGAAGATAACTGACAATGATACATCCAATAAGGGGTTAATATCCAAAAAATATAAAGAACTCACACAACTTAACACCAAAAATAACTAAACAATTCACTTAAAAAATGAGCAGGGGACTTGAATAGACATTTCTCCTAAAAGAACATACAGATAGCCAACAGACATATGAAAAGATGCTCAATGTCCCTAATCATCAGAGAAATTAAAACCACAGTAAGCTATCACCTCACACCTGTCAGAAGAGTTATCATCAATAAATCACAAACAAATGTTGGTGAGGATGTGGAGAAAAGGGAACCCTTGTGCATTGTTAGTGGGACTATAAATTGGTACAGCCACTATGGAAAACAATATGGAGGTTCCTTGGAAAATTAAGAATAGAACTATTTTATGATCCAGCAATTCCACTTCTGGGTATTTATTCAAAGAAAAAAAACACTAATTTGTAAAGACAGATGTACCCCCATGTTATTACTACAAGATATGGAAGTAACCTAGATGTCTGTCCACCAATATATATATGTATAAAGATATGGTACACATATATAATGGAATATTATTCAGCAATAAAAAAGAATGAAATCTAGCCATTTAAGACAGCATGTATGGACCTAGAACAGGAGACCCCAACCCCTAGGCACAGTCCATGGCCTGTTAGGAACTGGGCTGCACAGCAGGAGGTGAGTGGCAGCCAAGTGAGTGAATTTGTATATCCAGCTGCTCCCCGGCACTAGCATCACCACCTCAGCTCCATCTCAGATCACAGGCATTAGATTCTCACAGAAGCACCAGTTCCTGGTGCCAAAAAGGTTGGGGACTGCTGACCTAGGGGGTATTATGCTGAGTGAAATAAGTCAGAGAAAGTTAGAAATACCACATGATCTTATATATATGTAGAATCTAAAAAAATAATAATAAACTAAATTAACCAAAAAAAAAAAAAAAAACAGACCCATGATATAGAGAACAAGCTGATGGTTGCCAAAAGGGAGGAAGTAAGGAATAGAAAAAATAATAATAAAATAAAATAGCCAAAGCAGCTTAAAAAAAAAAGAACAAAGCCGGAGAGCTAACACTACCTGATTTCAAGACTTATTATAAAACTGAGTAACCAAGAAAGTATGGTGTTGATGTCAAAACAGACAAATAAATCAAAGGAACGAACTACAAAATCCCCGAAATACACCCATACAGATTTTTAAAATAAAAGTGCAAAGGCAAATTGGTCCAGAAAGAATAATCTTTTCAACAAATAGTACTGGAGCAATTAAATAGCCATATGCAAATAAATAAATAACTTTGATCCATAATTTGTACTATATACAAATAATAACATATTAACTCAATAGGAATCATCAATGTAAAGGTAGACCCTAAAACTTTAATACTTCTAAAAAGTAAACAAAAAATAGCAAAAAAAAAAAAAAAAAGGAAGGAAGGAAGGATGGACAGGTCAGCCTAGTGCTCTGGAACTCCCAAGCCTCTGCCTGCTGAGGTCAGAGACCACTGCCTAATCCCTGCACTGACCACAAACCTCCTGAAGGAAGGGTGGCAGTCCCCCAGCCCCATGGGAACAGCTACTTTTCCATTCTCTTCATGGCGTCTTCCCATTAAAGAAAGTTAACTTTATCGCACCTCCATTTTCAGCCTTCCCCTATTACTTCTATCTCATTGTAGAAATTCACCCTTACTCTAATGTCATGAATATAGTCCCCTAAATATCCTCCAAAAGCTTCTCATCTTGCTGTGCACCACCACCAGGAAGTGGGGATCCTCTGCCTAGTCATGTCCCCTCCACATGCCCAACTCACCGGGAGACAACAAGGCTGACAGAGTGCTACAAGACCAGAGACTGGGGATCAGTGTGCCCGCAGAGCCAAAACACGTTCACGGCGAACGTCTGGTAAGATAGCAAGCATCATCCCCATTTCAGACAAGGATGATGGCAGGCACCCTGTCCACTCCTGGTTTTAAAGGAAAGCTTTCACCATTTCACCATGAAGCATGAGGTTTACTGAGTGTCTTCCAGATGCCCTGTATCCAGTTTAAAAAGTTCCCTCTGCTTTTAGTTTGTTAAGAGCTTTTTGAAAATCATAAATAAATGTTAAACTTCATAAAATGTCATCCCCACTTCTTTTGAGAGGACCTTCCTCCTTCAATCTGCTAAAGCAAGGAATTCCCACATTGGACACCAAGTAATCCTAGAGTGATGGGTTTGATGGACTTTGTCTGGGCCATTTGCATCTGTGTTTGTAATTTTCTTCTCTGTGCTCTCGCTGCTGAGTTTAGGTGCCTTAGTGAGTGTTCTGTTTTAAATTTCCTGGAAGAGTTGTGTTAGATTAGAATCATGTTTTCTTAACTATTTGGTAGAATTTGCCATGAAGCCATGTACACTGACTTTTCTTGGTGGAAAGATTTCTTTCATGATCTAATTTCTCTCTTTTCCTCTTTTTCTTAAACAACTTTATTGAGATGTAATTCATGTACCATAGAATTTAAAACACACAATTCAGTGTTTTGTAGGATATTCACAGCTATGAGCAAGCACCAGTGTTAGGAGGGCAAGGCCTCTCGGTGTGGATGATCCTTACTAAATGCTATTCTTGCTAAATATTAAAATGTAGCCGAGGATGAGCTTGACAAAACCCAACTATAAGTGTAGCCAACTGTGAAGAAGAAATCAACATGTAATTAACCAAATAGTATATTCAGGCAATGGCTAAGCCTCCCTTCCAGGAGACAGAGCTCAGGATGTGAGTCTGGTATTCTTTACTTGCCGCAAGTAAATGAAACTACACAAGGACAAGCCCATCTCATTCTTGAATAGAGCACCTCAAGCAGCGAACCCCCTGAGTTCTGTAATACCACCACAGTCAATTTTAGGATATTTTCATTACCTCAAAAAGAAACCCCATAACCTTTAGTAATCAACCTCCATCCCTTCCCCCAGCCCCTGGCAACCACTAACCCACTTCCTGTCTCTGTGGATCTGCCTGTCCTGGATGTTTCACATAAATGGAATCATACACCATGTGGCCGTCTGTGTCTGGCTTCTCTCACTGAGCACAGTGTTTTCAAGATCCATCCATGTTGTAGTACATGTCAGTGCTGCAGCCCTTTTTATTTCCAAATAACGTTCCATTGTCAGATGGAGCACATTCTGTTTATTCTTCAGCTGATGAACAGGTGAAGTGTTCACGGTTTAGCTCCTACGCACAAAGCCACTATGACCACTCATGTACACACTGATGTGTGGACACGCGGGAATGTCCCCAGTGAACCACTGAGTCATAAAAGGAATCTGTCTTACTGTCCGAGGAGCTGCCAGAGTATAAACAGTGGCCTCGCCGCTTACATTCCAGCAACCCAATTTCTTTACTTACTATGGGATTAGCCAGCATTTCTCTAATTTGAATCTGTTACTTTTCTGGTTGTCTGCATTTCCTCTGAATTTTGTTTTAGATGTTGCCTTGCTTTTCTGTAGAATGTGTGTGACCTTCCTTGTAGCAGGACCTGTGCCCTGAGCCTCCTCCACATAGTCTTTCCTCAGATATTTCCAAGAACTTCACAGAGACGAATCTGTTCATCTCTAATGCATGTTTGTTTTTTATTTTGTTAATTTCTACACTACTACTTTATTCCTTCTGCTTTCTTTGGGTTTAGTTAACTATTCTTTTCCTCATTTCTGTGACAGATGCTCACTG
This sequence comes from Eidolon dupreanum, assembly GCA_028627145.1. Classification (NCBI taxonomy): domain Eukaryota; kingdom Metazoa; phylum Chordata; class Mammalia; order Chiroptera; family Pteropodidae; genus Eidolon; species Eidolon dupreanum. The sequence continues at coordinate 35,913,556 of CM053515.1, forward strand.
AGGGCTTTCAAGCTCTCCACTTGTAAAATATTCATTTAAGCTGCCACTATCACTGCTTCAGTCTCCAAAACAGCAGACTCAGTCAGGACACCAAGAAGAGCTTCGGTAACAGCCTCAGGTCACCAGGCAGAACCCAAGTCACAGCTCAGGTCACCAAGACAGAGCCTGGGTCACAGGTGAATCACCAAGCAGAGACTTAGTAACAGTCAGGTCACCAGGACAGAGCCTAGGTCATAGCTCAGGTCACCATGCAGAGCCCAAGTCAGCTCAGGTCATCATACCAAGCCTTGGTCACAGTTCATCCGTTATTCTCTTCTCCTGTCTCCCTCTTTGTCTTACAGCCCACTGAGTCAGTGTGTTCTCTCTCATCCTTTCACATTCTTGCTCCTTAACATCCTATGTGTTTGTCACATATAGCCTGTAATCAGTGAGGACCTGACTATAACTTTGTCACCTCAGCTTTACACCTGGAGTCTTAGTTCTTCCTTTTTACTGGCCATGTCTGTTTTGCTTCTCTTTTTCTCCTCTCTTGCTTTCTTTTGGATTTATTATTATTATTCCATTTCCTCCTTGTAATCTGAAGTTCTACATTTTTGTTATTTTCATGGATACCTTCAAAATTACAGGAGTCTCTGTAACTGATCCACATCTAACATGGTCAACTCTGTCCCCTATGGGTTCTAAGAGGCCTGAAAGCACAATGGCTGATGCCAGGCTTGTAAACTGGTGTGCATCTAGTCCTACTTTCAGGCCCTGACAAGAGGCTGTTCAGTGCTCATTCCCCTTCCACGTGCCCATCTCACCCACCATTCCTCCTGTGTCTAGAGCACAGCAGGGCTGTTGCCCAGGCCTGGGCTGTGCATCCGCTGTTCCTTCAGTGTGACTCTCGGTGTGTTTGGAAATGTCTGTATTTCACCTCGCTCTAGACAGGTATTTTCTTCCACACACCAAGTGGATCACCCTGCCATGTCCTAAGTGAATCATCAGCCTGCAGACCTTCGGAAGGGAACCTGCACATTATTTGCTCAGACGACTTCACGATTCTGTCCTCAGCATTTTGCACTTCCAAGTTGTTAACAGTCTGGTGCACACTTTCATGCTTCCACTTGGGAAGGCACTGGGCCCCTGGAATACCCTTGATTGCTCCCAGCGATTTCAGGAAATCCTTGGCCATTCTCTCTAGACACTGCCCCATCCCCACCTCTGAGCCCTTGGTGAAGACCTGGGGCCTCCTCTCTGTCTTCCATGTGTCTCCTGCCCATGCTATACTCCAGTAATTTCTCCTGTCCTACTTCCAGTTTGGTAATTCTCTTCAGCAGTTTCTAATCTGCTTCCAAATCAGTCCATCACTTAATTTTTTTTCCCAGTCCTACTTGTTATTTCCAGACTTGCTGGGTCAGTCTGTATGTCTCATCCCTTGCAGACAGTGAGCCCTGCTTTACACCACCTGCTGACCAGCAGGTCACCATCATTCCTGCAGGGCCTCCGTTGCTTTTCCATCCACGCCTAGTGGTCCCTGACCCTGCTGGTCACTATATTTGAGAAACTGCAGGAATAATCTAAAGCAGAGAATAAAGGGACCCAAATTCAAGCCCATCCAGAACCTCGGAATGTGACCTTATTTGGAATAAGGATGTTTGCAGATGTGATCAAGACAAGGGTCCTGGATTAGGTATGATGCTGCTGAGAGCCCGAACCTGACCACCTGCAGCAGCTCTGCAGAGACCCCACCCCGGCCCCACAGGGAGCAAGAAAGAATCTAGGACAAACAGAGCCAAGTCTGGGGATATCTATCCCTCTGAGGGCCAGCCCCAAGGCTGTCATGCCCAGATGCTTGGGGACGGGAGCTGCCTCTCTGAGCACCAAGCTGGTCACATATTATCACACCTGCCCCCAAGAGCAGCCAGGTACGGAGTGACAATACAGGTATGACCCAGGCTAGGGCCAGAGATGTCCTTATCCTCAGAGTCCCACCCCTGAACAGCCTGGCCAGGCCTGGCCCACCCTGCCCAGTGCCCCCTCCTCCCAGTGTCTTGCTCCTTCATGCTAGGGGTGGATTCTGACAGCCTTTCCTCCTGCCACAAGACCTGACCACCCCAAGGGCCACCCTGCCAGCAAACCCAGCTCCCCGGGCATGGGGAGCCGAGACCCTAAGCTGGGCGGAGGGGAAGAAGCTGGAGTTCCAGAAGCCACAGTGCCCTGCCAAGGAAACCTCAGCCCCACCAGACAGCATTTAATTTCTGTGTGAATCAAATTCAAAACAAATTCCAGCTGAGACACTGGCTCTGCGATTAACCCTCCGTTCTCCCAAAGCCTGCAGCCTCCCACACAACACGTGAACAGCGGGGACAAGGGTAGAGTAGGCACAGATGCTGATGGCGCCTGGGGGCTTCCAAGGGCTCCACTGTTGGCCAGTGCCCAACATGCCAAGGAGGACAAGACAGGAGGCTGTGGGCAGGCCGTGGGCAGGAAGGCAGCCCCACATGGACAGGCCACTCATGCTGAAGCTGGGACCTCTTGTCAGTGACAACTGTCACTTCTGTCATCTGAGATAGCTACTGTACCCTTGCTTCCCCACCACAGGACCCCAATATTCCAGGGTGCAAAGAGCTCTCTGTCAGCCCCCAGCTTTATCACCGTTCTGACCCCGAGGGAAGCTCCTCATCCAGACCCAGCCACCATGGGGGTCAGCTGGTGGACACAGGACTCAGCAAACTTCAAGATGCCAGGACCCATGATGCTGCCTATGAAAAAATGTCCCTGTCCACCCTTGGTGGCTCCCAAAGTGAACAGAACCCATAGGACCCCCAGACCCTGAGAGCCACCAGCTAACTGGCCCCACTCAAGAGTAGGATGCTGGAGCCCGGTGGGAATACTGTGGGACCCCAGCTTCACTAATGGCTATGAGAAGACAGGCAGCAGTGGCTTCATGGAGGAACTAGATCAGCCACCTCTGTGTATCCATCACCACACTCCCATAAGCTGTCTGTGTCCCACTCAGGGCACCCCCACAGGCCACCTCTGTGTCCCAGTAACTGTACTCTAGGCCTCACATACAGCCACAGACCCACAGGGATGTCATGCGGAGGGATAGGCAGAATACCAGGCAGGTGCTCAAAGCCACAGAGGAACCCTATCTCGGCCACCACCAGTGTCGCCTCGATGATCGGCTTCCTTCCTGGAGCCAGCCTACCAGGTGTCGGGTACAGACAGGGTGGCTGGAGCTGAGAGGGAGCAGCTGTGACGTGCTCTGGTCTGGAAGCCCCTGGCAGCCCTTCCTCATAGGCCGACCACTTCCCTGGCCGCATCTACCTCAGGTATCGCTAAGAAAAACAAACGCAGTTTGAGGCTTGCCTTTTTCCATTCCCTCGTCCGGCTTGCCGGTCTCGAGGTGCAGGGCCTGCCAGCTGGGCGGCTGGGCTTCCTCCTGCGGCCAGAGGCACCAGGCCAGCAGAGAACCACTGGGAGGGGCAGGGGAGGACAAGGGCTGGTCCATGGGTCACAGAGCCTGGTGGCCTAGTGCCACCCAGGTCGGGGGCTACCCTCCTGCGAAGGCCCTGGCACAGTCACCTGCCAACAGAACTGGGCCAGATCATGGATGTCCCTTAATAATTAGCCCTTGCCAGAAAGCAGCTGGTCATCACCCAGCTCAGGCCACCAGGCCCATAGTATACCCTCACCTGGCAGAGCTTCAGGACTTCACCTCATACCCACACCCTGAGGATCCAGGGGCCCCTCTGCCCTTTAACAAAGCACCCATGCCACCTACCAAGCCAGCACCCGATGTTCAGGCCACTGCACCTGGCCCACTGTCCGTGCACCTGAGGCTAGCAGGTATGGATGGAGCAGCAGAGGTCAGGGCCAGCGGTAGCAAGGGCTGGGCTGCCTGGTGAATGTCCTGGACTCCACACAGGGCTCCTGGGCACGGAGCCAGGAAGTGGAGGAGTGAAGGGACCCCTACAGGCCTTGGGAGGAGACTCCATGAGGAATCCTCCTGACCTTCCCAGAGGCGAGCTACAGCTACAGTAGAGTGATGCTGCTGGGCTGTCCTCTGGCTTCCTGGAAGAGGTGACAGTTGGGACTAACCTGAAGCACAGTGGCCCCCCTCTTCCCAGGCAACTCCCCCCAACCCCCGGCAGCCTGCTGAGCTGGGTGGGCACTGCAGGGGTACCCACCACCTACAAGGACAATACACAAAGGGAGTTGGTGCCCCCCCAGACTGGGATTAAGGGGGCTGAGCACTGCCTCAGACAGGTGTCATTTTTCTGCAGCCAGAATTGCCAAACCAGACCCTTATCAGTTCATCATGCCTTGGGAGTCAGGCCCACGGCCCACCGTGAGGGATAGAGGGCACGCATTCTTTCTCAGGAGAAAAGCTACCATACACTTCTCCTATTGTCTTCCACATCTAAGGGCCACTGGGTGGAAGGCAGGAGGTGCCCTTGGCTGGGGCCACCCTGGAGCCGGGGCAGGGTCATGCTGGTGACCAAGACACTGGAGTGGGTCTGGGCTACAGACAGTGGCAAGGACAGAAGCAAGATTAGGCCAGCTGTCCCCACCCCCACCCCCCATCCAGACGGCTGCCGGCTGTGGTGGGATGTCTGCTCACACAGCTGAGGGAGCCAGGTGGCTGAGGCTTCCTCTTCACCTCAGGCCCCAACGCAAGGCCTGTGCACAGCACCGCCTGTCACAAGGCCCAGCCTGGAGCACCACACTGGCCCCATGCTCCCACCTGCCTCTATCTGGTCTCTGTACTTGGGGGCCAGGGCAGAGCCCCCCCAAGGGCCTGTGGAAGGGGACCAGAGCAGGCTGAGGCTGGCAGGGTGCGGGTCCATGGCCACCCAGAACAGACTGGCCGGTAGAGGAGAGAGAGGATGGACAGACACTGGAAATCAGAGATGCAGGAGGTAGCCTCCAAGGGATCCCTGGTCTACTGACCTGATCCTTCCACCTGTCTCCCCACTACTGCCTCACAGCCATGGCTGGGAGGCCAGAGCACTTCAGTACCTCTGTTGGTCTCAGGGGTCCCAGGTCATGAGTATTGGCAGAATGCCTCCTCCATTGCAGGATGAAAGCCAGGCGCCTCCACATACCACCTTCCATCTCCCTTGACCTGACCGTCCCCCCAGCCCATAGCCCCTGCCCTGCATCCCCTTTGCCCAATGCCTAGAGGTCTCACCCACACGGCCACAGCCGAGGCGCCTCAGTGGTCTCCTGTGGCCCCTTGGCTGCCCTAGACACAGCAATAAGACCCCTTGCCTAGGCCTCCTTCCTCTCAGCTCTTGCTTGGCACAGGACAACCCCCTCCCAATACCCCAGAGTACACTCTTGCCTCTCCATGGCCCCTCCCCCAAATGCTGGATTTGCACGGCTATACTGAGGTGGGTCTCCATGGGCAGCACCTGCCTGAATGTCGCCCAAACTCCTGCCTGCTCAGCTCTGGGCACTACCACCTGTAGCCCTTAGCCGAAGAGTCACTGTCGACTCCTCCCTCACCACTGGCCTCTCCGCAGTCTCCCACAGGTGAGCTTGAGCTCCCAGCCCCACAGGCAGCCCTCCGTGCCCCAGTGGGGCTGTCCTGTTCCCTCGGCAGCCCCCCATCTTACCCCTCATCTCCTCACAGGCCCATCATGCAGCCTCATCATTCTACACCAGGTTCTCTCCTCCCACCCCAGAAACTGCCCTCCCTCTCCCCTCCAGTGACCAGCTGGGTACTCCTCCCCCAAGTGGCCAGCAGGCATGCAGCCACATGGGTCTCCCAGGTGGGCCCCGGACTGGGTGCATGGAGAAACAGAAGAGTGCTCTCCCCACCATGGTGCACGCACGCCCCATGACAGAACCTCCTCACCAGCCCCAACCAGGCTCTCGTAAACAGACAACCCCATGCAGTCAGGCTAGAGACAAGCCTCCATGTGCAGGGGCGACAGCATGCTGGCTCATGGGTCAGGAAACCAGGCTCTCCTCAGTTCGAGAAAGATCCAGAATATATAAAGAGCTCTTATAACACAACAACAACAACAACAACAAAAACAGAAATTCAACCAAAAACTAGGCAAAGGAATGGAATGGACGTTTTCCAAAGAAGACATACAGATGTCCGATAAACACATGAAAAGGTGTCACCTCACCAGTCATCAGGGACATGCAAACAAAAACCACAGCTAGAAAACACACACCCACCAAGATGGCTAGAACAACAATAACAAAAAATCGAAAATTATGAAATCGGAGAACAACGAGTGTTAGCAAGGATGTAGGGCAACTGAATCCCTGTGGGTAGGAATGTAAGATGATATAGCCACTATGGAAAACAGTTTGGTGGTTCCTCAAAATATTAAACATAGAATTATCATGTGACCCAGCAGTTCCAATTTTGGTGTATACCCAGAAAAATTGAAAACTTACATCCAAAAAAAATCTGTACACCAATGTTCACAGCAGCATTACTCACAACAGCCAAACGGTGGGAACAACCCAAATATCAGCTGATGAAACAGATGAGAAAACCTGTGTATGTCCATCCCACTGAATAGCATTCAGTCGCAAAAAGGGAAGAAACACTGACTCATGCTACAGCATGGATGAATATTGAAAATGTTATGCTCACTGAAATAAGCCAGACACAAAAGACCACATATTGGATGATTCCATTTATATGAAACATCTAGAACAGGCAAGTCCAGAGACAGAAGTGGATTAGTGGTTGCCAGGGGCTGGGGGAGGGAGATGGGATATGAGGTTTCTAGGATGATGAAAATATTCTGGAACTAGATGGCGGTGCTGGCTACACAGCTTTGTGGGTATACTAAAAACCACAAAATTGTGGAATTGTAAGCTTTAACAGTGTGAACGTACAGGATGTGAATTACATTTCAATCACAAAGAGCCTCGGCCCTAACACCTACTTGGCCCCTCACTCAGTGGTCCAGAGTGCCTTAGCTGCCTTTCAGATGGGCTTCAAGCACCCCTCATGCATTGATTCCCAGCCTGGCTCAGGGAGCCTTCAGGACCACCCCTGGTGCTGCCTCCTCCAAGCCGGTTTCCAGGCTGCCTGGACCTAAGAGGCAGGACTGGCCTGCAGACCTCACAGCGGGGACCCACTCCCTCAAGCCAGTGTGCAAATGCTTCCCACAGAATACAGGGTGCTGGGGCCAACACCGTGAAACAGCCTCAAGGCTCATGACACTCCTTCCTAGTTCTTTTGAAGAATAACCACAGTGGAAGCCTCACCCAGGGCAGCTTCGTGATGCAGGTCTAGTGGCCTCTCTAGGGGCCTCTGCTGGGGGCTGGCCCAGCATATACAGGGATCTCTAAGAAAAGGGTGGAGAGGTGCCTGGAAGTCAGACAGGGTTCCCAACAAGCTCCAGACTCAGTTCCTGGCTCCACACTCAGGGAGCAGGTTTCAGCACACACCTGAGGATACACCAAACAGAGGGACCAGGTGCTGGCAAGCCTCCCTCACCCTCCCCACCAAGGCAGGCCAAAGCTTTCAGCCCACCCAGGTCCAAGAGTCTGTATCCTGAACTCACCAAGAGCCCTCAGGCAGCCCTCCTGCTGGGAGCCAAGCACCCCTCCTTCCAAGAGGGCATCAGGCCAAGCTGTCTAGGCCCCGAGCACAGGCATCCCCACAGCCCTGGGAGAACCAGATGGAAACGCCACCTGCTAATCATGCTGAAGAAGCTGGGCCAAGCCAGGGGGGAGAACTGCAAGCCAGCGGGAGCCCTGGAGGGTCCTGCCGAGTGGCCAGAGGCCAGAGAAGGGCAGCAGGAGCGGGGCAGCAGCTTGGAGGGTTGGGTTGCAGCCCCAGGAAGGGGGCAGGGAGGACTCCTGCAGCCCACGTGACCCTCCCCCAGGCCAGCCTCTCCGGGTTTCTGGGCTGTAACTGGAGCTGCCCTGCTTGCGAGCCTCCGTGCCAGGCAGAGATTTCGGAGAGGGGGAAGGGAGAAGAGGGCCTAGATCAGGTCCTCCCTCCTGCTCCCTCTGCCCTGTGCACTGCATAGAGAGGCCCCCTGCTCCAGCCTGGCCCCACTGGCCTTGAGCCATCTCCCCCTCCCTCTCCCTCTGGCTCCTGCCTCCTTTGCTGAGCCAAAGGACCCCAGACCCCAGCCCAGCAGGTCACCATGGGCCAGAGAGGCAGGGCCTCCACACACAGTAGCACAGAGCAGAGCTTGTCACCTGCTCCTCCCCTCCCAGGCTCTGCCCCAACATGGAAATCAACTCCAGCGCCTGACACTGTCCTGAGGTGTATGCTGGGCATGGACCCCTCCAGCACCGGGTCTCTTCCCTCCTCTGCCTGTCCAGCTGCTGCCAAGCCTGCCCCATTCTCCAGGACCTCCATCCACCAAACAGAATCCTGGCTCTCTTTCCTGGTGCCAGGGGTGGCAGTGCCTCCAGCAGAGCTAGCTGTCCCCAAGGCAGCACGTCTGCCTCCTATGCTCCTCAGGGGCCTCACTTCATGGGATCTTTGGGGCCAAAAAGCAGGGCCAAGAGGGCTGACCAGAGTAGCCATGGGGACGCCAATCTTCCCTCACATGTCACATGCCCACCAGGTCCTCTTCCCTGAGAGGAAGCTAAAATACACACAGGAACAGCTCAGAGACTTCCCCAGAGGTGCAGAGTGCAGGGAGAGCAGAGAAAGAAGGATGCTGGGAGGAGAAGGGGGAATTGGAAACCAGGACCCCAACCTGTCCCAGGTCTGATCTTCCCTGGGGAGGAGTAGGGCAGCAGCAGAGACTACAGGCAGAGCGCAGCCTGGCACAGACAAGCCCAGGGTGTGGCTGGAGCCTGCTGAAGAGACCTGCGGCTGGGCTGGGACAGCAAGAAGGCACAGCTGGCTGACAGGCTGCTGTGACTCACTCGTGGACCTGCGGCCAGACGGCCACCCTCTGACCCTCCCTCTGCCCGTGAGGGCGAGGTGAAGTCTGCATAGATGGCGTGCAGGGGCGTGCCAGCCTCCACACAGCCTGGGCCCCAGGGAGGGTCAGACCCACAGGAAAGGGCGCTGGGTGGGGTCCCCAGAGAAAAAGACACGGTGCTGACCCTGGAAGACAACCCAGGAAAAAGGAGCAGAAGGAGAAAGTGGGGGAAAGAAAAACACAAAGGGAAAGTTTCCCATGAAAATATTTTATTTTCTTTGAGAACAGGATACACCTGCAGGGCTCCTCGCCCAGTTGGCCTCTCCCCGCCCTGGTGATGCCACATTTCTGAACCAACGGGGCCCTCTGCCGGCCAGGCCGCCGTCCGCCGGCGCGGGGGCCAGGGGCTAGAGAACAGGTGACGGGGCGGAGGGCGGAGGGCGGCGGCCCGGGTGCGGCCGCAGGGCGCCCAGGGCAGGGTCTGGGTCTCGAGAGTGGGCCGCGGCTCCAGGGTCGGGGCTGGGCGAGACGCTGAGAGGCTAGGGAGAGCCGAAAGGCTGCCCGCATGGTGCCACCCCGAACCTCAGTGTGCCCATCTGCGTAGCGAAGCGAGGGTCCCCAAAGGTCGCTTGGCTGGATATCCCAGATCTGGGAGCGAGGGGCGAGGAAGGGCAGAAAAGAACGGCGGAGAGTGACGTGCGGAAACCACGCACACTGCTGCTGCGGAGAAGCGCGCGGGGGCAGCGACCCCAGAGACGGCGGGCGGCGGCGTTCACAGCCCCGCCGGGCCCTGCGCTCTCGGCCAGGTCCCACAGACGCGCTCCCGTGGGCCGGGGCCCGAGCGATCGTCAGAAGCAAAGCACAAGAAAAATAAATTCCTCCAGCTTGGAGTTATTTTTTTTTTCCCTTTGGGGCTCAGTGCAAGGAACATCTGGATTTTGTACGTATTTTTTTGTTGTTGTTAAATTAACTTCTCGAGAAGAGAAAGGAGGGGGAGGCTGCAAGGGCGGGGGGTGGGTAGGCAGGGGCCGGGAGGCTCCAGCCTTTTGGCAAGAACTCAGCGGCCTAAGGGAACCGGGACCAGAGCTTGGCCCCCGAGCTCCACAGAGCCGAGCCGGAGTCACGGAGGACCGCAGCCCCACGCCAGCCCGTCGGGTACACGGGGCCCCTCTCCCCGCGTCGCGCAGCGGGAACATGGACTCTTGGACCAAGCGACGCGCGCGCCGCAAACAAATAGCTCCAGGCAACCCAGCGGCCCCAGCCAGTTTGGCCCCGCGCACCTGGCCGCCCCCGCCCCCACGTCGCCCCTACCCGGGGCCCGCCCGCCCGCCGGGCCACCAGGCACCTACCCGAAGTAGGCGGCCGAGGGGCGCAGTGCGGCGAGCAGCAGCGTCAGCGCGAAGGCCGCGGCCAGCCAGCGCGCCAGCAGGGGCCCATCCAGCATCTTGCCGCGCCACGGCGGCTGACCATCGCGCTCCTGGCCCCGCGCAGGGCGCCCCGCGGCCGCCGCCCTCTTATAGCGCCCGGAGCGCCAGGCCGGGGGCGGGGCAGCCAGCTGGGCCCTGCCCGCCTCGCCCGGGGAGGGGTCACGCCGGCGCCGGGGGCGGGCCGAAACCCGAGCCAGCCCGCCCGCTGTGCCGCCGCCCGGCCCCGCGGGCCTCGGGGCGCGCCCGGCGCGTGGGGAGGGGAGACGTGCGAGGGGCGGTGGAACCTCGGGGACCGGCGGGAGGGGCGCGAGCTCGCAGCGGGCCTGGGGAGGGGACGCGTCCCGGGGCAGCCGTAGGGCGGGGCCGGGGCGGAGCGTGGGCGGCCTTGGGACGAGACAGCGGGGGCCGGCGCAGGGCTGCGGGTAAGTTAGGAGCAGGAGGTGGAAGCGTCGGGGGACCTGCGGGGAGAACTCGGGGCGGTGGCAGTGGCGGGATGGGCCAGAGCGGGCCCGGGGCGGAGCTCGAGGCTGGGGCTTCCAGGAGTGGTGCCGCAGGGGACCCGGTGTCAGCCCCCGGCTGGATCACACGCGTCTGCTCCCTGGGTAGTTTCAAGGAAAGGAAACAGGGCAGCAGGTGATGCCTGCGTCCTTGGCGAAGCCTGACTGTGCAGGAAGTGAGGGGCAGGATGGGGCACTCTGCTCCCTGGTCTGTTGACCTGGGAGTGAGACGGCCTGGTCAGCTGAGGGCCCGACCTAGGCGCTCAAACTTTTGGGACCACTGTGTCACGATCCTTAAATCGAAAGAGATGAGCTAAAGCCTGAGGTCACAGCCAGAATTATCCTCTGGTGATCCCCTTCTTGGAACCTCTGTACAACAGAGCCTGGAGGAAGGGGCTCCAGGGGACAGGGAGGCCTGGACTGAGTAGAGAGACAAAGGAGAGATGAGAAGTCACTTCTGATAGCAAGGTGGATCACAGACCCTCAAAACCAGATTAAAACCTATACACAAATTGGCAGACATGGGATGGCATGTGGCATCAAAGAGCCCATACCAGCCCTCTGGACCAGGGTTTCTGTGTGTCAGTGGCCACACAAAGAGGATAGCATGGCTCTGAGTAGTTCAGGGCTGCACTAGATGCCTACACAATGTTGGCCACCTTCAGATGACATTGAAGGCCCTGTGGGCCAGCCAGGCCACCCTGCAAGAGGCCTGAAGACTGGGCCAGCAAGGCAGATTGCTGCTCCCCATCAGCCTCTGAAGGTGAAGGAGCTGCTTTCGGGCCCAGTGTCCCGTGGTCTGGGCTCTGAGAACCTACCACTTGGTGACCTGTCTCTGGACAGTGCCAGGAGGCAAAGCCCGGGGGGCGGGGCAGAAAATGCACCCCACAATGACCCTGGGTGGAGCAGGACACCCTTCATCTCCTGCCTCTTTGGGAAGGCCACCCAGGTGAGCATGGCTGGTCCTCCCAGGGAGTTCCTGGTGCATGGCTGGACCCAGGGTGAGCAGGGAAAAGCCGGGACCTGGGCATATCACTTTCTCTCTGGACCTCAATTTCTTCATCTGAGACCCATCCACCTCCTGGGAGCTGCGACTCTTTCTCAGCAGTGATGTCATGTTGTGGAAGCCCTGCCATTGCTCTTCCTCTCTGTGGGTGTGACAGCCTCACGTCATGCCCCACTCTGGGGACCCTCCTGTGGGAGGGTGCTCTCCCTTGCCCACTCTGTCACCTCACCCACAGGGCTGGCATGGCAGAGGCTGCCAATTGGTGCTGCCCAGCCCACCCAGGTGGCAGGCCTGGGGGCACTCTGCCTTCCCCAGCACAACGGGTGCAGCCCCTAGCACCGCCACCTGAAAGCCTGGCCCCCACACCCGGGAAGTGTGAGGCGTAGAGTGGGGGGCGCAGAGTGATGACATGTTTAAAAGCGTCGAGATTGCATCCAAGAAAAATGAAGTGCGAGATTGTAAACGTATGTCTGGAAGGCGCTGCAGGCGTTACAGAGCTCCCTTCCTCAAGGAGTGGAGGATTCTTGTTGGCTGCCCAGTGAGTTGAGAAAGGAGGCAGCCGCCAAGGCCCCAGCTTGGGACCAGCAGGCTGCAGCTGCACAGGGGGCTGAGAAGACAGCGCCTTCTGTGGACTTCAGAAGGGGAGGGCCGCCGCATCCTGTCTGAAACCCCAGGTACCAGCAGGGTAGGGGTTCTGAGAGACCCCTTCAGAACGAGGAGTGGGAACAAGGCCTACAGAAGGACTGGCCTTTGCCGGGCCACATGGTGGGGTGGGGGATTGGGGGCAGTGCCCAGTGCAGGCGATGATGGGATGTTGGAGATATACCTGAGTTCTGGGAGGGGCTGCCCCAGCCCCTGCCCCCTGTGCCTGAGGAGATGGCAGCAGATGGAGATGGTACCATCAGCTACCCCCACCCCAGCTGGACCTGGCACCCAAGCCCCCTCCCTTGCCCCTGCCTGCATTTTCACCTTCCTCACAGCCACTGGAGGGGCCTTCCTAAATTTCAGAAAGAGCAAAGGTGGCTTTCAAGGTGCCTATGGAGCCCAACCCTCTCCAGAGGGGCCCAGGTGCACCCACGTCTGTGCCTGCAGCTCCTACATCCCTCACACCCTGCTAATTTCTCATTCACCTGTGCTAACTCTGGTCCCTGTAATACTTCCCCTGGCTGTCTCACATCAGTTTGGCCATTCCACATCTGCCCAGGCTGGAGAAGGAAGGTGAATTCCTGTGGAAAAGCTGTTGACAGACTAGCACCTGCTCAGTTGACTGGATGGTAAACGGAAGCCCAGAGGGCTCCTATCGAAGGGCACAGGGCAAACAAGGGAGGCAAATGCCTCAGCCTGGCCTCCTGCCTTCCCAGCTGAGCCACCTCACAGATAATCTTGCTGGCCTTAGACACAGCATAAGGAGCAGTGTTTTTTCCAGAGGACAGACCTCTCTCACCCAGCATGGTGTGCTCTGGCTGATGACAAAGTGGCCCTGTTTGGAGAAACTGAGCTTGGGGCTTCCTTCATCCCCCACAGCCACCAGGCCTGCCTGGTACAGGCTAGCTGGCAGGAAGAGGACATCCAGAGCCAGGGGCAGGACAAGCTGTCACTGGTCCAGGGACTGTAGCTTTCCTGTGCAGAGTGAGACAGACAAGGGGCAGTCCCAGCTGGGCTGGGTTTGTCTCCTCATACACTTTCTAACAAGGGGACAATGGGCACAGCCCCAAGAGTGCTGCATGGGTGGCAGAAAGGGTTGTGTGCTCCTGAGAGGAGCTCACTCGAGGAGGGAAAATGCAAAGGCGGCAGGCCATGAATGGCCACTGGACCCAGTGTTTTTGCAGATGTCCAGCTTCATGAGACCCTGGGCCAATGAACTGCTGGGTCAGCATAGCAACAGGTCCTGAGCATACTGGAGCAGGGAAGAGGGCACCAAGCCGTGCAGAGTGGCTGCTAAGGTTTCACCAAATAGCAGATTCCTGCAAAATCAGGGTGCCCAATGTGACCCCAGGCCGGGTGAGAGCAGGCCACTTCAAATCTTCAAGGCTTCATCTGAATGCAGTGGTGAGGCCTCAGCTGTCCATTCATAGACCTAAGTTGCCTCCTCCCTAGGCCAGAGACAGAGGGAGAGAAGACGAAGATGGAGACAGGACAGGAGTCCCGCATTCTCAGCCTACCAGAGAGGCTGTGTTGCCCAGCTGCTGCCCAGGGCAGGGAGTTGTTCTCTCAGGTGGTCTGAGAGAGTGGGTGAGCAGCTGCTTATCAGGAAATATTGCCTAATTGGGAAGGTTTATGGGGCCAGGCAGGGGGTCTCCCTGGGGGAGACAGCAAAAGCCATTCATGAGTCATTTGAAACTGAGCTGGACAAAGAGCTCAAGGAGAAATGATCCCACCCAGCCTGCCAGTCGTGGGCAGAATGAGCTCATGGGCTGTGGAGCGCGCGTGCGTGTGTGCATGTGTAGGGGGTGGGGGGAGAGAACACTGGTGCTCACACAGCTGGGACTGGGAAGCTGCGCCCTGCAGGGCCTTCACCACAGCCCTCTCCCTACATGGTCAGGCTGCCCCCTGCAGGTCGGTAAGGGAAGGGCCCAGCATCTGGGCTGGCATCCTCATCTAGCATCCTGGTCCAGCATTTTCATTCAGCATCCCAGCCAGCATCTTGGAGAGCATCCTGATCCAGTATCCTCATCCAGCATCTTGGTCCAGCAACCTCATCCAGCATCCTGGTCCATCATCCTCATCTAGCATCCTGGCCAGCATCATCATCCAGCATCCCAGCCAGCATCCTCATCTAGCATCCTGGTCCAGCATCTTCATCCAGCATCTTGGTCTAGCACACACACACCTTCTGGACAGCACCCAGCACAAGACCTGTTCTGGGAGAGAAGCCAAATAGATGTGGACCTTATTCTTCCTGGTGGGACATCGTCTGTTCATGCCACCTTGTCCTCTGTGAGAGGCGTGTTGGGAGACTTGAATATGTAATAAGCATTTTTTAACATGTTTCAAAATTTTTAAAACACTGTTTTGAGAGAACTGTAGATTCACATGCAGTCATAAAAAAGAGAGAGAGAGAGAGAGAGAGAGAGAGAGAGAGAGAGAGAGGTTCCTGCACCCTTCTCCCGGCTTCCCCCAATAGTACCATCTTGTAAAACTCTAGGATAATATGCCAGGAAGCCGACATGGATACAGTCCATTGGTCTCACTACATGCACTCATCTGTGTAAGCGTGTTTCTAATTCTGTGAACTTTTATCTCATGGAGAGGTTTGTGTATCTACCACCACAGTCACACTGAACATCTCCATCACCATGGGACCCCTCGTATTGCTCCCCCCCACCCCCTGGCACCCACCAATCTGTTAACTATCATTTGTGCATTCAAGAGCACTATATACATGGAATCACACAGTCTGTAACCTCTGGGATTAGCTTTTACACTGAGCATAATTCCCTAGAGATTCGCTGAGGTTGTCAAAAGATCTCAGCAGTCCCTGTTTATTGCTGCATAGAAATCCACTGTGTGGATGTCCTACAGTCAGTTTAACCACTCACCCATGAAAGACATCCAGGCTGCATCCAGTTTCCAGATACTGCAAACAAACCTGCTGTGAACATTCATGTGCAGGGTTTGTGTGAATATAGGTTTTGTTTCTCTGGGATTAATGCCCAGGAGGGCAGTGGCTGGGTCTTGTGGTGGTTGTATGTTTGGTTTTGTAAGAAACTGCCAAACTTTTCCAGAGGAGGCTGACCATTCATTCCCATCAGCAGTGTGTGAGTGGTCCAGTTTCTCACAGTCTCATCAGCACTTGGGGTTGTCACTGTTTTTATTTTAGCCGTTCTCATAGGGTGTAGTGGTATCTCATTATGGTTTTAATTTGCATTCCTTAATAGTTAATGATGTTGAACATTAATAAATTGTTTTGCTATCTGTATCTCCTCTTTGGTTAAATGTCTGTCCATCTTTTGCCCATTTTCTACTTGGATTTTTTTTTATGTTGGATTTTGAAAATTCTTTATATACTGACGGCATGATTCTTTTGTTAGATGCCCGATTTGAAAATATTTTCTCCCAGTCTGTAGCTTATCTTGTCATCCCCTTCATGTGGGCTTTTGCAGAGCAAAATTTTTTAAATTTGGTGATGTTTATCAATATTTCATTTTACAGTCATGCTTTTGGTGTTATATCTAAATTCTTTGCTTAGCCCAAGATTCTGAAAATTTGTCCTTTTTTAAAAATAAAAGTTTTGTAATTTTACATTTTTAGTTTGGTCCCGATCCATTTCGAGTTAATTTTCACATAAGGTGTGAGATTTAGGTCCAGATTTTTTTCCCCTGTGGATGTCCAGTTGCTCCAGCACCATTTGTTGAAAAGGCTCTCTCCTCCACTGAATTGCTTTTGAACATCTGTCAATCAGTTGTACATATCTGTGTGGCTCTGTTTGTGGGTTCTCTCTTTTCTTCCATTCATCTCTGTGTGTCTGTCCCCTGCAAAATCACGCTGTCTTGATTTCTGTAGGTATTAGAGTAGCCTTAACATCAGGTAGGGTGATTCTTCCTCCTTTCCTTCCTTCCTTCCTTCCTTCCTTCCTTCCTTCCTTCCTTCCTTCCTTCCTTCCTTCCTTCTTTTCTTTCTTTTCTTTCTTTCTTTCTTTCTTTCTTTCTTTCTTTCTTTCTTTCTTTCTTTCTTTCTTTCTTTCTTTCTTTCTTTCTCTCTCTCTCTCTCTCTCTCTCTCTCTCTCTTTCTTTCTTTCTTTCTTTCTTTCTTTCTTTCTTTCTTTCTTTCTTTCAAGACTGTTTAGCTATTCCAGGGCCCGTGCCTTTCCATATCAATTTTAGAATAAGCTTGTCTGTGCCTACAAGAAGCCTTGCTGGGACTGTGATAGGAATAGTGTTAGACCTATAGACCAGTGTGGGGAGAATCCAGTCTTCCGATCCATGAATACAGAATGTGTCTCTATTTAACTAGATCATATTTGACTTTTTCTATCAGCATTTTGTAATCTCAGCATGCAAATTTTACATATGTTGTGTTCAGTTTGTAATTGTTTGGTTTTCTTTGGAGTGATAATAACCAGTGTTGTGTGTTATACATATTCGCTGTGAATGTGAAAATGTGTGTTGCTCTTGTATCATGCAACCTTACAGAACCCACTGAGTTTTTTTAAGATTCATTGGGATTACCTACATAGATAATCATGTCATCTGTCAGTAGGAACAGTCTTATATCTCCTTTTCTTATTTATTTATTTATTATTATTATTTATGCCTACAGCACCTGGTCTTCCTAGGTGGTCTCCCATCTAAGTACTAACCAGGCTCAACCCTGCTTAGCTTCTGAGATTAGACATCAGGCGTGTTCAGGGTGGCATGGCCATAGACCATGGACCATGGCTCCACTGAGGCCAAAACCCAGGACTTTCTGCATGTAAAACAGATGTGCTAACCACTACACTATAGAACCATATCCTCTCTTTCCTTTCTGTATGCCTTTTATTCCTTTTATTGTCTTATTAATAGTGACAGGAACTTCCAGCACACTGTCAAATAGCAGACACCCATGCATTGTTCTCAGTCTTAGGGGAAGTGTTCATCTCTCTCCATCAAGTATAAAATGAGCTGTAGGTTGATACAGGTATTTCCCCTCTAATTTGCCGAGAGCATTGTCATGAATTGGTGTTGGATTTTTTTTTTCCAAATGCTTTTTCTGTAATAATTAATACAATCATATGGTTTTTCTTCTTGAGCTTGTTGATGTGATGGATTAAACTGATTGACTTCACATGTTAACCCAGACATGCATACCTGAAATGAACCCCACTTTGTCATGGTGTATAGTTCTTTTCATGCATTGCTAGATTCAATTTGCAAATATTTTGCTGTGAATTTTTGCTTTGATGTTCATATAGGATATTAGTCTGTAATTTCCTCTTTTTTGTGCTGTCTGCCTAGTTTGAGTGTCAGGCAGGACAAAACTAACTTACTAAAATGAGTTGCTATCTATTACCATCTCCTCTATTTTCTAGAAGAAATTGAACTGGTGTTATTTCTTTTTTAACTGTTTGGTAGAGGTTTCTAGTAAAACCACATGGTCATGGAAATTTCTTTTGGGGGATCTTCTTATTTACACTAGTTTTTAAAATGATTATAGTACTATTCAGCTTATTTCATTTTGGCTAAGTTTTGGTAGTCTAGTTTGTGAGAAATTGGTCCATTTCTTCTAAGTTGTTGAACTTATGAGTAGAAAGTTATTCATAGCATTTTTATTATTACTGCAATGTCTCAGAGTCTGTAGTGATGTCCCCCTGTTTCATCTTGATATTGGTGACTTGCAACTTCTCTCATTGTATCTTCTTTCTTACTAAAGGTTTATAAACATTACTGATTTTTTTTTCAAAAAGCCAGCTTTTTGTTTCACTGATTTCTCTATTGTTTTCCTTTTTAATTTCATTTATTTCTGCTCTTATTTCCTTCCTTCTTGCTTTGGTTTTATTTTGCTCCTCTTTTCCTAGTTTTTTGAGGCAGGAACTTAGAATATTGACTCAAAAACTGTCCTCAGTGCTATACATTTCCCTCTCAGCACTGCTTTTGCGGCTTCCCACATATCTTATATGTTATATTTTCATAGTAATTTCCAAAAGTGTGCACACCAAACAACAGAGCCTCAACATCCATGAAGTGAAAATTGATAGAGCCGAAAGGAGATGTAGACAAACCCAAAATTGTTGGGGACATCAATGCCCCTCAGTTGGCAGTGGACAGAACTACTAGACAGAAGAATTAGTAAGGACATCGAGGAACTCAGCAACCCAAGAGGTCTGACTGACACTGACCCAACAACAGCAGAACATGCCTTCTTTTCAAACAGCTATTGAACATAGACCAAACCTCAGAGCATTAAATAAACCTCAATAAATTTAAAATAGATAAAATCAATTTTATGTGTTCTTTCACCATAGTGAAATCAAACTAGAAATCAGTGCCAGAAAGCCACCTGGAAATTCTTCAAACACATGGAAACTAAATAACACACTTCTAAATAACTCGTGGGTCAAAGAGTCTTAAGGGGAGTTAAAAAATCCATTTTTTCAAATTTGTACTTTTAATTAAAATATAAATAGTCTATTCTCTAATTTGACATTAAACTTGATTTGAGGAAGGATTTCATATGTATAATCTACTTCAAACCAGATTTCTGAATGGCCTCTTCTTCCTTGGTTTATCCATTGCTAGTGGGGACGGTGGCTCTCAGGATACATTCCCTGCCAGTAGGCGCTGACCAATGCTAAGCCCAGGGCCAGCAGAGAAAGCAGGCAGGCACCCAAACTGAGAGGTCATTCCCACCTGAAGTACAGGTGGAAGGGGCATCATTCCTGCTTAGGGGCTGGACCAGCGTGTGCATGTTCAAGGCCTGGTACCCATCTCTGAAGCCTCCTCCTCATGGCTGGAGCCTCGTGGCTGCAGGCCCCCTGCAGGCCTTGGGGCACAGAAACTGCATTCCACCTCTTCACTCTCCTTTCCTGCCTGTGGAGCTCTGACCCCCAGGCCACTGCATTAAACCAGTGGCCCTGCTCTAGGGGGCTTGCTTGCTCCCAAGAGGGGACATGGATGTATAGGTCACATTGCGCCTCCCCAGGTGGTCAGTGTGTTTTCCAGGGTTGGCCCTGACCCAGGAGCTACCACAATTGTAGCAGGCTCTTCTAAGGCTGGGGAGGTAGGCTGTCAGTCAGCAGGGGTCCAGAAGCCAGGAGCTGAGGGACAAGGATGCTGAGCAGGGTCCCTTCACCTATGGGAGCCCAAAAATGAATTACTGCCCACCAGGGTAGACCTGACTTTCCCATGACTTCCTCCTGCAGATTCAGTGGCCTGGACACCTTGCGGGCAGCAAGGCTTCCCAATTCCTGCTGGACCCTCCAGCTGGCCAGGGTATGCCAACTACAGTGCAGAAGGCAGCAGTACCCCTTGCAAGGACACCTCATAGGCCCCTGGTCCTTCCTGACTGCATGGACTTCCAAATGAACAGTTCCAGGGAAACTGTGTAACCTGCCCCAGAGCTGCTTGAGATCAGGTCTTTATCATGAATGTGACACCTGTCTGGGCAGTCTGTCTCTGCTCAGACCTGACCTATGGTTTGAAGTTTCCTGAGATTCATTAGCTGGGCGGCAGGTGAAGTGCTGTTCTCTTGTCAGTGAGGGCAGCTGCTGGTGTCACAGCAGGACCAGCAAGACAGAGCAGCTGGCCTCCTGAGCCAGGCCTGGAAGCTGGTCCCACCATGTCTGTTTCCCTTCCAAGTGCTCAGTCCAGCCCTGCACCCAGAGTGATGCAGGAAGAGCCATAAACGTACAGCAAGGATGTGCTGATCGAAAACTTATTTAAAGAGGACAAATAAACTATCTGAAAAAGTCACACACTGTTGGCTTTGCCATAAACAGTTTTCAGAGGGATTAAAAGGACTTTAAAATAATGGAAATAAAATACAGGAGAAATTTCTGTTGATTTCAGGATGAGAAAGCCCTTGTCAGCAGAGGAAGAAAATGCTGGTGGAGGCAGGGTAAAAGGCACATTTTTTTGTAGGCTGTCTGGCAATAGAGCTTAGTAAGCCCATCAAAACTTTGACCCAGTCTCTAGACATTTATGCTAGAAAAGTAACAGAGAAACACAAGCATTGTGGATAGGGACAGCGATCAAAGCATTATTTGTAATAGTACAAAATTACAAGCATTATAAATACCCCCCAGAGGACATCTGTTTTCAAATAATGTTTCCAGGAAAATTTAGCTGTCTAAAGACAGTTTCTGGTTCAAGAAAATTGCTGGTTCAAGATGACTGTCACGCCCACATTGATTTCTTCTTCCTCCCAAGAACTCATTAAAAAAATAATAAATGAATAGAAAGATATAAGACCCATAGGACAAAGTAACCTGGAGAAGCTGATGAGCAATTACAACATTGTTGAAAGAAAGAAAACAGATGGGCAGGAGATCACTGACTTAGCTGAGTGGAGGAGCTGTATCCAGAAGACACGGGGTTCTCTGGGCACAGCCATGAGGGCAAGCATGGCTGGTAGGAGAATGAGGTGGAAAAGGGGGGTGTGGGGCAGGCTAACTGTCTGCACAGGGGGGACTTCTGCTCTGACCAAGATTAAGTAACAGGGACCAGATTGACCCTACATCGCAAAACAACTGAGAAACTAGACAATGTTTATGGAACATTTTTAGACATGGAACAGCAGGCAGTTCAGAGCAGTGACCCAGAGGATGGAGGGTGAAGCAAGCCCACTTCTCCAAGCATACCACAGGAAAGGGGTCCCGGCAGAGTCCTGAGAAGACGACCAGAGTCCAGGTTGGCTATTATGGGCTAAATTGTGCTTCCCCCGCACCACCAACTCTCATGTTGGAGCCTAGTCCCTGGGACCTCAGAGTTGACTGTATTTGGAGATGGGCTTCTACAGAGGTGATGAAGAATAATATTAAGAATAATAGCCTTATTCTTAAGGCTATTAGGGTGTCCCTAGTCCAGGGTGGGAAGGTTTGGAGATGAGATTGGGGCCCATGCGGGATGAGAGGACAGGGTGGGACAGAGGGTCCAATCCAGGGCTGACCACCCTGCTAATGTCTTCAGGTAAGCCCCAGCCTCACCAGCCTCAGTTTGCCCACCTGTAAGATGCGAGGTTGGGCATCTGAGCTGACATTCTGTGATTCTCTGTTATGAGGCATTGCCTAGGAGGGCAAGACCCAAGGCAGGATATGTGTGATCAACATCTATTTTCCCAATGTCATGATTTTGCCCCGGGATCAGGGAGGGGTGAAGATTGCCACTTCCTGAGTCAATCCTCTCACAGAACCAGGGCCAGCTGACTCACCCACTGTGGGAAGTGCCTTCTGCTCACTGCAGAGTCTGCCCTGACCAGGCCAAGCGAGACCCACCTCGGAAGTGGGAGCTCCCCACTGTGGTTTCCCTGTCTGAACAAAGCAAGTTGAGTGCATGTGCTTGGTCTTCAGTGACCGGGGGTCAGCGGGTTTGCCAGAGTGCACAAGGTGAGACGAGGGTCAGATGGACACCAGGGGAGCAGATCATGCAGGGCCTTGTACTGAGCAAGCAGGTAGGCAGACCTGGAGCCTGGAGCATGATCCTTTGGGCCATGGGCTAGGGACAGGAGCAGGAACTGGTGACGGAAACATGTTCTTGGACTAGAGAGCTGTTGGTGGTGGGTAGGCTCTGGCCATCCCTACAGGAAGAGTTCACAGTCCTCCCGACACTTGTGACAGTAGGGACCTTGGTCCTGGAACCACAAGGACGGGGTTCTGCCAGTGATCTATGGGGGCTTGTTGGGCAGCATTGTCCCCAGTCCAGTCTTCAGATGAGGATGCAATTGCTCACCCCTGGTTTCAGCCAGGTGAGGCCCTGAGCAGAGGGCCTAGCCACACCGTGCCAAAACTGTCTTCTGATGAATGATACATGAGTTTTGTTCAGATCTGAACTTGTTCTGATTTGTTTCACAGCAACAGACTAATGCACCTGGTGCCAAACTTCAAGGGGTCTCTTCAGACAAGAATATCCACATCGATTTAACTTATGGCTTCCAGCAAGGGAAGGCCACGTATGTGACAGTTTTTCCCAGGAAGCACTGCCCACCTTGAGTGACTGCTCCTTCCCTCCATCCTCCATCTTTCTCCTCTTCCAGAAAAGACTCACAGGAGCCCCGATTGCTGCCCACACTGTCCTGAGCTGCCTCTTGGTCTCCCAGACCTTCTCAGAATTGCTTGGCACAAGACCAGGCTGTTTAAAAAGCCCTCTCTCTACCTGAGCCCTCACAGGTCCCCCCAGTAGTACAAGCTGGTACACTCAACATGGTTTCATTGTGAGGGGACTCATTCTCATCTCACCTGGGGGCTCTATCAGCAGTGTTCCAATCTTGCCTCCTCCCATTGCCTACATCTGTCCTTTGGGCAGAGAACTCAGTCGTAGATCCTATTCCTTGGTTCTGGTGTCCACAGATGAGCTAATCTCATGGCAAAGGCCCCAGGATGGGGGAGTAAACCCAATTGCACTCCCAGGTGGGCACTTCCCTGAGTGTCAGGTGCCTGCCATACCACCGTGACACAGATTGGCAGCCTGCACAAATGTCTTACAGCTGCTTTGAGGGGCCTGGGCCCTCTGCTCGGGCTCATACTATGCCCTCTTGGATTTATGGGTTAATCCAGACCAGGGCTGCATCTGGCCCTCCCAAGCTCACTGTGCTTGACAGAGCTAGAAGCCCTAGCAGACAAAGAGTTGGAAATGTCACATCTCAGAGTCAAATGTCATATCTAAGGCCACTGGACTACTCACCATCTGAAACAGAAGCAGCATGACACATCACTTGAGATAACACAAAACATGAACAGGAAATCAGTTCCAAAAGAGCCAAGTGAAACAAGAAGACATGAGAGGTGGAGAAAAGGCCAGCCACCAGGGTCTGGGGATTTGAGGGAAGATGCAGCCATGAGTCCTGTGGTCCTTCTGCCCATTGATCCCAGCCTGGGCTCTGGAGAACCCAGAAACAGGGATAACAAGGGGTACAGACTAAAGAAGCCTCAAGGACAAAGAAAGGGCTCCTAGCCAAACAAGACATTTTAGACAATAACCACCCAACCCCAGCCAAACATGGTGGGAGAAATGTGCCCGCCTCAACCTCCTCGCACAGACATAACAGCGAGCCCTTTCTCACTCACTTGGATGGTGTGAGAGAAGACCCCCAATGGGAAGCCAGGGACAGGCACCACTGTCCAGGGGTTAGGAGCCCCCACCTCACCCTGAAGTGTGGGTAGAGGCCACCTAGGAAGCCGAATTCCCCTACTGGTTGCCTCTTCCAGGGGCTAGTGTCAGAGGAGGGCTGCTAAAACAGACACAGTGTAGCACCTGCGTTTGTGATTCTGAGAACCAGGAAAGCCTCACCTGTGTGACAGAGACAGACCTGACACCAAGACGACACAGATGTTGAACTTGTCTGACAAGGAATTTAAAAAAATCATCATTAAAATCCTTCGACAAGCAATTACAGATGCACTTGAAATAAGAAAACAAGAAATTCTCAGCCAAGAAATAGAAAATATAAAAAAGAACCAAATGGAAATTTTAGAACTGAGAAATGTGACTAAAAAAAATAATAATAATGGACGGGCTTGATAGCAGAATGAAGTGGAGAGAGAAAACAATCAGTGAACTTGAAGACAAAATAATGGAAATTATCCAACCTGAAAAGCAGAGAGAAAATAGACTAAAAAAAAAAAAAAAATGGGCAGAGTCCAAAGGGCCTGGGGGACTACATACCTGAAGATCTATTTGTCATTGGGAACTTGGAAAGAGAGGAGAAAGAAAGCCAGGTGAGAAAATGCTAGAAGAAATAATGGCTAAAAATTTCCCCAAATTGGTAAAATACATAAATTTCCATATTTGAGAAGCTGAGCAAACCCCAAACAAGATCAATCCTAAGAAGGCAAACCAAGACACACCATAGTCAAACTCTGAACACTAAAGACAAAGAAAGAAGTGAAAACAGCGCAAGAAAAGTGACACCTTACTGCTAAGGGAAAAACTATTTGAAATTGAGCAGGTTTTGCAACAAAAACCATGGAGGCCAGAAAGGAACTGGAACAACATTTTCTAAGTGCTGAGAAAGAAGAACTGTCAACTCAGAATTCTATATTCAGCAACAAAATCCTCCAATAATGAAGAGGAAAGGAACATAGAGATAACATGTCCCCACTAGATCAACTCTTAAAGAATGGTTAAAGGAAGTTCATGGAACAGAAAAGAAAGGTTATGGAACATTAAGAAACAGGAAAGAGTAAAAATATGGGTAAATACAATTGAATTTTCTTCTTCTCTTGAGGTTTCCAAATTGTGTTTGATGGTTTAAGCAAAATTTATAACATCATTTGGTGTCATACTCAAAATATGTAGAGGAAATATTTAAGACAATTCTATTGTAAATGAGGATTGTGAGATTTCTACACTGTGCTCTAACTGGTAAAATGTCTGCACCAGCAGCCTCTGATGTTATATATGCAGACCAACCAGGAAAAAGGCAAAACAAATACACTCAAAAGCACACCAGATACACCAAAATAGAATTCTAAAAAGTATTTGAGTAACCCAAAGAATATATGAAAAAGAAAACAGAAAGAGAGGGAACAAAGAGAAAATAAAAAATAAAATGGCAGACCTAAGCCACCACATATCAATCATTACATTAAATGTAAATGTCTTACCTTATGTGTAGTAGGTCCAAACTATAAACAACCAAAATATCCCTAAGCAGGTGAATGGTTAGAAAAACTTTAGTACACCCATTCAATATAATACTTATTAATAAGAAATAATTATTGATATGCACAACGACTTAAATGGACGTCAAGGGCATTATGCTGAGTGAAAAGGCCAGTCTCAACAGGTCACGTACTGCATGATTCCATGTGTAGGACCTTCCTGAAATGACAAAATTATATAACTGGATACAGATTGGTGGTGCCAGGGCATGGGTTCAGGGTGTAGGGTGGACGGGACTATCAGCGGGCAGCATGAGAAGAGCTATGGGCTGACATGTGACTTCTGTGTCCTGCGTATGGTAGTGGTCCTGGGATCTATACGTGACGAGTGGTAGATGAACACCAAACACACATTAGACCAATGCAGACTCCCTACTTTACATATGGTGATACAATTATTTAAAATGTAACCATGGAGGGAAAGCGAGTGAAGGACACACAAACCTTATGCACTACTTTTTTGCGGCTCCATGGTTATTTTTAAATAAAAAGTTTTTTGTTTTCACAAGTAAGTGATCTAAGCAGATACATCACCAAAGAGTATGTGCAGATGGCAAATTGGTCCATTAAAAGGTGCTCATGGCATTAGCCATTGAGAGACATACATGAAAACCACAACCAGCTGTCACTACACACCTGTTAAAACAGCTCACACAAAAACTCTGACAACAAAATGCAAAGCACTAACGAGAATGCAGAGCAACTGGAAATTCTGTGTTGTTGGTAGGGATACAGAATGATGCGGCCACTTTATAAGTTAAAAATATACACCTACATGTGACCCAGTAATCTCACTTCGAGGTATTTACTCCTGGAGAAATAAAACTTTTGGTCACACAAAAACCTGTGAAGTATCATTTACAGCCTCTATATTCATCATTTCCAAACACCGGAAGGACTCAAATGTTCTTCAGCAAGAGAATGGGCAAACCAACCATGATGTCTCCATACAGTGGAATATTCCCCAGCAAAAAAAAAAAAAAAAGAAAGAAAGAAAAAAGAAAAGAAAAGAAAAAGAAAAAGAAAAAAGAAAGAATGAGCTGTTGATAAATTGAGCAATATGGATGAAGTTGAAAGGCATTATGCTGAATGAAAGAAGACAATATCAAAGGGTTACATACCATATGAGTGCATTCATATGATATTCTCAAAATGACAACATTGTGGAGATTAAGAACGGAGCAGTAGTCACAAGGGGCTGGGAAAAGGAAGGTATGATCACAAAGGCACAGTAGGAGAGAGTGTATTGGGTGGTGAAACTATTAGATCCCACCTGTGGTGGCTATTTCACCAGGTGTTAAACCCATATGTTAAAATTTATGGAACTGTACATTTTAAAAGTTAATTGTGCCAGATGTTAATTTAAAAAATTAAATTCACAAATGAATTTTCAATAGGCTTTTTTTTGGAAAGATGGACAAATTTGATGCTAAAATTTATATGAAACAGCAAAGGGCTTAAAATATCCCAAACAGTTTGAGAAAGACAAAGTTGGCAGACTTCCCATAGGCTGCACGAACACGGAACAATATAGAGATATGGATCAGCATGTACATGATAATAGATGGTACATGTACATAGTAGCCCTAGACTAAGTGCTGCTCAGATCCTGCCAACTGAAACTTAAAAGAAAGCCTGAGAAGAACCAAACTATTTTCAAGTAACTCAACTGTATTCCAGAATAAAGCTGAAGAAAGTTTATAAGAATACAAATGTATTCAGCCAAATAAGGTAAAATACATAAGGTCTGACATTCAACAGAAAATTACTAGGCATGCAATTATGCAGACAAATATCACCCATAATGAGGATGAAAATCAATCAAGCAATAGAAATATACACAGATGAGAAAATTAGCAGACAGACACATCAACACAGTGATGGTAGGGATTCCACATGTACAAGAAGGTAGAGGAAAGACTGAGCAGGTATGTAGGGACAAGGAATGTATTAAGGTAACTACACTTCTCAGGATGAAGACTACAGTATTTGAGATGACACACACACACACTGGATGGGATTGATGGCAAATTAGAGATGGAGAAGAAAAAATTAGTGAACTTGAAGACACAGCATAGGAGAAAAGACTGAAAATATGAACAGAGAATCAGTGAGCTTGGGAAAACTTAAAGCAG
Organism: Eidolon dupreanum; assembly: GCA_028627145.1. NCBI lineage: Eukaryota > Metazoa > Chordata > Mammalia > Chiroptera > Pteropodidae > Eidolon > Eidolon dupreanum. Next base: position 35,940,770 of record CM053515.1, read on the forward strand.
CATGATATACTTGTAATTGGAGGCCCTGAAGGTAGGAAACAGATTGATTCGGAGGAATTGCCTTATCAGTTTGTGGGGGCTAAGCAAGTTCAAAATCCACAGGAATTCAGAAGAGATCATGAGCAGGTTCAAACCATAGGCTCTTTGCAAAGATCACTCTAGCCAGACTAATCAAGAAAGGACAGAATAAATTAATAATATTAATAATTAGGAAAGTGGTAGCTGTACAGATTCTACAGATATTAAAAATAAAAGAGCATATGTTAACATCTATATGCCAATAAATTTAGTAGCTTCTATGAATAAATTCCTTGAAAGACATAAATATCAAAGCTCACTCACCAAGAAGTAAATACCCAAAATACCTATACATCTATTAAATAAATTGAATGTATAGTTACAAAACTTTCTTTAGAAACTTTTCTTCCTAAGAAAACTTTAGAACGAGATGGCTTCATTGGTGAATTATACCAAACATTCTGGACATAAAAACAATTATTCACAAACTCTTCTAAAAATTTAAAGAATTGGGAACACTTGAGTAGTCCATGAGGCCAGAATTACCCTGACACCAAAATCAGACAAAGATATTATAAGAAAATAAAATATCAGACCAACAACACTTGTGAACATAAATGCAAAAATTCTTAACTAAGTTTTGTTATATCCAATTCAACAATATATAAAGAGGACAATACATTCTAACTAAGTGGGATTTATCCCAGGAATGCAAGGTTGGTTTGCTATTTTAACATCAATTAATATAATTCAATATATTAACTGACTAAAAAATAAGAGGCACATAATCTCAATAGATGAAGAAAAATCACGTGACAAATTCTGACATTTGGGTAAAAACTCTCAGTGAACTAGAAATACAAGGGAACTTCTTCAACCTGATAAAGGACACCCGTGGAAAACCCACCACTGATATCATACTTAAATGGAACACTGCATGCCTGACTCCAATATCAAGAACAACAAGGAGACCCACTCTCACCACTTTCATTCAACATTGTCCTGGAGTTTCTAGCCAATGCAATAAGGCAAGAAAAAGAAATGAATGGAAGATGTAAAACTGCCTTTGGTCACAGATGACACAATTGTCTATGTAGAAAATCTTACAGAATCTATGAAAAAAAAAAAAACTACTAGAACTAACAAGTAAGTTCGTGAAGTCTACAAGATCAATATACTAAAATCAATGGTATTTCTACATATTAGCAGAAAATGGTGGAAATGGAAACTAAAAGAAAAATACCATTTAAAATAGCATCTAGCTTCCAGACTAAGAGAAAGAAACTGGTCTAGGGGCAGGTAGAAGATTTAGAAGGGAGGGGGATGGTTGCTGAGCCTGGAGAGCATGGGAACAAATGCTTCACTGAATCATCTGGCCCACTTGAGCTGGTAGAAATCTCATCTTCTGAGGCAGGAGAGATGGAGGCCCCACCTACCAGGTTGTAAATGGGAAACTGATGATGCTGATTTGCCTTGGTGACATGAGGAAGGAGGGAGCCTACTGAGAGAGAGGAGGAGATGCACTGGAATGACTGAAGGAAGTGAAGCTGCCAGCAGGGTGGCAGACTAGGCTATGGAGGTCCTGCAAGCAGGTAGGAAAGGGTGCAGCCTACCAAGGGGCTGCTGGCCTCAGAAGAAATATATCATGAAGTGTCGTTAGAGCCAGAAAACAGCAAAAGTGGAAGGGAGTGGCCAATGGAGACCCAGACAGCCTCGGGTCTCAGCCTTACCCTACTCGCACCCTCCCAGTTTCCACCCCTCCCGGCCCACAGACGCCAACATATTATCATGGAGAGATGACACCCCAGCTTCCCTCAACCTGGGGAGAAAGATGCTGACAAATTCATGTGTCCCCCGCCATCGCTGAGGGAGGCTCCAAAGGTGACACTATGGATGTGGTAGACCAAAGGAGAGAGAAGCTAGACCATGAGCCTGGGTGACAGAATGACAGAAGGACGCTGCCCGGGAGCCACACAGACTCTAGCCTCTGAACACTGGTCCCATGAATCTCACTCTCGACCCCTCTGGGCCTCAGCTCCAACTTTTGCCCTGAGGAATGTAACAGCGTGTCTTGAGTGGTCATCCTGTTACCAGGAAAAGCCACAGGAAGACCAAGACCCTCAGAGGAGCTAAGGCTTGCTCCACCCACAGCCAAGCCCAGGCGGGCAATACCTTCAGGTGACAGACCTTGATGTGGCCCCAAGTGTTCTGTCTATGCCACTGCCTCACTCAGAATCTCCACATGGTGGCGGTGTTGGCCCAGAAGCAGAAATTTGTGCAGGCGGCCACTCAAACTCTAATGGCCCCATGTGGCCCCACAGGAAAACAGCACATTAGACAGAAAGGCTGGGCTGGGTTAACACCCTCATTTTACAGGTGAGTGGGGCAGTGGAACCAAGATTCCAGATCCCAGGGGAGTGAGACTCCAGACAGCAAATCTGCGGTCCTAACCACTATGATGAGAGTCTGGTATTCTGGAAGTCCACGATGCAGATTTTTATCCCTAAATGATATTTTTTTTATGCCTCTGAGGGCCACTCACTGCTTTGGGAACCATAGATGCTGAGGTCTGATGGGTGTACTTCCTGGAGTGGGGGATGGGAGAATGAGAGCTAGGACTGTGTACCTGGGATGCACGCAGGAGTATGGTTCCACAAGCCACAGATGACAGCCTCCCACATGACATCTAGGGGCACAAGTTAGGTGTGCGGTGACTCGAGTTGATGAGTTGACGTTCTGAAAGGCATGTGGGTCCCCTGGGGGGGGGGAGGTCCAGAGACCAAGGTCTCATCCGTTTGTCCTCACTCTGAAACTAGCCCTGAACCTACTTTCTAGTACAAGCAGGGACTGACCTAAGGTTCCAGTCGCTTCCATGGAGTCTAGTCAGAGCATCCTATCAAAATCAGGATGGAGCTCTCAGGAAGAGTTAGAAGTAGTGATAAAGAGAGGGACCCCAGCTGAGAGATATCCTGAGACAGGTAGACTGGTTCTTGGGGATGGAAGGTACCTCATCCTCCATCCAGGGACAGCTCAGAAAGACAAGTGGCAATCCCTCACCTTACCCCTCTATCTTGGCCCTGGCTTTTCTCTGGGTACAGATCTCTCACCGCATGGCCTTGGAATGCTAAGTCCCACCTTCAATATTCAGATCTGGGAGGGACTGACTCCATGGGAAATAGAGACTGAGGTCCCATCCTGATTCATCCTTCTCCGGGGACGTGGAAAACCTCATTGTCCACCTGGAACAGACCCTCACAGAGGCTCTGGGTGAGGTCAGGTGGCCACTCCAGGCTGCTTGTGTTAGAGCCATGGTTTCCAAACTGTGTGACAAGGTACCTCGAGGCCCTGTGGCAAATCCCCAGGGTGCTGCACACTTGAGGGAGACACAGAAATATCATTTGCAGGTGAGACGCCTACTGGCTCCTGATAGCTCCATTTCGGCTGGGATGGGCCACATTTCTTTGGAAGTTATCGTATCTTTATAAAGCTAGCTTTCTGGCTGGCACTGTGATAAAAAGCAAGTACCAGTGAAAATCAACGGGGAACAAAAAACAGAGTGTCCTCACCAGCCATGGGCACAGCTTCCTAATGGTAAGCAACTGCAGTTATGTGAGAATGAAATAAAAATTATATTCTTTTCTTTTAACTTATGTGAATTTTTTTTCAAAGTGCTACTAATTATTATGTTGTTTAGACCTAATTACTTGCTAAACAAAATCATCAGTTATTTCTTTTGGCCTGAGGCACTCTGAAAAGATGACTGAGCATGAATAGGCCCTCTGCCTCTGAATGCAAGGACTTCATTCTTGAGGAGCAGGTGCCTGGAGTCTGTCTGTCTCTCCTCTCTCTCTCTCCTCTCTCTCTCTCTCTCTCTCTCTCTTTCTCTCTCTCTCTCTCTTTCTCTCTCTCTCTCTCTCTCTCTCTCTCTCTCTCTCTCTCTCTCTCTCTCTCTCTCTCTCTCTCTCTCTCTCTCTCTCTCTCACACACACACACACACACACACACACACACACACACACGTCAGGTGAAGAAGCTTCCAGAAGGGGCAGGAAAAACACCCCCACTTCTGACTGGAGATCCATATCCTATCTGCTCTTGGCCCCTCTGAGGACGAAGCCATGGACTCTCTGCCTCCAGCCCCAGGCTGCCCAGATCCTCTCCTGCCTCCAGCACTTCTTTTCTGAAAAGAAGGAGGTGAATTATTAGGCAATTAGTGTCTGAAAGCCTAGCTTCCCCCTCTCCCCTGCCCCACCCCAACAACACAGGAAGGACCACTGCAAAATTCCACCTGACACCTGTCATTCATGATTCAAGCCACAGGCTAGGAGCTCACTACCTCAGAAAGCTAACTGTCCTCCCATTTGGCTTTGCCCCCACACCAGATCCTCACCTTGCCCCTCCTTTAGCAGGGGCCTCCCAGAGCCCCTGGGATGAAACCTGCTTTCCCCTTGGGGCCTATTCCTGAAGAAAAGTGGCCCCCAGGGACCTCGGGCAGCCTACAGTGAGGATCTTTGCTCTGGGGTCACCCGTATAAATGGGGAATGTTGTGGAATCAGAACTGTGGCCTGAGTGTGTCAGGGAAACCCCCTCCCTGTGACAGCAGAGGGCGCTGCCAGGAAGGACCTCACCTTTAGCAGCTCCTAGGGGAGGGAGGGGAGAAGGAAAGAGCCAAGCAGCCTTAGCCAGGGTCACACAAGCAGGGGCACAAGCAGGCATACCACAGGGTAAGGGGGGAACTCTCCACCAGTTAGGGTGCAGAATTTCCCACTGGAAGTCACAGAGCAGGAAAGAGCCTAGCCACCCAATCGCAGAAGTACCCTTCCCCTGCTGCACCTGAGTCCTTCCTTCTTGAGCCCCTCTGGCCTTGCCCCATGTCCCTGAGCTGGCAGGAAACAGCCTGGAGGGCTTCAACAGCTTCTACGAAATAGGGCAAAGGAAGAGCTAGCCCTGGCTGCAGCTTTCTGGAGGGCTTGCTCTGACACACATCTTCAGGGACATCTCCACGACAAGGAGACCATCTGTGAGTGCACGACCCACCTTTCACTTGTTCTTCCCTCCCCACCACCGAGCCCAGTAGAGGACAAGGCTAAAGAAGAAGAGAGTGTCAGGGGAAGCAGACAGAAGCTTAGCAAGAGAGGGGCAGAAGGGAGGGCCGAGGACACAGCATCCACCTATTTCCTTCCCAGCAGGATGGCCACCCTTGTGTATGCGGAGCCAGCAGCCTATGGGGGCTCCCCATTGCAGCTTTAATCCCTGGAGGTCATGAAGCTGGGGAGGCAGGGTGGAGGCTGCCACTGCAGCCCCCACCACAGTCCCAAAGCCTGGGTCCCCAGTAATGCGATAATTGGGTGGGGTTTTCTCTGAGAGAGAGAGGGGAAGTCCACAGGAGGATGAGCCAGATCCCTCCTGCCCACCCACCTACTTCATTCCAGAATCCGTCTCTCCTCTCTTCGGGTGGGGGGGCGTGTGGTGACTAAGAGGAGTGTGAAGGGACTGGCATAACTGGATCTCAAGGCTGATGAGGAGAGAGAGCTTTCCTTGAAACAGTGGCTCTACTCCACATCAGGAAAAGGCTCCTGACAGTCACCAAATGACACTTGAGGCCAGAGTCCACAGCCCTCCAGGACTCTTGCAGCTGATGGGCACCATGCTGTGCAGCACAGCCTCCCTGTGGTTCTCCAGCCAGTATTAAATCTGGGGGGACACCAAGGCACCCCTGTACTGGGGCCTCTCCATAGGGGCCCCATACTCTGTAAGCCACACAGTAGGGTGCAGTAGAGCACAGCTCAAGGGCTGTGGGAAACAGTGGTCACACGAAAAAGAGACATTGTAGGACGCACGCTTTGGACTTAGGATTTCTAGACACAGTTCTGCTCCCCTAGTCCTCAAACTGTGACACAAATTCCTGCTTCGCTCCTCTCACAGGATCATCGAAACTGACCAATCTCTCCCATGGACGCTGAGCAGGGACAAGCCTCTCACCTGTTATTATCATGTGCACTAGTGGAAACTGGGGATCTCCCCTCCCCAAATAAAAGCCCCTGTGTCTTCCTGGGCTACAGACCAATACGCAGACAGAGTCTCGCTGTGTACTGCAAGCAGGAGAGCTGGTGAGGCATTCTTTGTGATCTTGGGTAACTCAATTCCCTTCTCTGGTCTTTCCTTCCCCCTTCAGCTGATGTACCTAAGTTCTCAGAAATCCCATCTGGGAAGGAGGGCTGGCAGCCCCGGCCGACCGAGTGGTCGGAGGTCCCAGCGCCAGGGCACACGCAACTGACGCGCTGTGCGTGCCTCCCGCAGCACCAGGAGGTTCAGCATTATCTTCTCCGGTGGGATGTGAAAAGAGAGTAGCGAGCGTCACCATCCGTTTCCCAATTCTAACCTTAGATACGCGGCTGCATCCTGGAGGCCCACCCAGCCGCTGTCCCCAGGGCAGGCGGTCCCCAGCCTCTCGGATCTCCGTAGGCAAAGCCTCGCAAGCAACCGGAATCCCAGCGGACCAGCAAGGCGCGGCTCCAGGGGCCGACCTCGGAAGAACGAACACCAGCCCCTGGCGAGAAGATGGACGAAAGGAAGCGTCAGCGCAGACACTATGAGGGTAAAGGACAGAGAGCGCAACAGAGAAGGAGCAGGAGCGGGAGCGGGACAGCGCGTCCCACCGTGAGCGCAGGGAGTGCAAGGTTCCAAATGCAAGGCGCGGCCCGGGAGGTCAGGGGGATGCCTGTTGACCATGCTGTCACGGAGCTCGGCCGGCCACAGGGAAGTCCCCCTAACTGATAGCGCTCCCCAAATGCTTCATGCACCCCGTGCACCCCGCAGCCGCGGGAGGGGCCAGCGCCACCGCTGCGCCAGCTTCCAGGGCCCCGCCCGCCCCCTTCCCAGCCCTCCTCGCCCCAGCCCCGGCCCTGGCCCCAGCCCCCGCGGGCGCCCCCCGCGGCGCTGCCCCGCCCCCGCCGTCCCGCGCCGCCCCGGGCCCCGGCCCGCCGCCCGGCCGCCAGCCCACCTGGCGCAGCGCCGCCCTCGGAGTCCGCGCACCGGCGCACACCCGCGCACCCTGCGCACCCCGAGGCCGCAGGAGGGCCCTGCGCTGCCGCCCGTCAGCTCTCAGGGCCCGGCCCGCCCGGCGCCCGCGCTCTCCCGCTGGCGATGGCCCTGCTCCGGTACTTCTTATTCCTCTACGGCCTGAAGCAGGCGCTGGGCAGCTACCCGATCTGGTGGTAAGTGAGCTTTCCACGCGTTCGCCGCGGCCTCTGTGTGCCCCCAGCCGCTGTCCCCTCGGATAGGGCCCGAGGTGGCCCGGAGCCCGCGCCCCGTCCCTTCGACTCAGCAGGTGGCAGGCGGGTTGTTTCCCTTAGTGGCCACTATCTACCTGTTCGAGCAGGGACTGGGACTCGGGTGGCGGAGCTTCCGGGGACATTGATCCCCGGGCTCATAGGGACCCTGGTGCTGGACGGGGCAAGCAGTGGGCTGGGGAGAGGCAGAAAGAGGTTCTGCACAGATGGCACGAACATCAAGGCAGCCTGAGTCCAAGAGAAGCCGGGAGGGCGAGCTGGGAGAGGGAGATTCGCCAGAGACTTTTCTTAAGGACCGTGTCTTACACACACACACACACACACACACACACACACACACACACACACACACACCTTAAAACAAAGTCGGTGAGACAAGACCGAACAGCTCGGGGCAGCGCAGTTACGTAAAGACAGCGGGGACCGGCCGGGAGCGGCAGGCGCACTGGGACCAGTGCCCAGCCCTCCGAGCCTCCTGTCGATGTCCCCTTAACGATGTCCCGAGGTCCCTCTTTGCGAGCCCTCTACCTGGACCTCTACGGCAAGGAGGGAATAGAGGGAGTGAGGGCCTCACAATCCACCTCTGAGAGGGCTGGGGCTCTCTGTCCTCGCCCCAGACAAGGCACATTCCGGTGAGACCGTCCTAAACCTGGTGATGGAAGCGCATACAAACCTAGGGGAGGGTCCCGAGAGTCTACTACTGCACAAATGACGGGGGGTAAGGGGGTTCAGGGTTACTCTCCCTTGGGGTATCAGATTAGGCAGAGTCCTCACAGGCCAGGGTCACCCCAGCCCCGCTGGGGGGAAAGCGGGTGCCGAGGGGCTGGTGCGCGCTGCTGAAGGAGACCCAGAGCTGGAGAGGAGCCTCCCCACACACTTGCGCGCGCGCACACACACACTCAGGAATCCTCTCCGACGGCTTGCCTGGAATTATAATAATTACGCCAAGGGGAAGGGGGAGACCCAGCGAGCCGAAGTACATCTAATCCGATAATAATTTTTCTCTTAGAGATGGTTCAGGAGCTGGGGCGCCCGGGGTGGGGACGCGGGTCCAGGCGTAGCCCGGCGGGGCGGGGCGCGAGAGCGGCCCGGGCGGGTCCGGGAGCCTGGGAGAGGTGGCGGGGTGGCCGGGACGCGCTCTTCGGGGATCCTTGCACTCCCCGCACCCGCACAGCACCTGCAATCCGGGTCGCCCTCCGACCATGGGCTGCGGCGGGCGTTCCTCGGACGTGGGACACTAACGACCTCCTCAGCGGCCGCGGGGGGAGCCGGGAGCGCGTCCAGAGGGCCCCGCGGCCACCAGCTCCTAGGCAGGCTTCTAATTAGATCTGCCGCCTCATTCCTGCGCGCAGGAGGAGCACCTTTGCCCTCGTGCTCCTTCCATAAAGAAGGGCCCTGCACCAGCTTCGTGGCTATCCCTCTCAGTGAGGTCTTTGTCCTGCTCGCCCGGAGGGTCTCTGTCCTTCCCCCTCTTCCCCTCAACACACATGTGCCATTCTTTTCACTTGAGCCATATGCGTTTGGTCCAAATGGATCTGACCCCGCCTTCTCCAGGTGAGCCTGAGGAGTCCTTCCCCACAAGGACCCCTCAGGACCAACCCAAGTGGGATCTAGGGCAGCCCCCGCTCCAGAAGGTAGGGGTGCCATGAGACCTCACTTCGCTTATACACTCAGTTAGTCTCCCTTTCCTGAGAAGAAGCAGGTCTGGTGGATACAACCTCAGGGCTCCTTGGGGACTGATTCTCCCTCCTGTCTCCTCTTTGTCCCAGGCTAGCTAGACACGGCAGAGATGCTTTCTCCCCACAGGGCACCCAGGCAGAAAAGAGAGGAGGGCTCAGGGAAAGAGCAAGTTTAATAGCAGGGGAGGCCTCTGTCTTCGTGCTTCACCTGGCGGAGCTCCCACAGCTGGCTCCTCCCTTGACCTGCACCCCCCACCCCTTCTCTTTATAACTTCTCACCTTCATGCTCAGCCTCCCTAATTGGCTGTTTTGTTTCACCCTCCCTTTCCAAAAGGAAGCTGCTGCCCCATCCCTTCTCCCCCTCCCACCCCAGCACCTCACATATGAAAGTGAAAGTGACTGGGGACTTCCTCACCTGAGAAACAGCCAGGAAACAGCCCAAATCGGGAGTAATTAGGCCTTTGAAGTTGGTGTGGCTCTTGGTGGGAGAGGAGGAGCTGGTCCTGCTTGTAGCACCCTGTGGTAATCTGAAGGGCCTCCAGCTCCTAAGGACCATTTTGGGGTGTTTTTCACCTATGATGGTGATGCCCGAGGTCCACAGGCAAAGCCTAAGACCAGAATGTTGAGAGTTGCTAAGACCTGAGGGAGCATGGGTTCCTTGTGTGATAGGAAGATGGAGACCCAGAGAAGAGACGGGGCCTGGGCACCTGAACCCCATGGGCCATACACCCCTCCAAACCCCTCACCAGGCTGCATTCCTGTGGAACCAGAGTTAGTGGAGTGCCTGCTAATAGGGGATGGGACACAGATATGGCATTCCTTACTGTGCTTTCTGCATCTTCCTCCAACTGCCCACATCTGGGCTGATGGCATCTTGTACCCCACCCCTGTGACCACTTCCTGCCTCTATACTTCATCCTCGCTACCCAGAGTTACTGCCTCGCCTTTACCCACACAGGGAGCATGGCCTCTTTTTTGCTGTCAAGACCTCCTTTCAGCTGCCTGGCCCCTCACCAGTCCCTACTAGACCACAGGTTCTCCAGCACAGAGGCTGTGCCCTAGGGCAGATGTCGTCCCAGCTGGCTGGGCAGCAGTGTGAGGCCGAATGAGGCTGCAGTTCTAATTAGAAGCCTTCTCCGTCCCCTGGGCCAGCTCAGTGGCCTTGGATGTGCTCACTGCCTCTCCATCCTCTCAACCTCCTTACCCTCCTCCCCAGACCTTGGCCCACCCACTCCTGGCCATGCAGGCACCCTCTAAGAGCATGTGTCCAGGCCTCCCACCCCTTCTGATCCCTAAGGTATGTCATCACCTGCCCCCAACTCCCAGAACCTCCTCTATGATGGCCCTCCCTCACACCGGCCACACAAGCTCCTTGCACACAGGGTCTTCTCAGTCTGGGGGTGGGACACAGACCTCTTCACTGAGCTCCAGTGTTTGTGGGGGTGAACATGCATGTTGAGTTCAGGGGCGGATGAAGGAGAATTCAGAAGCCACTGCCTGGGGACCCACGGCCTCTGAGTCTGAGCAAGGAGGAGGGGGAGGGCTGAGCAAGGCTTTCAGGCTTCTCAGATAGCCAGGGCCCAGTCGGTAGGACTCCCCAGCTACCTTGCCTCTGTGAGCTTCACCCCTGCGCCCTGCTCCCACCTCTCTCCAAGCCTTCCTTCTCCCTCTGCCCTTTGTCTCTGTCTGTCTCTGTCTCTTGATCTCTCTGCTGCCCTGAGGCTGGCGATGACAGAAGCTAGCATATCTCTGTCCCTGTCTCTCTATCCTCTCTGTCTGTTTCTGTCTATCTCTTTCTCTCTGTGTCTCTGTCCCTCTGTCTGTCTCTCTCTGCACCCCTGAGGCTGGTACTGGTGGTAGCTGGCCTATAAAATTACTAGAGAAATCCAAATATCAGCTGACCCCACACCAGTGTTGTAGGATCTCAAGTACTGGGAACAGCATTCCCCTGCAGAACCACCAACAGACATTCTTTAACCAAAAGGCAGTGTGAGAAACAACCACAGGTAAAATCTTTACAGTCAGAACACTGGTTTCATACAGCCACCAAGTCATATGTCCCTCATCTTGACCCCTTGCAAGCCCACCTTCGCACACTCGTCCTCACGTCTGTCCCTCTGACTGTGCCCCCTAAGCACTCAGGCATCTGGCTGGGGTCTGGTATGACAGCCTTTCCCAGGCCAGCTGTCTTCCATTTCCCTGGGCTTGTTATCTATTTTTATAAAGTGATTTTCTGTTTTATTTACATAAACCTGCTAGAATCTTTGTGGCGGGGGAACAGGATGGGTACATACAGGAGGAGGGGCAGTCTCAGAGGGGCTGTAAATCAGATTATCCACAGAGAGTCCCCTGTGCAAGTCTCCAGCCTGCAAGACAGGAAGCGCCTGGTCCCTGAGGGGCCCCGCTGGCATCCTGCAAGTGTAGTCCTGGACAGGAAAGCAGGGCTGGGATGTGCCACCTGTCTGTGCAGGTATTGGTTACACGTAGAGTGTGGTCCGCAGGACAGAGACCATCCACAGTTGTCTATAAAGAAATAAGAACAGAATTTTAACATATGTATGTGGTACATCTTGGGAGTGTTGGCACTGAAGTATTTTATAATTGGTTGAAAGTTTAAAAAAAAAACTCAAAATGCAAGTTGTTTTCTAGCAAGTTTGAGAAGCACCTACCTCTGCCTTGAGCCCAAAGTCCCCACAGCAGGCAGCCCCGTGGTCCCCTGCCCCTTCGCTTCACTGCCCAGCACTGCACTTGGATTTTTGAACCAAATGCGAAGCCTTGTATTTGCCCCTTTTAAGTGTGGCTGGAGGACTAAGAAGTGTCAGGAGCCCCCAGGGCTGTGTGGGGTCTGAGAGGCAAAATCAGAGGCTGCAGGTGGCCAGCAGATGGATTTTGGCTCAGAGTTGGGAAAGGCTCTCTGGGTGTGAGAGGAGTGCTGGCATTTGAGAGGTGGAGGTGCCACTCTGAAGGCCTAGGAAAGGGCAGCTTGCTTTGGTGGGGGCCTGTGGACCCCTGGGGTTCATGAGCCCTCCTCCCCAGCAGTCACCTCCACAGGTGATCATCCTTCTGGTAATTCCCTTAAACTCCACCAGACACAGTCACTGGTTCAGGTGTGTTTGTTCAACCAGTGGTGTCAGAAATGCACTATACTGGGCAGGTCTTTCCGAGAAACCCTGGCATAGCTGCACCTGGTGCACCCAAGCTAGGCTGGATGCAGGTCATGGGGAACAAGACCCCGGCCAGGCTGCCTGCTCCCAGTTCTCCCTGTCCCTCTCTTCATAGAATTGTCATAGGACTGTCCCTACATCGCCAGCTGTGAAATTCCATGAGGGGATCCATTCTTCCTCCCTTCTTGGCCCTTCACCCACTGAGGCTGCTGGTAAGATTTTTGTTGAATGAACAAATCAATGAATAAATGAATAAACTAATAGAATCTTTTCTATAAAAAAACAGAAGACAAATGAGGTGGTCCGAGCAGAGGGACAAGAAGACACACCTGAATATTTTCACAGCCCCCTTGCTGAGTTCCTGGCTCTGGGGCTGGGTGCCCATAATGCACCGGGCAGTGCTGCCTCAGTGTCCCTCCAGGCCTCCCAGGTGACACCCTGGAGTGTTTCACGCTTTGGCACTTCTACATTCCTTCCCCTATGAAACGTGCTACTGCCGCCCAGGGAAGCGGGCAAATGCTTGGCCGCGGGCACAGGAGCCTCTGCCCGCCTGCTGGGACTTGCTCAAAGTATGTGTCAGTAATCTCTGTTGGCCCAGTGGGGCGGGGGTGCTGGGAGGGCTGCAGGCAGGACCATGTGGCTGGGCAGGGAAGGGTGGGTCCTGGGACCCCTCCCACTGGCCCTCCCCACGTAGAAGGTGCTTTGGCTCTTAGGGAGGGGTCCTCCAGGAAAGAAAGCGAGAAAGAGCAAGAGAGGAAGAGCAAGAAGAAGAGGAGGGGGGGAGCGAGAGAGGGAGAGAGGAGGCATGTGGCCCTTCCTGGGGCCCCCTCAGTGGGCAGAACCTGGAGGGTCTCTGGGCAGATTGGCACCTGTAAGGCTGTCTCTTGGATGGCTCCACCCAGAGGGGCAGAGCCTGCCCATCCAGCTGGGCAGCTATCAACCCACAGGGCGACGACCTCACCCTTTAGGCTTCAGGTCTTGGGGCAGGGACATCATTCTATCTGTGGAGAGACCCCAATCATAGAAGACTCGATTCCAGGTGCTCTGGAGGCTTCATGCATCACCAAGGGGATGCTCTCAGAACAAACCAAAACCCTCCATGCAGAAACCCCACAGAGTGGGCAGCAAAAGACTCCCTGAACCTCCTCACTTCCCCAGGGCCTGGACAGAGCTCTGTGCCTGCTTTCTGCCCTTGAAGGACAAGAAAAGATGTGGCCTTGCCCTCCAGGAGAGGAACCTGACGGCCCAAATGTGGGAGGACATGCATGAGGAGGTGGCGAGCTTCAGCAGAAAGAGAGGGTGGCCAGCAGGGCTGGCACACAGGGTGCTTCCTGGAAGAGGTAGCCTGATGACATGGGATAGAATGTGCCTGGGGCCACCAAGTTGTAATGGACCCAACTCCCCACTGGTCACCTCCCTCTGGGAACATCAGATAGAATGTGCCCCACTGCCTCCTGGGACAGACAAGGAAATTGAGGCCCAGGAGGAGAAAGGCAGGAACAGTTAAACCAGTGAATAATGGCAGAGCTGGTTCCCAACTTCTGCCCCCCAGGCCTAGCCGAGCCCCCTATCCATGGAGCCCCCCAAATACAGTTATGGGCACCCATGTTTGCTGAATTTTACTGGGGGGAAAACCCCCACAAGACTCAAGAAACCTGAGAGCTTGCCACCCATCTAGACTGCCCAGATGGTGCACAGGGGCAACCTCTCCAACTGGGAATCTGTCCTCTGCCCAGAGCCTCTTTGGTCCTCTGGCCACACAGCAAAATTATGGTAAAACCCACATAGTGAAGGCCACCAGCCAGGCTGGGTTCTGGCTGGCCAGCTCCCCTGCCTGTCACAGCCAGTGCTGCCTCTATCCCAAGCAAGACTGTCTGGCTTAGCGCCTGGACTTTCAGCAACGTTGTCCTCAGTGGGCAGGAGGGAAACCACAAGAGCGTGTGGTGGGCATGGTTCATGTGGCCCCAGCCACAGGCTGGAATCAAGCCTAGGGGCCACTTTGCCTGTGGTGTATTCTGGGCTGAAGGTAACACCCCACCCTCCCACCCCCCTTGGAAAAAAGACAAGCCTGTCATCTCCCCAGCTTAATACTGTGGGTTTTTTCATTTCACTCACACATTTTTCATGGTTATAAATGCTGCATGGAGCAGTTTGTGGCCTGTGTTTTAAGGCTTACCTTGTTCAGTAAGCATCTTGAGCATCTCTGGGGCCTTCTCAGAGATGGTACTGGCAGGTACGCTGGACTGCGGTGTGGATGTGCTGCAATCTGACCATCAGTCCTTTCTGCCAGGTGGATAGCCCTGTAGGGAGGGTCTCTTCTGAGCTAGGATTCAGGGTAAAGGCTCAGGGCTTAAGGGGAGAAGGAGCAACACATCCAGGAGGTACATTCAATGTGGGATGCTCTTATTTTGAGAGGCCTGTGGGACCTCAGGGTGTGATATCCATCTGGGCTGTTAAAATTCTAACTCCTCTGCCGGATGGTAGCTGAAGATGGGGATGTAGGGCACTTCCTGGGGTGCCATCCTGCACCACAGGGCTGGCAGCAGGGAGATGCAGATGAGGTAAAGCACATAGCCAGGGGCAGGGGGCACACAGCAAGGGCAGGAGTCCTCTCAACCTCTCCCCAGGCTTGGCAGGGCCCTCATGCCCCTATGGTCCCCAGGCCCCCAGGACCACAATTCCTGGGACCCTCATGACTGGCCAACCCCCAGGTGTGAGCAGAAAGGGATGTATGGTGTCCCTGAAGCAGGGTCAGGACCTTGCTATGAGCCAGGTTAAGAGACAGATGACAGATTTCAATGTCTCCACCCTGGTGCTCATCCAAATACCACTGTCCCTTGTGTGAGTGTACCCTGAGTCAGGCCCCTTCGTCTCTGTCTGGACCCCAGTTTGCACATCTGTGCAGCATGTGAGTAGCTGAGGGGAGACTGAAGGATGAACCTGAAGCCCAGACCACAAACAAGAGCTCGGGGGGTTGATGAAGCTGGGTGCAACTGGGACCCTTCCTGAGAGCCTTTCTCAGCAGCTCTGAACGGAGGCCTCCGTCTGTCTCCTTGAGGCCAGGCAACAGGCTGACAGTGCCCGGCCAGGCATTGCCCTTCCCGCCACACTGCTTCTGGAATATTCACTGCTGGCGCCTCCTCCTCCTGTTGGTGCTTCTGAGGGGACATCTTGGGCCCGGCCCCAGTTGACCTGCTCATTGTTGGTTCCAGGATGCTGGGCTGGGTGAAGCTTGTGGCCGCCCCATGGAGACAGACGAGGCTGTGGAGGGTAGAGATTCATGTCTGGCCCCACTCCTGACCTGGATCAGATGCTGCCTCCCCACGTTTAACTGAACTTACATCTCAAAGACAGCTCTGGAAGTCTCTGGAAGCCTTGGGGTCCAGAAGCAGAAACCAGGGGGAAACTGTTGGCTGCAAGACCCAAGGGTTTGGACTTGAAGACCCAAGGCATCTCCTCACCAGCAGGGAGGCTTTGCAGTCCTGGGATTCAGAGCCAGATGCAGCCTCAGTGACCCAGAACTGGACCCCCTCCCAGGGCACATTTCTGACTCAGCAGGTCTGGGGGCCACTGAGAACTCGAGTTTCTGACAGGCCCTATGGTGTACACGCTGCCAGCCCAAGGCCCACCCCAGGAGGACCCAGCTCTCACCCAGCCATCTGGCGTATCAGCTGGGAAAATGAAGCACAGACAGAGGGTCCTCCAGTTGTAAGTGAAGTTGACCAGCCAGGGAAGATGTGGGGGCCACCACACATATCCATTTTTGATGACAGTTCTATGATGGAAATGGGCTGAATGGGGTTAGTTTACTGATTTGATGTATATCTTACTTGTCATGAACTTGGTGTCTCTGTCCCCCAAATTCACACGATGAAGCTCTGTCTCCCAGTGTGACAGTGGGACCTTTGGGAGGTGATAAGGGTTAGATGAAGTCCTGAGGGTGGCTGCATAGTGGAACCAGTGTCTTTATGAGATGAGGAAGAGACAGGAACTCCTCTCTATCTGCCCTGTGCAGGCACAGTGAGGAGGCAGCTGTTTGTTGGCCAGTGTCTTCCTCTGAGCCGTGGTCTCATGGTGCAGGAGGTCCCTGGGTGTCACCTCTCCAGGTTGTGCATGTTGAAGTAAGTCATATAGCAGGCCAAGCCAAGCTCACACAGGTGATGGTGACAAGGCAGGTAGGCCAGCTCAGGGGTTGGGCAGTGGTTAACAGCAGGGGACCAAGCAATGGCAGGGTTTTGGAAGGAAGAAATAACTAGCCTCTGGGAGAGTGAGGCACCAGGATGTGAGAAGTGATGCCAGGCAGGGGAGCCAAAAAAGCTGTCTAAGGGGATTGGTGACCAGCCAGTGAAGGCAGCAGAGGCTTGGATCCTTGAGCTATATATGGAAGGCCTATTAGCCCATAAGGTTCTGTCCCTTCAGGTCTGAGAGAGAAGCCCTGTGTAAACAGAGGAGGGAGGAGTAGTTCAGTCTACATTGTTAAACAAGTGACCAGACTTAGTGCTTCAGACTGCATGCACTCATCAGCTCACCCTCTGCAGGTCACAGTCTAGGTGGCTTGTCTGAGTTCCTAGCTCAGGGTTTCATGAACAATCAAAGTGTCGGCCAGTCTAGGAAAGAATGTGCTCCCAACTTCTCCCAGATGTCAAACTCAGGGCCTTGCAGTAAGGGGACCCAGTCACATGTGTGCAGCTGTTGCCCCCGGTGTCACAGCTCCTAGGGATCACTTTCTGGCCCTGGAATATGGCCCCTCCATCTCAGAGCCAAAGCAACTCCAGAGGGCTCTGTCCTCACTCCCAGAACACTTGGTTAGATGAACTCAGGGTGAGGGCTCTGATTGACATCTGCCACCAGCCACACGTCTTGCCGATATTGCAAGCCTGATCTGTCATCTGTCTCAGTCTGGGCAGTGGGGTAGAAACTTGGGGCTACATCAGAGTCTGGGCTTGGTGGGCCGTGAGGCAGGGAGAGCAATGCACTGCCCCTCACAGCACACAGATGCTCCAAGCAGCCTCAGTGCGAGTCCCCGGGACAGGGGGTGACGTCTTTATTTGCACCACCACTAACTGCAGTAGGGCTGACCTTCAATTATGAACACAGGCGGAAAATTGCAACAACATTCACAGTTTCTGAGCCAGTGTCACCAGGAGAAAGCAGATACTTTCATCTCAGATGACAGTTGGGGCAGAGTTTACAAAACGCCTTCACGCTCTCAGCCCAGGTGTCAGCTCAATAAAGATGCACGCTCACTCCTGAATTACCAGTATGTACTATGGCTGCAACTGTGTCAGTCTGCCATTTCCTCATACCTATTCTTTCTTCTCCTCTTGGTTCAGGATGAGAGGGCCGTCCACTGGTCCCAACACTGTGCCCACTTCCCCTCATGCTTACGTCTTGCATAACTGGCATGTGTGTCAAGATGGGGCACTCACCCTATACAGTGCCACCAGCCATAGGTGGCTGATGTCACCAGTCTCTCTGTGGATGTCCTTTCTCTGTCTGTCCACTTAGTTCTGCCTCTAGTCCTTAGGAGACCCGCAGACAGACCAGTACATGGTAGTCCCAGGAGACTGGGCCCTTTGCAGCCACTGCTGCAGGTAGAGGCTGCACCCCACCCTTCCATTCAGCCCCCAGCCCCAGAGCCCCCACCTCCTCCTGGAAGGCTGTGGGAGGAGAGAGTTACAGACTATGGTTTTCCAAGTATGTTGACTGGGGACAGCTACCTTCTCCTTAGTTAGAAGTCTGGGTCCTAGGTGTGGGAGATAGTGTATGTGCAGTGGGAATGTTTTCCCAGCTTTATTGAGATGTAGCTGATATGTGACATTGTGTGAGATTCAGGTATACATTGTATTGATTCGATACATAGAGATGTTGCACAATGATCACCACATAAGATTAGTCGACATGTTCAGATTTTTTATATATTTTTTTAATAACTCAATTTATCCTTCAAGGCCTGGTCAAAATATGGTGGCCTGATGATACCCCTCGGCCCTTCCCCACCCCTCTTCCTGCTCAGCAGCAGCCCCACCCTCGTGGAAAGGGAGCCCCCCAGCTCTCAGCTCTCCTCAGGTAGGATCTGCTTTGCCCAGGTCCCCTTGGCCACCCAGCTCTTGGAAGAGAAAACTTTCTGAAAGCAATTCAAGAAATTAAAGGGGCTGGAGAGGCATCCAGCTGGCGTTGGTGGAAGCTGGAACAGCTGGAGTGGCATCTGGGCTGGCGGCCGCCAGCACCCTGGCCTCTCTTGGGGAAGTGACAAGCCTGGGCTTGCTCAGAGGAGGGCCAGAAGGAGGCAGGTGAGAGCTGACTCAGCACCCTCAGGGATGAACGGAGGAGAGGCTGTGAACTTGGGAGTCCCACTCTTCTTCCCCCAGAGCAGTGGCCTGGGGTGTGAAGGAGGCAGGGTGGGGCCGAGGCAGTGCAGCTCTGTGCTCTATGGAAGCTCAGGGTTCTGGGGTGGGTGCCGGTACCTTTCTGTTCCCGCCACCCATAACACATCCTGGCCTCACATCTGGCCAGTGACCAGCACCTTGAAACTGGAGAACCCAGAGAGACAGAGTCCTCTTTTCTTTCTGTCTGAGCAACCAAATCAGGAAGCACACTGAACCAGTGAAGAGAAATCAACTCTGAATCTTCCTTCTAGTGAGAGGTGGGCTCCACTGCGGGAGGCACCATGGGAGCTACCGAAGGAGCCCAAGCCACAGTGCTTCTCCCCGACCCAGCTCCCTCTGGGCCACCTGCAGGCTACACGGTTCTCAGAGCCCCTAGACTTGGTCCCCTCCATTTACTACAGAAAGTATCACCCCCACATTGGTGCTATGGTTCCAGGTTAGTCCTGCTAGTGCCAAGTGGGGATGGGGCATGTGGTCTCCTGGATGCACTACCAAGAGGATTTTGGTCCCTAGCCCTCAGCACAGAGCCCCCAGCACCTGTTTCTTGCTGGACAGTGTCCAGAAGTGGGGACACTTGGGGTCACTATGGAAATGAATGCTAATTTCAGCTTGGGGCAAGCAGAGCTGTTCATACAACATATGTGTCGACCCAGGCCACATGGTCCCTGGGGCCGGACAAAGCCATCTAGTAGGTGGGTGGCATTAAAACCAGCTGGATTGGGCTGAACAGGAAGTGGAGGTGGAAGTTCTGAAGGAGAACCAGGGGCTGAGCATTTTGTTCTCCCTTTACGGTTCTCTATGCCCAAGTGGCCAAGAGTGGCAGAAGGCATTCAACTTACCCAAGGTCTGTCCCATCCCACTGCCCCTCAGCCTCCCCCTGTCCTCCTACCCCCACCCTGTGCTGGGGCACCTGGCCAGGCCCAACTTATCATCCCAGAGGCCTCACCCCAACTAGCTGGGTACCCCTGAGGGCAGAGATAGCTGACCTCAGCCCATCCAATCATCCGCTTAACCCGTGCTCATCCATCAGGAAGCCAAACACCAGGTTGGCACAGAGGTCCCCAAAAGGTGGGGGAGACAGCCCCTGTGGTTCCCACTCAGAGCCATCAATGCAGGGCAAGGTATGGGAGAGCCAGGTACAGGTCACAGGACACTTCCAGAGAAGAAAAACCACACAGGTGGGTAAGAGCTGGGGTTGGGAGACTGGCCTTTCTGGAAACTTCAAGATCCTGTGGGGCTGTGGGGCAGGCATGAGAGAGAGACCTGGGATGGTTGCGCCCACCTGGCACCCTGTACTCACCAGGCTCCATGAGGAATGAATGAGTGAGCCAGCCCCTGCTGTCACATGCCACATCAGGGTCATAGACTCAAATGGGGATGAGGGGAGGCCTTCAGTGTCTGGTGTGAGGTCAAGGTTAGTCTGCAGCTCATCTAGGCAAGAGAGGAGCATGCTGGGGTACCAGTGTGGGGACATGTAAGCTCACCAGGAAGCCAAGAGTCTGGTCTGGAAGCACCAGGCCTCCCCCAACACTAGGGACAAGGGGCCAGTCAGCCATGGGAAGGAAACTTGGCTTCGCTGGGGCATCTGGTTACAAGGTGGGAGGACACTCTTGAGGAAGATAGGCTTTGAGCCCTGAGGGATGTGCATGGTCGAGAGGAAGGGAGGGCGCCCAGGAATTATGGGAACACACAGGCTGTTGAAGGCTTTGTCCAGGAGTGTACAAGATGAGAGGACACCATACGTGAGAAAGCCTGTGTCCAGGACCCCAGGGAGAAGTTGCCTGCTCTCCAACCAGCTAACTAAGGTGGAACTGTGTACATGCTGCCTGCCGAGGGGCAGGGGCCATGGGGGCTGCAGGAGAGAGAGATAGCTCGGTGTAGCATTGGAATGAGTGATACAAAGCCCCACGCTGAAGACAGAGGAAGAGTGTGGGGAGGCTGGTGTGGCCGGAGTACAAGGCTTTCCAGGTATGAGAGGTGAGAGCTGGAGAGATTCAGATGCTCGCAGGACTACGCAATGAGGAAACAACCTCTGCGGCACGCAGGCAGCAGGCACTCAGCAGCAGAAGTGTGCAGCCTTCATGTCTCAATGCAAGGTGGCCTTTGGATATTTCGGGGACTTGAGAAGGAAAGATCATAGGATCTGCTTTGTACTTCCAGAGGGCAGGTCTGTTTCTTACCGTTCTCGTCAAAGCTGGATAGCCTTGGAGTTAAGATTTCGAGTAGGACTTACAGTATATCAGTGTCATAGTGTGGATGTGTGGTTGCCAAGAGACAAGCCTTTATTCTGCCTTCTCATGGGGGCTCAACCCTCCCAGGGGAGAGAAAGCGCTAAATAAGAAGAACCTCTAGGAATTCTGGCCAAGGTAGTAATAAAGTTGCCACTGCCTCAGTCTCCTCAACAAGGAAGGAGAGATGGGCCTCCCCACCAGGAGCCCAGCTAGCAAGCTACAGCGAGGGCTCAGGGTGGCTCTGGATTTGAGCCTGTATGCCCCACAACAGGCAGCCCAGAAGAAGGAGGGGACAGGTTCCCCAAGGAGGGAGGGGACAGCACAAACGGACCATGGCCTGAGTGAGTGTTGGCACTTCTGTGTTAAGAGCCAGCAGATCTCTGGGGACAGTGTGTTTAGAAGCCACAGATGCTGGTCCACTAGAACCACCCACCCAGCGGTCCTTTTGGATCCAGGACCTCCCCCCCACACACACTGCGGGTCTCCACTGTATCTTCCCAGAGACCCAGCAGACCTTCTGTGATATCAGCAGTGGATGGAAGACAAGATTACACAGCCAGGCACAAAAATCAACAGTGGCCATGCAATCATTCACATGGAACATCCACACCTGGTGAGGGAGGTGCTGAGATGCAGAAGAATTAGGCAGAACTCTGCCTGCAGGAGGTACCAGCCACTGCGGAGACTGTCACATGCAATAGGTGGCAGGACCACAGAGTACCCACTGTGGAGATGGACACATCCACAGGAAGCAGGCTGGTGGGAGACCTGCTGCAGATATGAACACATCCACAGGTGGCAGGACTATGCATCACCTGCCTGCCAGATGAGGGAACCTCTCTCTCTCTTCTCCTGCCAAGCGGGCCTGGTGGTTGTTGAAATCAAGGTGCAATTACATACAGTAAAACAGACATGGTTCAATCAGTTCTGACCCAGAAACGTGTGTGTAATCAACACCTCCATCAAACACAAAGCACTCTGTCACTCTTGCCCACTGTGGTCCAGTAGAGCTTTCCATAGGGACTGAACTGTCCCATATCTAACTCTCCACCACAGTAACCTCAGGCCACATGTGGCTGGTACCACTGAGAAACCAAAGTTTTCTCCATTTTAATGTCATTTTACTTAATTTAAATCTATAGGTACCCGTGGAGAGTAGGAACTGGTGATGGGCCACACTCCCACTAAGCAAGCCTCCTTGCCCTCCTCCCCAGGTCTCTGGCCATTGGGCCCCAGTATTCATCTCTGGGCATGCAGCCCATCCTCTGTGCCAGCATCCCGGGCCTGGTCCCCAAGCAGCTGCGCTTCTGCCGAAACTACGTCGAGATCATGCCCAGCGTGGCAGAAGGTCTCCGGGTCAGCATCCAGGAGTGCCAGCACCAGTTCCGCGGTCGCCGGTGGAACTGCACCACCGTCAACAACAGCCTGGCCATCTTCGGCCCCGTGCTGGACAAAGGTATGCCTTCTGGGGAGGTGCCAGCCTATGGGTGCAGCAGGCCCAAGCCAGGGGCCCGGCTCTGCCTTGGTGTCGTACCTGTCCCTGGGCATGGGAGCGGAGGCTCCAGTGTGTGGGCAGTGCTGCACAGACCTGGCAACATTCGTGTCTCTGACATGGGTCCTTCCCGTGGTCACTGGATCTGGGAGCCTCCTGGAGCTTGGGAAGGACATTGAATCGTGCAAATGCTTCCTGCTTCCCTTCCCCAAAAAGAAATTGCATGGTTCCAGGGGGACACTGCAGGTAAATCTTGGAAAGAAAATACAAAAAACAAAAAACAAAAAACGAAACAAAACCCACACTCAGGAAGTGAAAGAGTTGGGGGGCCAAGAGGCACATGGTGAAAGCTATCCAGGTTCCTGGAGCCAGGAGTTATTTGGGGAAGGAGAGGGAGATGAGGCTGGCTGGATGTTGGTTAACTTTTGGTGAATAGCAAATTTTCACAAAATATCATGGTTTAAACAATGATGTTGTGTAGTAGGTCCTGACAGGTCAGAGTGCAGCACCTGCAGGCAGGATTAATTTCTGCCCCTCAGCCATCCCGTTCTCTCCATCTGGCAGCCAATGCTGCTGTCAGCAGGAATACCCACAAGTGGCCTCAACACGGAGCCTGCGCTCCCTTAGACATGGTAGCTGGGACCCACGTGCAAGTAGGGAGGGAGGGAGGTGGAGAGAGAGACCCCTTTCACTTAGCAGAATGTTCTCAAGATTTATCCACACTGTAGCATGTTCTAGCACTTGATACCTTTTCATGAATGAATAATATTCTATTGTATGAATACACTACACTTTATTATCTATTTATCATTGATAAACATTAAAGTTATTTACACATTTGGCCATTGTAAATAATGCTGCTATGAACATTTTTGGACAAGTATCTGTTTAAATGCCTGTCTTCAAATCTTTTGGAATGGACGAGTAAAATTGCTCAGCCTCAGGATAATTCCATGTTTAAGTTTCTGAGGAACCACAAAACTGTTTTCTACAGCAACTGCACCGTTTTACATTCCCACCCACAATGCAGGAGGGTTTCGATTTTTTTCTACATCTTTGTCAATACTTGTTATTCTCTGTTTTTTTCTGTAGCCATTCCAGTAGATGCAAAATGGTATCTTGTTCTGGTTTTTATTCACAATTCCCTGGATGGCTAATGATGTTGAGTATCCTATTATGGGATAATTGGACGTCGCATGTCTTCTTTGGAGAAATGTCTATTCTAATTCTTTGCCCAGTTTTTAATTGGGTTGTTTGTCTTTTGGTTTTTGAGTTGTTAGAGTTATTCATATATTCTAGACTCTTATCAGATATACAATTTGCAAATATTTTCTCCCATTTCGTAGGTTGTCTTTTCTTTGTTATTTCCTTCTCTCATTTGATTGGTTGCCTCTTTTTTTAAATTAAGTTTATCGGGGTAACATTGGTTAATACAATTATATAATTTTCAGGTGTACATTATAATTTGACATCTGTATATTCTATTGTGTGTTTACCACCCAAAGTCCAGTTTCCTTCAGCTACCATATATTTGATCCCCTTTACTCACTTCACCCTCCCCCTAACCCCTATATTTTACCCCCTTTACCCTGTCTACCTCCCCTCTTGTCTTTTCACCTTTGTGACAGTGTCCTTTGATGCACAAAAGTTTTAAATTTTGGTGAAGGCCAATTGATCTATTTAGATGTCATATCAAAGTAAGCATTGCCTAATCTAAGATTACAAAGACTTACACCTATGTTTTCTTCCAAGAGTTGCAGTTTTATCTCTTACATTTAATCTTTGATGTAAGATGCTAATTTCTGTATATGGTGTGAGGTTAAGATCCAACTTCACTCTTTTGTATGTGGAAACTCAGTTCTGATGATGTTGGTTCTAATAGTTTTTGCTCGATTTTTTTCCATGTTTCTGTGGATGAACAGGCCCTTGACACTCCCTACTCTGCCATTTTACTGATGTCACTTCGTACTGCCTTCTGAGACCTAGTCTCAGGGGCCATGCAGAGCCACATTTGTTGGTTGAGGCAGTTTGAAGGCCCCACCTAGGGTAGGGGACACAAACAAGCCCCAGTCCTTGATGACATGTCAAGGTCACCTGGGGAGATGAGCATGAAGAATAGGATGTGCACTGGTATAGCTGCCTCCAGAATACAGAGGAAGAAAGGAGAACAAGAGACATCTGGGAGGAAGCTACACCAGATTCCAGGACTGCAGGTGTGCCAGGGGTGGGGCCGGCTGAAGAGGGATCCTGAGAGTGCCGCTGAGTGTTGCCTTGAGGGCTGGTGGGGTCTGATGATGTTTATTCAAGGGCCTAGGACTCCCCAGTGTCAGGTGATCATGACCCTTCCCCACAGGTGGGCCTGTGTTCTCTGGAGCAGGGATGGTTGTACAGCGCGACCTTGACTGGCAAGCCAGTTCACTTCCTGGAGTGTCAGTATCCCCGTCTATAAAACGGGAGGATAATTGCTACTCAGCCAACTTCACAGAGTTACTGGTTAGGATAATTACATAACAGCTCCCCACAGGGATGGCCACTGCCATGTATAGATGGAGTTAGGTCCACAGGGCAATGTGGTATATCAGATGTGTGGGGACATGTGTGTGTGAGTGTGTGTGTGCATGTGTGCATGCATGTATGTGCTGTGCACATGCATGGGTGTGTATGACTCTGTGTGTATTGTGTGCCCATGTTTGAACATCTGTATAGTGTGTGTACATGTGTGTTGTGTACATGTGCGATGTTTATGTGTATTACATGTTCAGCGTGTGCATATACATGTGTGGTGTGTACATGTGTGGCGTGTTCATGCATATGTGTATCCCATGTGTGCAAGTGTGCACATGTGCATTGTGTTGTATGTCTGTGCACATGTGTGTGTGCATGAGCATGTGTATGTGCATATGTGAGCAAACATGTATATCATGCAATTGTTGCCTATGTGGGTTCCATGCTGTCCCTTGACTAGTGGTGTGTGGGGCAGAGAGGCATGTTTAGCACTTGCACCATGGTCAGGAGGCCCCAGACAGGGCCCTGGTGCCATCTAAGTACCTGGTTGCAGAGCCTACATGGGGATGCATAGGGCTCCTGAGAAAAAGAGAGCAGGAGTTTGGGAAGAAGGCAAAAGCCTTTCCTACCTGTAAAGGCTGCCATCCAGTGGTGGATGAAGACGGTCTTGAATGGGGTTGGGCCCCACCTGGAAGCCAGGGAGGAAAGTGTGGGTTTATTTCTAGGCTCTATTCTATCCAGTTGGCCCACATATGCATCCCACTGGGGCCCATGCCATGCTGTCTGGATTACCATGGTCCTGCAGGAAATTTTGAAGTTGGGAAGTGTGTCTTCCAACTCTTCTGCTTTTCTGGGCTTGTTTTGGCTATTTGGGGCCCTCTTACCCTGCCATATGAATATTAGGATCAGCTTGCCAATTTCTGCACTAAACTTGGGATTTTAGGGTTTGCATCAAATCTGCAGATCAATTTTAGGAATATTGCCATCTTTACAATATTGTCTCCTGATCCATAATCATGGGATGTCTTTCCATTTATTTAGGTCTTCTTTAATTTCTTTCAATGATGTTTTATTATGTTCAATGTACAAGTCTTGCACTTCTTTCATTAAATTTATTCCTAAGTATTTTATTCTTGTTGAGGCTATTGTAGGTGGAATTGGTTTATTAATCTCATGTTTGGATTGTTCATTTCTGGTACCAAGAAACACAGTTGATTTTTAATATCGACCTCATACTCTGTAACCTTGCTGAAGGTTTATCAGTTCTGATAGATTGAGGGGAGCATTCCTTAGGATTTTCGTGTCATTTGCTAATAGAGACTGGTTGTTTTCTTCCTTTCGATCTCTTTATATTGGAGCCTCCAGGACAATATGGAAGAGCAGTGGGCAGAGTAGGCACCCTGATTTCCTCCTAATCTTACAGAAATAGCTTTCAGTCCCTCACCATTGGGTATGTGCACTGATTTCACAGCTTTCTGAGTGAGGAACCCGTTTGCATGAATAGGTAACATGGAGTGTGGGGACAGGGCTTTGATATTATGTGTCCTTCCAGTTTTTGCATTTTTTCTGAGTTAAAAATCACATAGCAATCTATCATTGAAAAGTTTTAAAAATATGTCAGCTCATAACTGACTCAGTTGGGTTCTCTTTCATTCTATGGAAAATGAGGAATTGGAAGCACCTGATTTGTACAGGATTTTGAGGTCCGGTTGTTGCAGCCAATGCCAGGCTTGACACGTGCTAGGAAGACCAAGAGTCTCCTCTTAGGCCAGTAGGAGAGGATGGTCCTGGAAGGGGAGGCAGGAGCGGAGGCAATGGTGCCTTGGAGCCACCAATGTATCTAAGGGCCTTGGCCCATTTCCATGCTCCCCAGGGATATGCAGACTGGCCGCGAGACCCCTGAGTTAAGTTGTTGCTCCCATAGGCCACAGCATAGGCCTCATTGGACACAGGCTCCATCCTGTCCTTATGTGTTCTGACATCTGTCCCATCACCCTCCGCTCCAGACCCACGATACTCCAGTTAGCATCTCAGACAGCAGGGCGGTTGAACCCCTGATGTCTGCCCCAGAACCCATTCATTCTCTTCTGCATTTCCCACCCGTCTGTGGTGCCACAGCATCCTGCCTTCTCCTGAGGCTTGTCCTGCTCACTGTGTGCCTCCCAGGGCCGCACTCCCCGTCCCCCACCTCACTGCTCCCCACAGTCTGAAACTGGAAACAGTCTTTGTGCCCTCATTGTTGCAGTCCTCGTTAGGTCCAGCTCTTCCTTATTTGTCAGCTCTCAGCCCACTAGTCCCACCTGGGGAGGCTTCAGGTCCCCAGAGCTGCTTCATGTTTCCTGGCTCCATCCACACCCCGCTAATGCCATCCCTTTCCTAGACAAGAGCCGGGCCCTGCCTCTGCTTATGGGTTCCAGTGTGCCCGGCCCCCCGCCCCCGCCACGGGCAGCAGGCACTCCATGGTACACAGGGAGCCCCTGGCTGCTCTAGGTGCTTAGTATGGAGGTCCCGAGGAGGTGACTGAAAGACAAGGTGTATGCCTGGATGTCCCCATGTGGGCTGACTTCCCAGGGGAGGTGGCACCTGAGCTGGATCTCAAAAGGTTTCGCTCTGTCTTTACAACCTGTATATGGTACTCTCCAGCACTGATCAGTGTTTTACACTGAGCAGCAAATTGAATCCTGATACTCATCAGATGAGACAGAGAAACTTCCTTACAAGTGAGGAAACTAAGGCAAATGAAGGGCCAGGCTAAGAATCCTGAGGATGCCCCAAACCACGTGGGGTTAGCAGGGGCTCTCCAGGGGAGAACAGATCCTGTAGGTGCCCAAGGCCTGCTGGAAGAGCAGACAAACCACGGGCTTCTGGGCTGCAGCTCCTGGGACCCTGTAACTTCCTCGAAAGCCTGCCCTGGGAAGTCTAGATGCCAATGGTCCTCAGGGACACCCATGTGGCTTGTGTCCCAGCCCCTTATACCCCCACATTCACTCTCCCTGTGTCTACTCTCCCCATATCTACTCTTCCTATGTCCACTCCCCCACGGTCACTCTGCCACATCCATTCCCCATGTCCATTCTACCAGGTCCACTCCCCCACATCCCCTCCCCATATCTACTCTCCCCACCTCAACTCTCCCACATCCACGCTCCTGTCTCTGCCCCATGCTCCCTCTGTCTCCCATGTCCAATCTCTCCCTCCCCTGCTCCTTCTCACATATCCCACCTCCTCCCTTTTGGGCTGGTGGACAATCGCCTCAGCCCCCACCCCTCACCACTTGGTCTAAATGGGGCAGAGGCTTTCCTTCTCCCCTTCACAGCCATGGGGCTGAGAAATGTCTGGATCATTGTGGCTGAATGGGACAGAGGAAGGAGACCGCCAGGTGCTCCCAAGAGAAGCCAGCCTGGGAGGCCATGTGGAGGCCCCCACAGCTCCCTGGCTGTGCTTTCTGTAATCAATCTGATTGGATTAGGGTCAGGGCAACCCTAATCGTGTCAGAGGTCACCCAGGCTTTGTGGTGGGGTCCACAGGGTGCCTGGCCACCCCTGCTGAGGCAGCTCTGTTGAACAGAGCTTATCACCACCTGCCTGGCTAGCTGAAGAGAGGGGCCCAGCCTTGTGTGAGCATGTGTGTGTGAGTGTGTATGAGTGTGAGCACATGTGTGTGCAGGGTTGTGAGGATATGAGGAGAAGAAAGTGTGCTCATAGCTCCTGCTTCCAGCATACACACACGAACACACATATACACACAAACACACACTCCCTCTCCCTCTCTTCTTCCCTCTATCTCCCTTATCACAACCCCCCACCACCACCTGCCTGGCCCAGAATCGGGGGTGCAGAAGGTAGAGTTGGGTGACAGAAATGAGCCCCGGCATGGAACAAGTGTCCCTCTCCTGCTTCGAAGGCAGCAGGACCACTCAACCTGCATCTTGGGGCAGAAAGCATTTGAAGAATTTTGAGAGCTTGGAGGCTGGTGCAGAATAGCTACTTATCTGTTCCCTGCCCCAGGAAGTTCCCTGTGTACCCAGAGGGCCAGCTTTCCCCAGAGCTGGCCAACACCCACTCTTGACCTCACAGGGTGAAGGGGTGGGGAGGCGAAAGGTCAAGGAAGCAGGTCTCAGAGCTCAGACCTCAGCAGACACCTGGAGGAGAACTACCTAGGCTGAGCCCAGGGAGTGAGCACAGTGGAAGCAGTGGGCTCCAGGTCCAGGCCCATGGTGGAGGCTCTCCTTTGGCATGTAGCTTTGCGGGCAGCTGGGTGGGACATTTCACCTGAGAGCAATGGAAGGGGCCTTGAGGAGTGAGTAGTCCTCAGTGAGGAGCGGCCCCCCGCTGCATCATATAGTGACCCCAGGCACTTGGTGCCCTTGGTGCAAGCAAGACCAGGAGCCTGTCATGTCGGAGTCCTGGTCGATTCCCCAGGACCCCTGAGTCCCTCAGGCAAGGTCTGCAGGGTCAGTCAAGTTCTCAGTAGGTGTGTACCCATCCCCAACCTTGTAGCCCTCTGCCTGTGCCCTTGGTTGGCCTGGGACAAGTTTCCCCCAACCCCAACCTTTCTTGTTCTCCTTGGGGGACTGGGCCAGGAAGGAGCAGGAAAGGGGATGAGCTGAGCCCCTTCCCTGTCCAGGCTCCAGGCGGTGGTCTGCCGCCTCCATGGGAGGGCCCAGTACAAGAGTGGGTTGGTCACAGGGCTCAGGAGGAACTGGAGAGGAGGCTCTTGAGGGGGACTAATGTCCCCAACCAGGTTGTGACCCCAGACCCCCATCGGAAAGTGTTTCGGTGTGCAGTGGCGGGGGGGTGGGGGGTGTCTCCGTATATCATTAACTACCCCCAGTGGGAGAGGGTGAAGGCGCCAGAGAAGCCCTGCAACACCCCACTGCGCCAGGCTCCGAGCACAATGTGCCCGCCAGGACGACAAGATTAAGCACAGAGAGAAGTGAAAATGCTGCTGGATTCACACGCCCGAGGGCCGTGTTCGGCGTGTGAACAGCGCTCCCTGCACATACCTCCCGGTTGCTATGACCGGCTTGCTATGGCCTAATCGCCGACGAGGGGGAAATTCATATAAAATATCGCAGACCATTGTGGGCCTAATGCGGCGTGACAGTGGCTCACAAAGCCAGATTCATTAGCCCCAGCAGGTAATCAGGACACCGGCCGGGCCACCGACAGGGCTGTGTCAGGGGCCGTGGCCACAGTGGGGCGCCAGCCACATTCCGCTCTCAGGTGGCTCCGTCGGGATGCAGGATTACCAGATGCCATCGCGACCCCCCACCCCCACCCCCGCTGCCCAGCTCACTCTGGGACCAGGGAAGGTAGGCAGTGTGGAAGGGGGGGATGCTGGCCAGCTCTCATCCAGCAGAGCCACAGGCCATCCCTTGTCTTGGGGAACTGGTGGAGGGAGAGGTGCCAATCCACTGAACACTCTAGGAGTACCCTCAGCCCCTCACCTGCTGGGTTGGCAGAGCCTTCTAGAGCCTCCAGGCTACCAGAGAGGTTCGGAGGCTCGGAGAGGAGGCCAGGACCTTGTGTGTGTGCTGGGAGTGCAACATGGTTGAGGCTACCCCACTTCTCTCTGTGACCCCCAGTGATGCTCTGTGGGCCAGCGGAGGCAGAGTGACCCATGGAGGATCCAGGGAGGCCTGAAGGTTAACACTGTCCAGAGGAGAAGTAGAGCCCAGGGGCTGCCCCAAGATGAGGGAGGAGGTCAGCCAGAAGGAGACTCTGACAGGCTGGTCCTGCACCTCCCAAGGAGGTCACATCCCACCCTGCCCTTGGCTGAGTCCCCACCTGGTCACCAGATGACAACAACCAGGCCCCTGAGTTCCAGAGGCCGGTGATGGAGGGCCTGACTTCACATAGGGAAGGGGGAATATGTCAGAGATCCCCCACAGTGAGATCCTCCCCTCCTACACACCTGCTGAGTCTGGCCACCATCTAGAGGAGGGAATTTACAAATTTAAGGCTGTAATGGAGCCTGGGGGCTCAGGCCAAGGATGCAGGGAAATCACCTGGGACCCTTACAGGTATAGATGCCCCCGGCCCACCAGGATGACTGCATCCCTGAAGAGCTTCTCAAGGGGCCCACCTGGTGGACCCCACAGACAGGACTTCCCAGGAGCTCTATCTTGCTGTTCAGAGGTCACATTTAAATCACAGTCCACTCCAGGAAACTCCACTGCCTGGGGTCACCCTTGTTCTTCAGAAAGGCTACTCCAGTGTCTCCTTGGGCCAGTGGGTTCATCCCAGGAGCCCCAAGCTGTCCCCTCCTTCTCATCCAATATCAGTGCCCCACAGCCCTCCCCTCTCAGGAGAGGACAGGTGAGTGTCCTCCACCCCACCATGGCAGTGGGTATGGGCCCAGCAGGGCAAGTGGGGTCTCAGACCCCTTGCTGGGGGTGCAGGAGCCTCTCCAGGGACCTGCCTGGTCTCTGCACTCTCTGCTGTGCTGCCTGGGGCCTGTGGCTAATGGGCTCTGAGCCTCCTGCATGTCACCGGGGCTGAGCAGAGTGCCCCTCTTTCTGCCCATGCCTGTTCTCTCAAGAGTGGTAAAAGATTCGTGGCCCTGGGGCGGGGGTGGGGTAAGGGCGGGTGGCAGCCTCCAGTCTGTGCTTTGTTATTGGTCTGGCTGAAGAAAGTTGGCTTGGGGACAGAGATTATGGCCTTTTTATCCACTTAGAACACAGTTGGTACTCAGTAAATAGTTGCCAACTGACCGACCAGCTTCATGGTGAAATGTGAAAGACAAGGCCCTTGGAATGATCTTTTGGAACTTTCTTTAACATATAGGACTTTAGAAATGTAGCCTCATTTTGATGTTAAACAGTCTTTTTCTGAACTCACAATAGTCATTTTTTATACGTTTTGCCATCTCACAAAAAAGTAACAATACTTGGCAGTCCTCTTTCAGTCCCCAAATGATCTCTAGGACTTCACGATCCCTAAATCCAAACCTGGAAATAGAATTGTTAAGACCCCTTTAGTTCTAAGATCTGGGAAGTGAAGTAACCACCAAAGCCCATCTCACAGTGACACTTGCACCAAGGGCTGCACTGGCCTCGGCTATGACGAGCCCCACCTGGCAGCTCCTCCTGCCTTCCATCAGATGCCCAGCTCTTGCCACACGGGACTCTTTCACCTGCACTAGACTCTCCCTATCCATCCACCATTCATCTATAATCTATCTATCTATCCATCCACCATCCATCCATTATCTACTATCCATCCATTGTCCATCCACCATCCAACCACTATCCACCATCTACCATCTATCCATCATCTACCATGCATCTACCCTTTACCCATCTATCCATCCATCATCCACCTATTCCCCCATCCATGCACCCATCTACACTCTAGGCACTGTCCACTAACTATCCATCTACCATCCATCCACTATCCATCCATCCATCCCATGCCTACCCCAAAGCTCATGTTTCCAAGCCTACTGTGTGTCCTCATTCTCCCTACTCTCTCTTTTATGAACTAACTGTAAGTTCTCAAAGGCAGATGACTCAACACAGTTCAAAGCAAAGACCTGACTTGCAATAGCAGAGCCTCCTGCTAGAGGTATGGAAGGGTTCCTCTATTCAATTCCTAGTCCTGAGTTTAGTGTATGGCTCATTATAGACTCAGATCCTGAATGGTGGATGGATGAGTGATTGGATAGGTGGTGGATAGTTGGATGGATGGGTGGGAAATAGGTGGAAGGAAGGATAGGTCATTGGTACTTTGTATGAACTCAATGAATAATTGTTAATCAGACATCATCAATTTTCTGGGAAGATGGTTTTCCTGGTGGAAGATGCTTGTCTTACAGAATGACTTTGTCATGCGATTCCCTCTCTTCTTCTTTTACTCACTCTGATCTCAGTGTGGGAATAAGAGTCCTGGGCCTGAACAGAACAGGCCTGAGGTAGCTCAAGAAGTTTACCCGGGGTCCACCCCAGAGACAGGGCAAACTGGCAGCATTTGTCCCCAAGTATACACGCCCCTCTTCCTCTCTTGACAGCCCATTAGGAGGAACTCATTTTGCTGGTGAGGGAGGTGCCTTCCCATGCAGGATGGCTCCCCTACCCCTCTGGAGTCACTCTGTTGTGTAAACAAAAGCCAGTGTCTGTGGATAAGAACTTGGCTATGAAAGTTGGCTGCCAGGCTCCAGAACCTCCCCACCCACAGCCTCAGAGGATCCCTGTCCCCTCCTCTGTAAACTGAGGCCACTCTAGGTGGTGGGTTGCAAACTTCCTATTTGAAATCTCTGTGAAAATCTGATCAAGGCAATGGATTCTCTAACCAGACAAACTCATGAGGTTTTAGACACGCGCTGTCATTCCTGCACACAGTCATGGGAGGATTATGAACCCCAGAAACCTGCCCTGGCCTCTGGGTTAAAACCACCTGGCTTTGTGGGCAGTATTCCTTCTGCATGGCCTTGGTACATTTCACCTTTTTCTGGAAATAATTGTGGACTTAAAGACATTGCAGGAATGAGTACAGTCCCCCTCGCAGGCCTCTCCCAGGGCTGACATTGCACAAAACCAGCCACATCCATCAAAACTAAGTTATCCATGCTCTTGTCCTTTGCGCCCTGGGGGCTGGGAGAAGCCTGCTCAGATCTCTGGGTTTGTCTGGTGTTTCCTGACACTGCATGAAGGTTACGCATCTTTGGTGAGAACACTTGGCAAAGATGTGACCTCAGGGCACCTCTTGGGAAGGGAAGTGTGTGGAGTCTTTCTGGCTGTTGCACTGCTGCTGAGGGCCACCTCAGTCCCCCTGGTGAGGGAGGGCCAGCCAGTTTCTCTAGTGCTGGATCAGTATCTCCGGCAACCGCTCAGGCCCATGCCTTCACTTTTAAAATGAACTTTCTTCGCCAGAACAAACTGAACCACGTTTTTTTTTTTCTGAAACATGAAGCAAAGGCTTCTTTTCTCCAAAAACAAATTGAAGGGCACCCCAGGATGTCCTTGGCCAGTGGGGACTTTACCTGAAGAGAGGCCCTTTTTCATCTGGCAGAAAGGGAAATTGAGGTCCACGGTGGGGAGAGGGCGTGTGGGGGGTTGCACAACTAGCTGGTGACAGAGCTAGACAGGAATGAGTTCAAGGGGGAGCCCCACAACACCCCCACCCCACATACCCTTCTCCTCAAGTGTGTCTGGTAGCCTTGGGCTGTTTGCCCAAATTCCCAAGCCCTTGTTGAGGGAGGGACCAAGCCCCCTTCCCTTATCTCCAGAGGAGCAGATGGGAAGGGGCTGGCAGAGGGGCAGAGACAGAGGCAGAACCAGGCTCCCCCTGCAGGAACCCACCCTGGGACCCCTGGACTGGAAGGCAGGCTCTACTGGGACTAGGGGAGGGTATCCAGCCCTTGGAGACCCTTGAGAAGGGCCTCAGGGGCCCCAGGAAGCTGAGAATGGAAGAGTGAAGTGTGTGGGGGGGTGCTATGTGCAGAAGGTCCCTGAGTGCTGGGACATGTGCCCCGAGCTGTCCTGGGTGGGGTGGCCAAGAAAGCTCGCCCCTGAGGAGCCTGCAGGGCACCCCAACAACAGTCCCTAATCTGGGCTACACGGTGGGAGAGGTGGCGCCAGACTTGGCCCTGGAAAGGCAAAAAAGTGAGGAGTTGAGACCCAGGGCCTGAGGAATGGGGAGGAAGCAGCCCAAGCCCTTCAGAACACAAAATTAGGGTGGGAGCTCACCTGAGTGGAGGGACAGGATGAGAAGGGGTCTGTGTTCAGTGTACACTGGCATTTATTCACTCAGGTGCCTTGGGGCAGCAGAAGGCATACAGGCCTGTCTGTGAACTGATGGGTTGTATTATGTAAGAAAAACAGGGCGGAGGCTTCGTGAGTCTTGGGGAGGCAACTGCCTGGCTGGTATTTGAGAAAGGGGGCAGTCAGGGGGGCTGTCCTGGATCCATTCAAGGGTAAGCTGAGCAGGGAGGGGCAGTGAGTTGGGCCCCATGGAGTAGGCCTGCCCCGGTGGGCTCAGCCCCTCCCGAACATCCTGCCCCAACCCAGGGCCCCGTCCTCTACTCAGACCAGGCCCTTGCTCCCCAGCAATCATCTGTGGGACCACCTGATGCTCTGGGTTGGAAACAGTTAGCAGGACACAGTCCCCATCTCTGGGGCTTTCAGACCAAGTAGGTAAAGGCAGGAGCTCCCTTGGTGCCTGGGAGCTGGAGGGCTGCCGGGGCCAGGAGTGGACCACGCCTGGACTGCATGGCTGCAGGACCCTGTCCTGTGCCCTGAAGATGGGGGGTGCGGGGACACAGCAGGTGCTACATGAACAGAGGAACAGCTGGAAAGAACCTGAGGGAAGGACAGTAGCTGAGTGTGGCTGGAGGCCATGTCATGGCCAACAGGACTGGGAAGACAGCATTCAGGCAGGAGTTGGCCTGTGTGCCAGTCAAGAAAGAACACAGCATCAAGAACTCAAGAAAGGAGCAGGCAAGGCCAGCTGGGCATTGGACAAAGCACTGCGCCAGTGGCCTGTGTGTGTATGCATGTACATGTGCATGTGTGTTTGTGTGTCTGTGTGTGCTTGCATGTCTGTGTGTGATACATGCATATGGATGAGGGAGGAAGCTGGAGGCTGGGGTGCAGGTCCTAACCCAGAGCCCCTTCTAGTCCCTATGGGAGATACTTAAGGCTAGACTCACCAGGAAGGGCTGGGTGGGCAGGATGAACCTGTCCTGAGGGAAGACAGAGCAGCCTGTAGTCTGGGGCAGTCCCCAGCTGGCGGTGGGTGGCCTTCTGGATTTGTGGCTGGGTGTGACCCAGACTTTCCAGAAAGCAGGGAGAATGCAGTACTGCTCTGATCAGAGCCCAGACAGGACATGCAGTGGCCAGGCCTGCACAGAGCTGTCAGGAATGCTGGTAAATCCATGGAAAGCATCTCCTAAAGCAGGTGTGCTTGCTGCCAGATGGGGCCAGATAGCCAGTGGGAGGCCTGTGCAGAGGGCACTTCCTCCAAAATATTCTGTGTGTTCTGGGTATCAGAGAAAATGTACGTTTTTCAGTGACGTGTGTGTGTGGATATGAACGAAGATGGGTGGGTGAGTGTGAGTGTGTGCATACATGGGCCTTGAGGCATACATGCTCAGGTACAAACCCGGGAGCAGCCTGAAACCTCTGCTCACTTCCCGGGGTGGAGCCCGTCTGCCTGTGCCCCTCCCAAGACAAAAGCCCCCTGGGCATTGAAGTGGGGTGAGGAGGCAGCAGCACCCCCAATACTCTCCCATGGCCATAGGGAGCTCAGCAGGGTTCAGGCCTGCCTGGGGGGGCAGGGGAGGGGCGCCTAGAAGAGCTCCAGGGGAACACAACAAGGCACTCACCCAGCGCCCTGATCAGTCCTGTTCCCACATGTCCCCTGCTCCCTCCGCCCCCCTGCCAACCCAGAACCTAAGAAGAGACAGGGGCCAGAACCTTATGTGGCGTGCAGGACCCACATAAGGGTAGCAGAGACACCTAAGGGCACACCAGACACCAGAGCCAAGCTAGTGTTCAGCCCAGGCCTGCTGGGCTCATTTTTAAATTCTTGCTAGTAGCAGGTAAGGTCCATGAGGCTATCTTTTTGTTTCTCCAGCATAGCTTGACAAACAGCGGGTGCCCCATATGCCCATGTGGAAAGCTGAGCTGAGTACGGACCATTTGATCAATGAACACAGGATCCAGGGCAGCCCCACCACCCTATTCTGCTCCCAGAGCTATCTAAATGTTTGCACGCACCCAACAGGTGATGCATTCATCCCAGCGGCCAAAGCCCGACTTGGTGTCTGGCCTCTGCAAGGCCAGATGGCCCTCACATGCCTTGGTGCTTCCTTCTGGTCCTGCCCCCATTTTACCTCCGTCTGCTTCCTGCCTAGGCTTCTGTCTACCAGGGTCAGGCTAGGCCTCCCCTTACCCACCACGGTCCAGGTGGGCCTCCCTGGATGTCCACACATACCTCTGTGTGTTCCTGTTGCCTCACAGGCTTCTTCTTTCCCAGCTTCAGCCCACCACTACTGCCCTTCTGCCAAACCAATGCTACTTCCTCTGACTCAGTTTCTCCATGTGTAGAAGCAGGAGGTTGCATGTAGAGGCCCAGGCAGCCCTGGTACCAGCTAGTGGATTAACAGGCCCAGAGGCCATCTCCTGGCAGGCTTCAGCATCCCCAGGCCTGGGTATGTGAAACCAGCACAAGGTGAGGTGTGTACTGGGGCCAGTGGTCCAGGGTGGAGGAAGGGAAAAATGTGCACAGGTGGCAGCACGCGGGCCAGAAGCGACACTGCAGATGGGGGTCAAGTTTCTGGAAGCTCTGACTGGGAAGTCTGGGCAAGGGGACTGCACTCCGGCCATTGGGTGACTTTTGTCAGTCAGCATAATTATTTTGAGAAGCGTCATATTTTGTCCAATTACTTCTAAATAGAATCCCAGTTTATGGAAATGCCACAATTTTTATAAGGACATAACTGACATATACATTTTATTAGTTTCAGGTGTGCAATATAATAAGTTGATATGTGTATATATTGTGAAATGATCATCACAATAAGTGTAGTTAACATCCATTACCACGCATAGTTACTATTTGTGTGTGTGTCTGTGTGTATGTGGTGACAACACTTAAGATCTACTCTCTCAGCTGCTTTCAGATATACAATATTGTTCACTCTCCCATACATTACATCCCCAGAACTTATGCGTTATGCCGGTGTTTTATCCATTCTCTTGTTGATGGACGTTCGAGAGCTGCAGGTTTGATGCTGCTAAAGCGGCCCTGATATTTGCTTCCTGGTTTTTTGCGTGGACGCGGGCTTCCTGCGGGGGAAATACCTGGGAGATAATGGCAGGGTCATGCGGTAACTAAGTTTTTTAGAAGCTGCCAAACCACTTTCCAAGGGGCGCCCGAGTTTCCCTCCAGCCAGCTGTGCGCAAGGTTCTCGCCAGCACTCGCTGTGATCTGATCACAGCGGTCCCTGCACTTCCCAACGACGAGTGAAGTCCAGCCTCGCTTCTTGGGCTCCTTCTTTGTGGAAGCTCTCCCTCCTTCTTGGATCCTCCGGGAACACGTATCCCTCTCCCCCTAGCCCTGCCACCCCACCCCGCCGCCTCAGGGGGCCCTGCCCACCGGGTGCCTCTCTCCGCAGCCACTCGGGAATCTGCCTTTGTGCACGCCATCGCTGCCGCTGGCGTGGCCTTCGCGGTGACGCGCTCCTGCGCCGAGGGCTCCGCCACCATCTGCGGCTGCAGCAGCCGCCACCAGAGCTCACCGGGAGACGGCTGGAAGTGGGGCGGCTGCAGCGAGGACATCGAGTTCGGCGGGATGGTGTCTCGGGAGTTCGCAGATGCACGGGAGAACAGGCCTGACGCCCGCTCTGCAATGAACCGCCATAACAACGAGGCCGGGCGCCAGGTACGTCCACGGCCCCGCGTGTCCTGGGGGATGTACCCGATGTCTCTCCAACCATGGCCCTGCCTGTCCTAGAGGTGCTTTGACTACAGCCCTTTGCATCCTGGGATGTTGGGAGGCACTCTGACCACAACCCTTGGAAAGGAAATAGAAGTTTCCTGAATAATTGGGTGCCCTCGTCCCTTAAGTGATATGGCCTGGTGGGAGCAGGATGGTGGGCTGTCTGTGGTAGCCAAGCTGGGGGTCTGCTCACCTCCTACCCATGGCTGTCTGAAACACAACACTGTCCAGTTGCTTCGACAATGTCTAGGATATTCCCACAGAGTGCCAGGTCCACTACTGAAGTTGTGGTCACCAAGAAGGGGGAAAGGCTAAAGGCCTGCCTTGCAGGAGCTCCTGCAAGTCCAGGAGGAGAGACTGCCAGGTGGCTAATGTGCAGTGTGGGAAGTTCTGTGATGAGGAAATGCACAAACACGGTGACCCTGCACAGTGCAGGGCACAGACCCAGGCTAGAGTCTTCTCAAAAAAGACTTTCTGCTGGCAAGGGTAGTGAGTGGGGACATGCAGAGTGATGATAGTTGACTAGGTGGTGGAGGCCAGGGAAGATTCTGGGCTACCCAGAGGTGAGCCTACACATCAGTTAGTCTGGGTAAAGTATGGAAAACAGAGGAAGAAAGAGAATTTGGGGAGTGGAGAGGTTTCCAGGAACCAAGATGTGAAAGGTTTTGTGAGCCCTGCTAAAAAGGACTGGGTCAGAAGGTCAGTGGGGGACTGATGGAGGACTGGCTGCTGATGAGAAGTAACTAGTGTAGGGACCAAAGGGTGTCCAGTAGATTAAGCAACACAAAGATGGCACTGGCTTTGGCCAGTGGAACCAGGGGATTGCAGAGGACTAAAGAGTGAACAGGAACATTCAACTTCTAAATGGGGACTAGGTGACTCAGACTCATCTTCCTGCTGAAGACAAATAAAAATGCAGGATGGAATATAAAAAGCACCTTGTTGAAAATATAGGATGCTCACCTGTATATAGGGATCCAATTTATCACAGGGAAGATAGTGCAGTGTAGAGGTGGAAATGAACTTTTCAATAAATAGTGCTCAGTCAGTTGAATAACAATATGAAAAAAAATAACCTTGACCCTTACCTCACACCATATATAAAATCAATTATAAACCAACTCAAATGAGAAAGGTAAAACAAAAAAAGTTTAGAAGAAAACATAGGAGAACATCTTTGTGACCCTGAGGTAGGCTAAGATTTCTTAAACAGGCCAAAGAAAAATGAAAGAAAAATATAATTATGTGGACTGTATTAAAATTAAGAATGTCTATTCATAAAAAGACCACTATGAAACTGAAAAGGCCACCCACACAGAAGATGGCAGATCTCTAAAAAATATATGAAAGCTATAATATCTAAAGATCTACACAAGTCAATAAGAAAAAGACAGATAACCCAATAGAAAAGTTGGCTAAAGAATGGAAAGTCTTTTCACAAAAGAACATATAGAAATGGCCAATAAATATAGAGAAAGGTGCTCAATATCATTAGACAAAGGAAATGCAATCAGAATTGGTGCCCTGAGGAGGGGAGGACAAGTGGAAGGGAGCATGATGGGAGTTTCTGAGGAGCTGGTGATTGTGAAATTTGTCACGTTTTGGCTTACGACATATATACATTTTCATATATATATTACACTACCATAAAATTATTTTTAAGTATCAAATAACTAACCATAAAGTGAGGAATTAGCAGCCTTAGGTCCAGGAGAAGACAGAACTCTGAGCCTGGTACCTGGGGTACCTGGGTCATTTGCCGACGTGGAAGAAAGTGCATACACTGAGCTACACTTCTGGCAGCCTCACAGAGCTAAGGGGCCCACCAAGGGTAATCTTTTCTCAGTTTAGGCTGGGACCCTAAGGAGCAAAGGAAAACCAGAAGTAGACCAGCTCTTGTGCACATGTGCAGGCTAGAAAAATCTCAAGACCAGAGAATAGATTAAGATGATCTCAAATGCTAGTAATCTCATGCCCTGGAAAAAGCACACAAATTCTCTTTGGAGGATGATAACCTTAAGCTAGGCTGAAAATTGTTTCTACAAATAATTTTTCAAACACAATATCCAACACATAAGCAAAGATAACTTGTCACAAGAGCTGATGATGCAATAAATGAGTGGTAATCAATGAAAACAGAAGTAAGACTCCAAATATTGGAATGATTAGACACAGCTTATCAGAAAAAAAAAATGCTCACTTAAGTTTATACAGCTAAAATGCAAGTTTAAACATTTCAGCAGAGAACTGGAAACTATAAAAATAATATAATAAATTTGAGAAAGAATCACATAGAAATTGTAGAACTGAAGAACAAATGACGACTTCCAGTTAAGACAACAAAGCAACCACAAGCATCTCCCTCTGCACCCTCCTAGACATCTGCTAAAATGGCAATGAATAAATTTTAACATAAATAGACTCTCAGGAACATGGAAAACCAAAGAGGTGACAATGCCAACACAATTTTGAAAGCTGAAAAGCAGATAGAAAAATACCCACTGTCTTAGTAGACGCAAGAAAGCTTAAGCCAGTAGACTTAAACCAGTAGAGGAGAAATCTGAGAACCAACCCAGGAATTACTAGTATCATGTTTCTTGAGAAGCAGAGGTAAATATGCAGCTGAAAACAGGATGATTGGTTGAAAGTTTATTTTAAAAGCACTATTTAATGCACCAGCTCTTCTATCCTACTCCTTGCTCCCAGTCAACACCCCTCCTTTCCCAGAAGTCTGCAGGCTTATTCTCTAAAGAGAGTAACATGGTGTGTCTGGACTGCAGGGCCCCACACACAGCTGAGGGTGAAGCTTCCCAAGTGAAAATAGTCTATCTATGTACACATTTCTCTTCCTAATCTCCTAAACTACAGTGAAACTCAATCACCTTCCAGGGAGGAGAACGAAAGGCTCTTCCCTGGAAATCAGATGAAGCCAGGGAAAGAGACTTAAAGATACTGACTTGGGGGTTCTCCAATGAAATAATGTGGCCAGGTCACTCTGGAACAAGACCTCAAGTTGGCAAGTCCCACCCAGGCACAGGAGCTTCCAACAAGAATGTTAGTGTCCCACTTTTCAATATGAGCAGACATCCAAGAACTGCTGAATACCCGAGGAAGCCTCCAGCAACCATAAAGGTAAAAAGCAAAACAAAGAAACAAGATCTACACTTATGAGAAAGAGACAATGGAAAGAGTAATAAAAATTTCAAAAAAATATTACTAGCCCCAGAGAGATAAGAGAACATACTAAATCCATAAAACTGGAACAGGATGTTAATTTAAAAGAACATTTGGGGGGGAGGGGAAGAGCTCTTAGCAGTTAGGAAATAGGACAGCCAAAACAAAACTCTCAGCAGAAACATTGGAAGATAGTTGAAATACCCTTCTACAACGTAGAGGAAAAAAGACAAGAATGTGAAAAAAAGGAAAGAATAGAAAATATGGAGGCACTGTCCAAAAGAGACACAATAAGAGGAAGTTGGCACAGAAAAAAGTCAGGAAGCTTCCAGGACTGGTGATCATGGGTTTCAGACTACGCAGGCCCAGAAAGTGTCTGGCACAAAAAGGGAGACCCACATTAAGGCAATGGCACAGACATGCCCTCCAGGCATCCCAGGAGAAGGTCAGGTTCATTCAAGGTGTCAGGAGTGGAATGACATCAGAGGTTCTGAGTATATGAATGCAGGAATGAAATGGAGTGATGCTTTCAGGAATTTTATACCCAGCTAAATCATCTTTTCAACTCTTTAAGTAGAAAAGATTTGTTTCCAGACATGTACATTTCATAAAATTTACTGGAAGGCCTCTCAAAAAGATGTCTCCAAGTTGAAATCGATAGGACACTTGGTGTGTTTGAACATCTTGAAGAGGATATTTAGACAGTTAAGGGAGAGCTTAAAACTGAATCCATGACATGAGTATTTAAAACGCCACAATAAAACATCTTGTAGGGAAGAAAGAGTAATTGTAACATATCACATGGCTCAACTGAGTATGACATTGACCAGTCCCGATACCATCAGCCCTAAGTACTGATCCAACTGGTAGTATGCTCTAGTTCCTAGGGTAGGAAGAGGGTAGGGAAAGTGTGCATTGGAGTGGGGTGCTGAGAGGTCCATAGACAATGCCAAACACTGAGAAACCAAGAAGCAACACGAAAGCATCAATTAGAGGTTCATGAGAGGCACATAGCACTGCCTCGGGAGGTCAGGAAAGCGCTACTGAGAGTGGGTGCAGAACTCTGGTTTTTAACAGGTTCTAGGAAACAGCGGTTTCTTTAGAGTAGATGCAAATATATCTTTGATAAAGTAAGACTAAAATGAGAGACCAAGGAGGCAGAGATGGGAAGTGGGGACTCCTTTTTGGCAGAGCTTGGCCACAAAAGAGAAGAGAATGAAGATTAGTCAGAAATGAACTGGATGTGGGATGCAACTCAAATGCCCGAGGAAAGGGAAGGGTTGAAGAAACAGCAGAAAGAGGAGGACAGGGTAGGGGCAGAGTCTGGATGCAGAACTCACCTGAATGAAGCCTTAGTCCAGCACTATCCAATAGGAGTATAATGGGAGCCACATTTGAAAAGAAAACAGCTGACATTCACTTTAATACTAAATTTTATTTAACCCACTATATCCAACATGTTGTCATTTCAATAATGCAATCGATATGACAATCATGCATGAGATATTTTACATCCTCTTCTTGCATGAAGTCTGGAGACTTACTGTGATCCAGTGTGTGGTCTGCACTCATGGTATCTCTCAGTTTGGACCGGCCAGGGGCTTCTGGTGGCAGTGCCCACTATGGTGGACAGGGCAGTTTTAGGTCTGATTACACCACCCTGCCTCTGCCTTTCCCCAGAGAGGAGGAAAGAGAACCTGCGGTTCCCTGCTGCCCACAGAGAGAAATACACACTCATTGGCCAAGCCTTGCCTGCTGAGCCCTCAGGTCTCCAAGGCCCTCACAGCTTTGTCTCCTGCACTGCTTCTCTCCTCCTCTTTGCACTCCCCTACAGTCAAGAACCCAGTTTCCTGGGCCCTGAAAGTGCCCAGTGCAAGGCACCCCGATTACCCATGCCCTCAGCCTTGCCAGCAGCCCACAGATACCTCCTCTGGGCCTCTGTCTTGGGTTCTCCAGGTCTGAATTAGCGCCCTTCTTCTGTATGCCTGCCTTTACATCATCACAGATTACAGCCCTTCACTCTGTCATACATGCTGAAGAATTAGACCCAGCGTTGAAAAGAGCAGGGAGGCTCCCAGGCCTGCCCCAGGGATCTCAGGTCCGCCAGGGGAGGCACTCTGAAGGGAGTGACACTGGAAAGGGATGGCACTGTGGGACACAGGGAGAGGGCACCTGCTCCACCTGTGAATCCTAGATGCTTTATGGAGCAGGCAGGTGGGCTGGGTTTGCCAGGTGGGAGTGGGAGTGGGGACTGCAAGCCAGGAGCACAGTCCAGGGAGATGGCCTCCAACAGACGCACCGGGACTTAGGACCGGCCTGATGTTCTCTGCCCGCGATCCTGCAGGCCATTGCCAGCCACATGCACCTCAAGTGCAAGTGCCACGGGCTGTCGGGCAGCTGCGAGGTGAAGACTTGCTGGTGGTCGCAGCCCGACTTCCGCGCCATCGGCGACCTCCTCAAGGACAAGTACGACAGCGCCTCGGAAATGGTAGTGGAGAAGCACCGCGAGTCGCGCGGCTGGGTGGAGACGCTGCGACCACGCTACACCTACTTCAAGGTGCCCACCGAGCGCGACCTGGTTTACTACGAGGCCTCGCCCAACTTCTGCGAGCCCAACCCAGAGACCGGCTCATTCGGCACTCGCGACCGCACCTGCAACGTGAGCTCGCCGGGCATTGACGGCTGCGATTTGCTGTGCTGTGGCCGCGGCCACAACGCGCGCGCGGAGCGGCGCCGGGAGAAGTGCCACTGCGTCTTTCACTGGTGTTGCTACGTGAGCTGCCAGGAGTGCGCGCGCGTCTACGACGTGCACACTTGCAAGTAG
Source organism: Eidolon dupreanum (assembly GCA_028627145.1). NCBI lineage: Eukaryota > Metazoa > Chordata > Mammalia > Chiroptera > Pteropodidae > Eidolon > Eidolon dupreanum. The sequence continues at coordinate 35,984,980 of CM053515.1, forward strand.
TGGCGCGCGCCAGGCGCGGAGGCGGGGCTCCTCCCTGGATGGGAGGGGAGGGGGGAATCCAGGGGTGAGGCTCGATGGTAGGGGAGGGACCCTCTCTGGGGACGGGGCTCCCAGGCTAGAGACTCAGTCCGCCTGCCCCTCCAACCCAGCCCACCTGTAAGGTTCCGTCCACCCCACCTCCCTGTGCAGAGCAGCTCACCTGGCAGAACAGCTGCAGAGACCATGTGGGATGGCATCCTATCCCCCCACGACCTCCTCTGAAGTCTGGGGTCAGCCCTCCAAGTCTGGCGCTCTGGAAAGTTTCAGACGCCTGGAGGCCTATAGCACTCCTTCCTCAGCCTGGCATTTGCCAGCGCTCCTGACCAGGAACCCTACTGAGGACTCACGCCCTGCAGAGCGCTAAGAACCAGCTGGGCCTGGAGGAAGGCGGTGCCTGGCTTCAGGAGGCGAGCAGGAGACTGGGCCCTGAGATCTGGCTCTGCCCTGGCTGCCAAGTGCAGGGCATCAGACAGCCAGGTGCTCTTCCCAGTGAGTGTTCCTGCTGTCGCCCAGGCCCTGCCCAGGCCCACTCTCAACCTGGTCAAGCCAGCACTGCAGTGCCCTCTGCTTTGTGGCTGATGGAACATCCCACTGTGGGGTCCTTCCACCTCCTTCCCTCAGGTCTCCCACCTGTACCCCATCCCATCCACAAGAGAGGAGCATAGCCTCCTGTCCCATCCTCCCTCTTGGCCTCCGCACCTCTCCCACCTCCCTTGTCCACAGCCCAGATCCCAAGTCTGCCTACGGCCGCTGGCCCACTTCGCCACAGCTCCATCATTCTGTCTTGGAGGTGCATTTGGGTGGGGTGCAATGGTTTGGGAGGTTTTGGTGGAAGGAGTTATGCCCATGTTGAAGACAAAGGACCCACAGCTCTCAGAGGGGTGATCTCCCCTCTTAGCCCTAATGGTTAAGACTGACCCCTGTGTCATCATGCCACAGCTATGGTGTGCCAGACTGCCACACTGGCCACTGTCCTGGAGCATCTGGCTGGCTGCTCACCTTCTGACTTGTCCATCCAGCCCAGGAAAGACAGGCCGCTGGACCCCTCAGCCACTCCTCGCTCAGCCTCTGCCACTGTGAAACATCCCCCAGCCCCTAATCCCCAAGGGCCCATCCTCTAGGCAGGCGGAGGAGACAGGCAAGGCAGGGATGACCAGCATGCTGCCAGGACTTGACCTTCCTGTGCCTTGAATTTTACATTTTTGGTTTTAATTTTATTTCCGATGCTGCTATATCCACCATACACTGGAGCTAGACAGATGTGTTGTTTTTTTCCTTTTCTTTCTATGAAAGAAATTATTTTAGTCATAGCTTGTGAGTTTTAAACAATGGAGAAGTAAACGACAAAAAAAAAAAAAAAAAAAAAAAAACAGAAACAACCAAATGCTGTGAATTGTACTGGATTTCTGGTTGTAGGTTGGCAAGGCACAGAGGTTGGATTGGCAGTGGCCTCTGGAACAGGAACACACATTGGCTATGGGAGGAGGTGTTTGGCATGTACCTTGGGGACTCCGTGGTGGTCTCTAGAGACTGGCATTACAGGTGAAGGAAGAGGAACAATCGCACCAAGGAAAGGAAGACACAGCCAGTGGTGCTGAGGTCTGGGATGGGGGGACTAGCCCTGGGCAGAAGGCTCTGGTGGGGGTACAGAGAAGGAGAAGGAGGCCTGCCTGCTGCAGGGGCCATGTAATGCAGGAGCAGGACCCAGCACAGCCCCAGTGGGCAGGGGCCCCACAAAAGTCAGTGGTGTAGTGGGACATCCATTAAGTCAACTGCAAGCCACTTCCCCAAACATCCATGATGTGCTTCACTCAACTGACATTTCAGTGCTGCCTATAGGGCCACCCCTCTGTATTTGGGGGCATGGCCCATGTGTGGGGTCCCCATTGTGGGAACCCAGCCTATCTGGGAGACAAGAAACAACCCCTTAACCAAAGGCTTGCCCGGCAGAGGCCTAGAAGTCACCCATGTCCACCGTCACTAGGTCTATATGGGACAGTGCTGGGTGGGGCCTCTGGAAACAGAGGCTACAGGAGTCCAGGTGAGGGGCTCTTCCCAAGGCCATACTTTTGCTTCGCCAAGCCCGGTGCAAAGCACCTGCATCTCTCTCTGCCCTTCCATGGCCCCTGCCACCACCTCTGAGCCCTGTTTTGATATCCAGTCTCAGAGTGAGGGAGAGAGCCGAGGAAGAGGTGGCGGTGGGCATGCTGGGACAGGTGGAGGGTGAGGGGCATGAAAAGGAAACAGAGAGCAGGAGGCCTAGTTCCTACCTTTTCAAATCTCAAGCCCAGAATGGCCACTTTGCCTGGGCCATTTGCTGGAAGGAGCAGGAGAGTCCTGGACAGAGGTGTGAAAATGCAAGGTGGGCAGGGGGATCCACTCTGGACCAAAACCTGTGCTGGGAGAAAGGTCGGGAAGGGTGTGGGGAGCTGCCTGGTGAGTGGAGTGGACTTCCATCTGAGTGAGGGAAGCAAGAGAAAGCCTGGTGGTGGGAGGTCATGGTCCTGTCCATCAAGACAGGACTTGGGGAGACCTCCAGCCTGCCCCTCCATTCCTTACCGGCCACACGGTCCTCAGTAGAGGTTCCAAGCCACTGAAGAGAGAGTTGGATGGGACCCAGTGGAGCAAAGGGACAGGAGACAGACCCAGGGCTCCGGGCTCCCAGCATCTCTCCCCTCACACTCAAAATTCTGCATCAGCAGCCAGGCCTTCACAGGTTGATAACCCCCATGTCCTGCCCCAAGCTCTCAACCTCAGGGCAGCTGCTCCCCACCAGGCCCACTCCAGGCTGGATCACCCACTGCCATAGCTGACCATCAGAGATTTTCAGCCAGGACTCCACGGGGTCAGCAGGGGCCAGATGGGCTGCGGGTAGATGCTCTGTACAGAAAGAACTGGTGATTGAGTGCACAGGGCAGCAGCCGAGGCTGGAGCACAAGTGGCAATCTCCCATGGCAATCCCATGGGGGTTGAGTCATCAGCAGGACTCCTGCAGCCCATCAGGCCATGCTGGACAACAGAGCCCAACAGACACTCTACACAGAGGTCAGGCCCTGGAGGTGAGGGCGACAGGTGCTTTATTGAGCTACCCACACAGGCGTGTCCAGTCTATAGTGCAGACAGCACAGATGTGCAGTACCTGAGTCAGGAGCCGAGTAGGAGCCACCCTAATTGGCACCTCCTGGGAACCAAGGGCCGGGGGCTCCTCAGATGAAAGGGCCAGAGAGCCAGGCTGGGCAGGGGTGGGGCTGGCCTGTGAGGGAAGATAAGCCAGTACCACACCGGGAGTCCATGCAGAGGTGAGTTCTTCCTGTCCAGGCCCCCACACCTATGAGTCACAGGACTACAAACCCCCAGCACCCAGGCTCTGTCTGGCCGGGGCACAGAGAGGGGATGGCACTGGCCTGAGGACACACAGCATGTCTCTGACCTCTGGGTGCTGGGACCTGAGGCTCTCCCCGCCCCCACAGGCTAGGAAGCAGAACTACTGTAGAGACGCTCTCAGCTCTCTACAAGGTGAGGCAGTGGGCTGGTGCTGACCTAGGGGGCATACCTCCATCCCTACTGCCATGGAAAGGTGGAAAGAGGCAGAACTCCACCAGAAGATGTCCAGGATGGGGTGCCCACGCCCATCGGGCCACAGTACAGGCCCCAAGGAGGCTGGTAAGAGCTGGGTGAGTGAGGAGGTGAAACCCTCAACTCCCTGCTGGCCAAGAGCAAGCCCCACCCCTCTCTGGACCTCAGTTTCCCACCAGTGCAAGAGGAAGTGGGTTGAGGGGGATCTCTCCAGGGCCTCTTTGCTTCTCTCTTTTGTTGATGTGGGTTGTTCCATCTGGAGCCCCCTCTGGAGGCTGGCTGGCTCCCCCCTCACCTGCCAAGATATCCATGTCCCCATGAACCCTGGCCCAGCCCCCAGCTGGCTCCTTGTTCCTCCACTCAGAGGGAGGGCAGAGCAGGGCAGCCTGGCTGCCTCAGAAGCTGCCTCTCCAGGGAGTTTACAGCTCCTCCTGCCTGCCCTGGGAGGGAGGAAATGGGCCTGGTGGGCCTGTTCACAGGTAGTTGAGACAGGAGAGGAATAACCATATTAAAGGCCTCCCCCAACCCAGGGCCCCCTTGGCCCTGCCCCTGTAAATCTCACACTCCCACAGCAGCAGCTTTGAAGTTCCGCAGTGGTGTGTTCAGTCCCTTCTCTGGCCCCCACTTTCTGGGTCCTGGAGCCTCAGTTTCCTCCCTTTAAGGACACACCGATGCCTACTGCCCCAAGGCTGGGAATACAGGGCAGCAGACAGAGGACTAAAAATCCTACCCCCTGTCCCTGCCCCAAATGGTGAAGTCCTCATCCCCAAACCAGAGCCTAGATGGATGGATGTCAAGACCCTGCTGGCCTGGACATCACCCCTGCTCTGGGGTATGGTCTTGGGGACACAGCCTGAACCTGGGCCTGGTCTGCGGGACATAGCCGATCCTGGGATCTGGCCTAATGTCCTGGGATGGCCACACTTTCTCAGCCCCCTACAGCAGACTCCCTGGCCTAGGCTTCCCCACACCTCCAACCCTCCTATCTGCTGTCCATTTCCCTGTTGGAACCCTATCTCCTTTCATGAAACCCTTTGGTTGGGACGTCCAAAGTTAGGGCATTCTGAGGTCTCGGCCTGTTGGTCAGCAGCCAAGTCCCTTGGCCTCCCAGTTTGAGCAGGAACTGGACACCTGACCTACCCACACTGCTTACCAGCCCTGCATAGCTGGGCCCTGCCTGGAGCCCAGCCTCAGTCTAGATGGTGCATGACCTCCCAGGGTGACATCTAATGCTCAGAGGAACAGGATGACATCCCTCCTGTCCCATTAGGTGGGGATACTGCCAGCCTTCCTGTTCATAGGCACCCACAGATAAACTGAAGTCTGCTGGATGTGGCCACTCTTCTGAGTGTGAGTTAATGAAGGTGAGGCCATCCCTGTTTCCTCCCTCCCTGTCCCACCATCAAGTGGGGGATTGGGGAGCAGCTAACAGAGACACTCCCACTGGCCCACCCCTCACCCTACCAGGTGACTTTGATCTTTGAGAGCTGGGCAATAGCCCCTTTACCACCTACGGGGTCACCAGGGAGGGGTTCTAAGAGGAAGTGAGCATTGGGTATAGTTTCTACAGCTCCAACTTCTGTCTGGGCCCCTTAGGCCTCCTATACTTCTGAGAGTTCACCGCTGCTGATGCCAGGACCAGGCAGCGTGCCCAGGGCACCAGGGAAGCCTGGGGGAGGACCTCAGCCTGGGAGCCACCACCCAGCCTGGCAGCTGGGACAGGAGCTAGTCAGAGGTGCTAATTGATATTTAGCTCCAGGCTGGCTCCTTGCTCATCTCTCTCTCTCTCTCTCTCTCTCTCTCTCTCTCTCTCTCTCTCTGAGTCCTTGGAGCACACAGTAAACAGTCATTTGGTTCTCTGGGCCCTGCAAATTGGTGTTTACGGTGTGAGGACCACGACTCGTCCACCCAAACACGGCTGGCTGGGAGGGAGGCATTGGGCTAGCAGAGACAGCACACCCTCCTGCCCATGGAGGCCCAGCTGGGGGAGGGGGGTGGTTCCCCTACTCTGAAAAAGGAGGCCGGCCTGCTCCCTGCTGCCCAGTCTGAGGTGAGGGGCCAGCTGGTTCACTGGACTGGCATTGCCCAGAATCCTGCTGGCAGGAAGCTAGTGCAGTTGGAGGTGGCACTGTAGTTAATCCAGAGGGCTTCTAGGAAGAGGTGAGGCTTCCGTGGCAGAGAGTCCCCTCCAAGAGGAACAAGGAAGGCTCACTAGCTCCCTCCGCTGACCCTTCCCCAGGGGTGTTCTGCACCCAACCACAGCCCCTGTCACCTCCTCCAAGTCCAGATGGCAGATGTCAGGACCCAGAGCACACACCCCACCCCACCCCACCCCAGCAGCCATCTGAAGAACTAAAGACAGGAATACAGGGTGGCCCAGTCCCTAATGCAAGAGGGCAAATGGTGGAATTCCTAGCACAGGCTGACCGCAGTGGGGACAGAGGGACCTCTGCCCCTTGCCTGACAATAGGCTCATAGAGAGGCAGGCAGGCCTTGCGGAACCTCCGGTTGGCTCCTCAGCTACCTCTGCTGCCTACAGTCCACTGCGTTCATCCTTTTCACCTTACCTGGTGCGACCCAGCCTGCCAGGCTGCAGCACGCAGCGAGGCAAGATTGGGAGCCCAGGTGAGGCTATTTGGAAGGAGCCCTGAGGATCGCGCATGCTTCTTCCTGAGTGTGCTTTCAGCATCCTGGTCTGGGCCAGAATCTCGAGAACTGAGACTATCGGTCGCACAGCCCTGAACCAGCCCCTCCTGTGCTCAAGAACCTTCATGGTTCCCCCCAGTGCTCACAGGATAGAGCTGGAGTGCTTCAGCCTGTGCCCCTTGCATGCTGGTACCATTCTGAAGGCGGGGTCTCTATGCATTAATGAAGAAACTGACCCTCTCTAGGAGTGACTCGCCAAAGGGCACTTGGCGACCTCACTTTACATCTTCCTTCCAGTCCCATCTGCAGCTCATTCTTGCCTTCCTTCACACTTTCTCCATCCCACCAGCTGCACCTTCTCTCTACCACGCCACCATAACCCTCAGTGGCTCCCATATCACCATCCCCTGGGGGCCCTGGAAGGTCAGTGCTAGCCACACCTCAGAGGTCTGTGCAGGACACCATGGCTGCAGAGGAGCTGTGTGTGTGTAAATGAGGTAGGGGTGGGATGTGGGGGGCTTCTGGTGCCAAGCCCTTACCTGGTCTGTCTGCAGGGCTGCAGGCTGAGCCTCTGAAGGGGCCCTATCCAGCTCTCTCCCCACCTCCAGGCCTGCCCCTGACAGATCCACCCTCCCTAGCCCAGCCCATGGGCAAGTCAGGCCAAGTGAGCCAAACCAGTGGCCCCAGAACCCTTCAGAGGAATGCTCTCTCTTCAGCTCTTTGGAAGAAGATTTGGGAGTAGTTGGAGCACCTGCAAGGGGCCAACCCTGCAAGGCGCTAACTCTACAAGGTGTAACCTCAGCAAAGGCTGGCCCTACAGCAATGCCAAGTAGTTCCTGTGCATGTTCCCACCCAGGAGCCATGCCCCAGCTCCTAGATCAGCATCCCAGGAAGTGACTGTGAGGAAGGATATCTGGGTCTCAGGATGAAAGCATCGCAGCCAGTCATGTTACAAACAGGGAAACTGAGGCCAGGAGGATCAGCCTGCCCCTTGCTTGCCTCCAAAGAGATGGTCTATAAGGACATTCCCCACGGTATGAGGGTGGGTGGCCTCATCCAAGCTCCTGGACAGCCCTGGAGGTACAGCAGTAGCTACCGGGCCCTGACCCACACCTGAGCCCCTCAGCTCCAAGTCCCTCACCTGCGGAGCCAAGTACCTGTTGGGTTATCAGGGAGCTGCCCAGGCACTGCCTGGTAACCTACAACCCTGTCTGAGCTTGTGTGACAGCTACTCTTGGGGGGGCAGGGAGGAGTAGAGGACAGACAGTTGCAGCCCCTCATATGAGGAGGACAGACACTCCAGCCCTTAGCCAATGTGAGGAAGCCAGTGGAGCTGAGGCCCAACACCTGCCTGCTCAGACCAGGTAGGCAGTGTGGCCTCCTCCCACCAACAGCTCAGCCTGTCTAGGGACAGCCTCAACCTCCCCTCTGAGCAACAGGGCACAGCCCAGTTCCCAGACAGCTGTGAGGATAACTGGTATGGTGGGGGACAGGTGGGGGCACTGCGGGTGGGGATGATACAGGTGGGAACACTGCAGGTGGTAGCGATTCATGTAGGGATGTTGCAAGCGGGGACCATACAGGTGGGGGATGCTGCAGGTGGGGATATTGCAGATTGGAACAATGCAGATGAGAACATTGCACTTGAGGATGATACAGGTGGGGTTCTGCAGGCGATAAGAGAGGACACTGCAGGTAGGGACACTGCAGGTTAGGACACCACTGGTGGGGACACTGCAGGTGAGGAAACTACAGCTGGGGAGTCTGCAGGTGAGAGAGGACACAGCAGGTGGGGACAATATGAAGGAGGATACTACAGTTGGGATCACACACAGTGCAGGTAGGAGGCCTCAGGATGAGACACACTCCGGTGGCTCAGAACTGCTCTCTGCCTCTCCCTGTCTCACCGACTGTCCTGCCATGGGCAGAAAGCAGGGTTGTGTTTCCGACCCCAGGTCTAGCCGCTTACCTGGGCTGACCCTCAACAGTGAGCTGAGCCAGCATGGGTCCAGTACCTGCATCCCAGCTGGGCCAACATACGATGGGGGACAGGGCACTGTCCACTCTGATATGCTCCCTCAGCCGGAGAGGAGTGTGTCTACCTGGCATGCTGGGTGGGCAGCAGTGGTCAACACCCCAGCTAACAAGCCCCCAGTACATGGTAGTCTCCAGTTCCCATCTGTCCCACTGCAGAGGTGTGTTCTTTTTAGCTTTTTTCCCCCATCCAGTTAAGAAGGGATTTCTCTCTAGGACAGAGTGACCCAAGTGTGGGCTGCCTGACCTCCTCAATAAGCTGTCCACCTGCTCAGGCTTGGGCCCTGAGTTCAGCTCCTTCTGCTCATCTCCTTGGCTACAGAATGAGCCCCCTTTTGTCACTGACTCAGCCCCTCTGGCTAGCCTACGTCTCCCTCTCTTTGGCCAGGCCCCGAACATGAGACCTTTGAAGGTTCTACTGGAAGACAGATGCCCCTGGCTTCTTACCTGGTGAGCTGCATACCTCCCCCCATTATAGGACACCCGCTTTCTGGAATGCATCTGGGTTGCCAAGTGTCCCACACCTCTCCCCACAGTCCTAACAGGGGTGATGGAGGTGGCAGCCTTTGAGGGGGAGGGATAGAGGCGCGAGACCCACCCCCCCAAGAAAAGGGCTCCCCAAGTTTGGTTGCCCAGCTGGGCTGTCAGTTGGAGGGTGGGGCTGGAGTTGGGACATTGCTGCTTGGCCCTCCCCTGGTGGGAACAGCGAGCTCTGCATGATATGCATCCTTGGAGAGACCAGAGCAGGAGGTAGCCTACAGCACACAGCACAGAGAAGACCCCTGCCCAGGTGGGGTGACAGGTGAGGGGTGTTCCTCTGGGGTTTGAGGCAGGGTGCGTGCACAGACGGGGGCTGGCGGCAGATGCTGGGACACTGCAATGCCTTCACTGGGCTTTTTAATTAACCTCAGTGGCTCTGAAGGGCCCCAATTAAATGGAGAATGTGATGGCAGAGTGGGGTCAGGCGGGAGGCGGGTTTTAATTAAAGTGTGAGGGTTCCCAGGCAGGGCGGCGGTGGCCTGGGCAGGAGCGCCCCCACCTGACCGCCTCCGCCCAGATCTCAGTCTGACGGGTGGCTGTGCCTCAGAGGACGACAGCCAGCCTGTTCTCCGCAAGCTAAGACACAGCCCTGATTGGGCCTGCTGGCTGTCCCCGGAGACTCGTTCGTTCTCTTCTCCCTCCCATCATCTGCACTGGCATAGTGAGCATCTGTGGTATATTCACTGTAAAGGCACTGCTAGGTAGCGGGGGACAGGCAAACACAATGAAACAAAGGACTGCATGGAGTGCCCTGTGAAACGGAGGATGGCAGGCAAGGAAGGGGCAGAGAGAGCAGGGAGGGCTGTTTTAGATGGGGGCAGAGGGAGCACAGGCCTGCTGAGGGAGGGAGGTAGCTCACTTGGGGGGCAGCCAGGCAAAGGCCTGGGTGGGACCCTGGGCAGAGCTGAGGAGCTGGGGGCCATGTGCCTATGAACTAGAATGAGGGATGCCAGGCAGCACAGAGCTGTAGGCACAGTAGGGAGGGCCTCTCAGCTTCACTGGGGAGAAGGGGACCACATGGGGCTTCTGACAGGACCACGTACTGAGTAGGCACCAGGAACACAAGGGTGCCTGACACCCCACCCTCATCCTATGACTTGGACCCTGCTCTGAGTGTTGTCCAGGCACCTTGGCCTGGTGCAGTGGATGGCAAGCAAGACGCCCTTGGGTTACTCCTGCTTCTGGGGACAGTCCACAGCTTGTTGGGTCCCCTGGAGTAGGGGCGGCAGGCAGACACGTGAGTCCTTCCCCACAGCTGCCATCTTTCCTTAGGGCAGTTTTGCAATAACCATCACTGCAGGGCTGACATTCTCCACACCTGGCTTCCTCCAGACAAGAAGTTTTGGGGGTAATGAGTGAGGGAAGTGGGGTGAGGGGTGTTATTCAGTACCAGTACCAGCTGCCACTAATCCTTCCCCTGGTCCTGCTGGAGCTGCAGGGTGAGGCACCCAGGAAGGGACTGGCTGCCAAGGGTGGTGGTCAGAGCTGGGAAGACATGCCCAGGGGCCCACATGCAAGAAGTCAGCAACCCTGAGGCTACTGTGTCCAGACACCCAGACAAGCACAGAGAGGAGAGAGGGGGTATCCAGGGGAGCCCCCATCCTTTCAGCCCAGGCACCAGCCAAGTGAGTAAAGAAGACTGCATGAGGCCCCAGGGTACCCTTAACAAATGATCACAAATGTTGTGGCTTAAAAAAAGAGTGTGCTCTCTCCCAAGTCTGGAGGCCAGTAGTGTCACAGGGCCACGCTCCCTCTAGAGGCTCCAGGGGAGGGTCCTTCTTGCCTCTTCCAGCTCTTGGTACCCTAGGCATCCCTGGGCTTGTGGCCACATCACCCCATCTGCCTCTGTCATCACATGGCCATCCCTCTGTGTGTCTCAAATCTCCCCTTCCTTTCTCTATAAAGACATGTCATTGGGTTCAGGACCTACCTAATCCAGGGTTATCACATCTCTGTCCTTACCTTGATTATATCTGCAAATACCCCATTTCCACATAAGGCCACATTTGAGGTTCCAGGCAAATGTGACTTTTGAGGGACACAGTTCTACCCACTGCAAAGCCTGTGGTATAAACCCTAGCACTGCCACCATATGGCTGCCCCTCATATGAGACCTCTGGCCAGTACATGTCGCCAAGAAGCTCCAGGTCCTGACCCCACCCTGGAACTGTGAGATAGCATACATAAGGCCTATCGTTTTAAAACACTTAAGGTTTGCAGAACTTGTCACCAGGCCACAGAACCTAGAACAAGGACCAACTGTTTCTTCTCCCAGTGTTTTGATAACTCTGAGTGCATTCAATGCGTCCCAGCCCAGGTGGGGTCTCTCCCTCCGTCTGTTCTCTGTCTGGGGTGTCAAAGACGGAGAAGGCCCCAAGAAAGGAACACAGATGTCAGCCTCCTCAAACCTGGGGGTGGGCCCCAAAAAGACAGCTTTGTCCAGGTCTCACATTTTGTGTCCTCCCTCACCCATGGGGGCTTGGCCCCTTCCTCCATCCCCAACCTATCACCTTGCTGGATGTTGAGGCTCTATGCCCTGGTCAGCCTGGTCCTGGTGGCTTCCTCCTGCTGGCCACTCAGTCTCCAGCCCCTCTCTGGCTATACTGCAGGGACCACCAAGGCAAGAACCTAAACCACTGGGACTCTTCCTGCCCCTCAGATTCCAGCCCTGACTTTGCTGGCTCTGTTCTCCCCAGCATGCCCTCACCACATCCCTACGTGGGGCCTCTCTCCCACCCTGACTGGCCTTATCCAGAGAACCCTGCCCCTTTGCCTACATGGCCCCCCAAAACAGGGCACACCCAGATATTCTCCAAGGTCAAAAGTAAGCCCCTCCCCTCCAGCTGTTCTCATCAACACATGTCTCTTCCATGTGACTTCTTCCCTCCCACACAAGAAATGATGGAATCTGAGCTCTAGCTCACTTTGAGCGAGCCTTGCTGGATGCCAATGCTCCTGTGTCAAAAGTCCATTTAGCCTCCTCTCACATGTCCCCAGCAATGGTAGCTCATCCACACTGCCCGCCAACACATCTGGAGCTGCTCCCTACTCTGTGCTGGTCCTCACCAGCCTGGCTGCACCCCTAGGAGAGCTCCAACCTGAGCAGGCCCCAGGATGGAGCAATCCATACTCTTAGCCCTGTCCCCTGATGGGGCAGCAAGCGGGGCTCCCAGGAGCTCTGAGCTCAGACATAGGCCCTGAAGGTGGTCAGACAGACCCCAGCTGAGGGTCCAGTCAGTTCCTTTGCAGGATTCAAGAGGTTTCTCAAACTTCCCAAGGTCCTAGACATTTGGCCTGAAAGGCCCCTCTCCCTACTCCCAGGGCCCCAGGAGATGGAAGGCTTGGGGCAGAGGGCAGAGGATGGAGGGGGGTCACAAGGGAGGGCTGAAATTATCTTCCCCTGACAAGGTAATTAAGGGACATAAACAAGTACTGCCCTGTACTCATCCCCTGCCTGAACCCTAGCCACCTTCTGTATTGAGCAGCAACAGAGACTCCTCTGTGCAGGGAGAAGGCTGCAAGCACAGCCACTAGGAAAGCTGGCAGTTACAGCCCAGCAAGAAGCAGCAAGAAGGGCGAGCCAGCCACTGCACATGGAGTAATTACAACAGTGACAGCATGTCACATAAAGCTGGCAGGATGCTCCCTGCAGTTTATTCACAACTGCCCCAGTGTCCAACCACCTGGGAAGTGACAAGGCCACAGAATATGACTGCTCTCCACAGGGAGAGTATGGCCCACATCTCTGGGTGTCACAGAGCCAGGCTCAGGCATGAGGGTGCCCAGCGGTTCCTCCCAGAGCCTACTCTGTCCCTCTCAACTGCAGATTCCTCAAACCCACCAGCACTTACACTCCAATCCTCACAGACACCATATGCATGGGCAGACACTCACCAGCAGAACCCCCCAATGCTAGAGCCTCAGTGCCAGAAGTCTATCTGTCCCCACCCCATGTCACCCAGAGGGGTCTCCTTGGGCCAGCAGTATCTGAATTAAGGGAACCACTTAGGAATGAATGCAGATTCTCAGGCCCCACTCAGTGCTACTGAGGTGATTAGTTTTATGTGTCAACTTGATTGGGCTAAGAGAGGGCCAGGTGGGTAGAGCATTATTTCTGGATGTCTGGGAAGGGTGTCCTAGATGAGGTTAGCATTTGACTTGGTGGGCTGAGGGAGAGAGATGGTTCTCACCAAAGCAGGTGGACCTTATCCAACCCATCAAGGGCCTGTACCCAACAAAAAGGTAGAGGAAGAGTGAATTCGCTCTCTGCTTCAGCCAGGATATCCATCTCACCTGCCCTTGAACTACGGAGCTCCTGGTCCTCCAGTCCCCAGACTGGGATGCATCACCCAACCACTTTCTGTGTCTCCAGCCAGCAGATGTCCAGTCCTGGGATTTGACCCCTGTAACCTTGTGAGCCAATCCCCACAATCGACCATGACCCATATACATCTTCATACTCCTTATTAGTTGGTTTCTTTGGAGAACCCTAACTAATACATCCACTGACTGAGAAACAGACGTGGAGGCCAGAAGGTAAGTTACCCTCCAGGCGGCTGAGATGAGCTGCAGCTTGGGACCCACACAGCCTGAGTGACAGAAACGACTCCCCCATCCCTTCCCCCATAGACATTTTTTTCCTCCCAGAGACCCCACCCTAAGTGCCGAGGGGAGCAGGATGAGCAGCAGGAGTTACTTGCCTGCAGGAAGACTACTTACCCAGGTCCTGCAAAGGGAAGCGAATGTACAAGATCTGCCAGGTGTTGGGGGCCACTGTTGGGGATGTCTGACAGAGTGGAGAGGCTGTGTGTGTGCTGGGGGCCCCCTAGCAGGCTGGTGAAGATGGGACCCCTTCTTAGAACAAGGCTGTCTCACTGCCTAAAATAAAAGACGCACTATTTCAAAAGAAACATTCAGTTATCAAAAGCTTTAAGACTATTGTGGCATGTGCCTTCGGTGGTGACAGGTTTCTATTACTCTGATGAAATGCACCAAGTGCTGTCAGAACTTACCAGACTGCACACCTCCAGTGTGTCCTGCTGTGTTCTACTTGCATCTCCATAAAGCCAGGAAAAACCTGTAAGTGAATCATTGTGCAGAAGAGGACACAGGATGCAGCATTGTCATGGATCAGCCTTAGTTACCAGCACTGGAGGTGACAAAAGGCCAGCTGACAACCTCACAATTTCAGCTGAGCAGAGAGCAGAAATAACATTTCACAGTTCTTGTAACAGCTGTGGTGCGACATGAAAATATCTGAGGTTTCTGTTGCTGACACAGTCATTGGTCCTGTGTATATGGCTGTTTGAGAATGTTGCCTGCATTCCACAAGGGAGAAATGCTCAATTGTGATCAAAGGGTCCTAAGAGCAAGGACATGTTCTCGGTACCCTCAAGCAAGGCCCTGAAGGGCAGGGTGCCCCATACTCGCCTCTCTTGCTGTTTGCCCAGGTGTGGAGGGAGCCCAAAGGAAACATCCTTGCCCTGTGGAGCTGGCCTTCCAGGGATGGCCACCATGCCCAGGATAGCCCAGCCAAGCCACCCACCGGGGACAGCATCCCAAAGGGAGCGGGGCGGTAAGTCGGGAACAGCCCTGGCCTGTCCCAGGATTGGGAAGAAGCTCCGTGAGCTGGGCTTGGGCCAGGGGACCACATTAGGGACAAAGGGAGGGGAGGGGCCAGCATGAGATAAGGAAACTGAGGCAGGTGCAGGCATGAGGGAAACGTGATGCTTAGGTGAGGCCCCGAGGTGAGAGGCCTTATCTTATGTACATGTAACTGGGCTATGGCTTTTATGTTGCCCTCTGCTGCTGTGTGGCTGCAGGTAAGCTTAGTTTATCCACATGACCAAAGGGGCAGGGGTCAAGGCTTGGCTGGCCCCAGCCCCCAGCCTAGGCTAGGCCAGGGGCAGGGCTGCCCTGGGTGTGGGCATGGGGGCTGTGTAGGCTCCCTCCCAGGGCCTGCACCGTCAGAATAGCCATAATAATTCCTGCAACCTATACCAGGAGGACCATGTGAGAGCTTTAGGGAAAAGCCTGGAAGAGACGGGAACCAAACCAAGCAGAGAGAAGGGTGAGGCCCTCTCCACACCCACCCCTGTCTAGAAAGAAACTTGTTGCAGGATCCACTCTGGGCTAAGGGGGTTCACAGAGGCCAGCCCAAGGCCAGGAACAGGCAGTGGAGTGCAGGGAGCAAGGGTTTCCCTTCCCCCCATCCTCCAGGGAACCCTTTAGGAAGTTAAAAATGCTGGATACTGAGTGTGTTGACTAAGTACTGAGCTCCTTGTCACTAGAGTCCAAGATAATGTTGCAGCCTGCAGAGGCACTGAAGCTTCAGTGTCCCAAGAGGCAGAGCAGTGTAAGGAAAGAGCGAAGATGTGGCCAATAGGCACCCCAGGGGTGAGTTCCAGGGGCTCAGTCCTAGCTGTGTGACCTTGGAAGGGCTTGGGAACTCTCTAAGAGCCTTTAGCCTGCCATCAACACTGCCCACCTCACAGGTGAAGCTGCAGAGACCCCACCCTAAGCCTTCGACCCTCACCGTCCAGGGCTTATCTCTCCAGGTCCTGGAAGGTGAGAATATTTCCTATTCCTCTTCCTTCCTGCCCCTGCGCTCCAGCTGTCCTTCTGTCCCTCCAGCCACCTTCCCCGGGGGTCTTACTGTTCAGCATCCTTGTGTACGACTTGGTCCTTGGCCTAAGAACCCCTAGAGGGAAGAAGCGCAACCCCAGACCCTAGCCAGGCCCCCACCGTAGTCAGGCTGGAGTGAAGATCTGGGATGGAGGCCTCAGACAGATAGTGGAGGCACAGATGCTGGTGGCCCACTAGCTAGCTCACCTCGCCCCCTCCTGGCAGAAGTTGGACAGACACTCTGCTCAGTCTGTCCCCAGTGTCCATCACCAGGACCCCCGAAAAAGGGGCATGAAAGTCCTGGCTCCCTAACCTCAGGCAAGAACTTGGTCCTCAGTTTACCCAGGTAGCTGCCTGACACTTCCTGCCTCCCTGACAGATCTCCTGCCAAGGTCAAGACTGGGCCCACCATACCTGCATGGCCTTGAGATGCCCCCTTTTCCTAAGTGGGGGCCAAGACAGAACCGGGAAAAGTTCCTTGACCTCCCAAAAGATACACAGAAATCCATCTTGTTCTTTTTTAAACTGTGCGTACCTTTCACATGCTCCTTCCTGTCTGTTTTTCAATTAAAAAAAAAAAATTCAAAGGATGCTTCCAAGGACACATGATCACTTGCAGATGACTGGCCATGTGGGTCAGCCCTCCGGGGCAGGAAACCACCTCCACCAGAAGGTTCTGTGCCCCTCCCTGGAGGTACAGACCCCTGAGGCGCTTTGAGCATTCTTGGAGTGTTTTTGGCGCTGCATAGCAGAGCTGAGGGCCAGACCACTTAGGTAGCCAGGTCTAGGGGGAAGATGGAGCTCAGGCTGCCTTGGAGGATTGGGCAGCCCCAGTGAGGGGGCCCTACTCAAGGGGAGCAGGTGAGTAAAGTGGGCAGACAGGGGGTAGGAGGTTCCCTGCTAGGCCCAGAACACCTCAAGCCTTCCTCTGTCAGGCAGGTCCCTGGATGGCTGGGATCTGCTGTGCACCCTCTTCAACATGCAGGGCACCGGGATGAAGCCCCCGGCAGCCTCCCCAACCCCTATTGATTGGGGACCCTTCGCAGCAACACAAGGGTAGGGGAAAAGGAGCTCAGGTAGCAGAAGGAGGGGTCCAAGGTCGGCGAGAGGACAGAGTAAGGTCTCAAGTGGGCGCCAGAGCCAGGTCTCAAGCCTGGAGAACATGAAAAGTCGCGATGGTCCTCGCCTCCCTTCTGATCAGCCCAGAGACGTTTCTCGGAGGAAGGGTCCTCTTGCTTGACATCTGCTACTGTATGGTTCCTTTTTTGATCTAGTGGCCGATTCCTCGCATAGGCTGTTCGGCGCGCACTGGGTTGCATGAGTCGCAGCGGTATCTCCAGGGGACAGGGGCCCCAAGGAACCCCCTTTCAACGGTGGTCGCCTACTGGTGGCAACAGTTTCCACAATACCAGGGGGCCGGCCTGACCGCGGGGAATCCCTGGCGGAGGAAGGTATCTAGTATCTCAGCGTCGCCGCTCGGGAACTGCAGGACCTACTCGAGCTTCATCCTCCGCATTCGCTAAATGGGTTGCGATTTCCATGTGCAGCCGCCCACAGCAACGCAAGGCGCAGACGCAAAGACTTCGCCCCGCGGGGGTGGGGGGTGAAAATGCGCAGGCAAAGAGATGAGGGAGCGCACGCGCGACGGCGGGCGGGGCGTCGTCTCGGTGCTGCACTCCCGCCCGCCCTCCACCGGGAGTCTGCGCGTGCGCGCCGCGGCGGCGAGTGGGCGGGGCGCGGGTGGCCATCCCCATTCCCCAGCGTACCCTGCGGCAGCAGGCACTGACGTGGCCGCCGTCAGAACCGCCATCTTGTGGGAGCGAAACCAACGCCTGGCTCGGAGCAGCATTAACGCCGCGGCCGCCGAGGGTGAGGTGGGCGCCGGGGCTGGGGCAGGCCTGGGCTGCAGGAATCTCTGCCTACTGCGGCGAGGGCGGCGAGGCGGAGAGGGCCTAAGTGAGGCCAGGCGCCGTGGTAAGGCTGGGGCGAGGCCGGGGCGGAGGCGAGGCCAAGCCGGGAGCCATGGTGAGGCCAAGGCTGAAGCGAGGGGAGGCTGGGGACCGAGTCTGAAGCGAATTCGAAGTGGGGACCGAGACGAGTCCGGGATGGTGAGGGCTGAGGCGAGGCCGAGTTGGGGTTCGAGGCCAACCTGGGGACCGAGGCGAGGCGGGCGTGGAGGACTGGACTGTGAGTCGAGGCCGGGCGGGGGCGGAGATCGGGGCCGGAGTTAGTCACCCGCCATGGGTTATGTTGAGGTCGAGGCTGGGGCCGAGTTGAGACCAGGCTGGAGCTGGGGTCACTCCCTACCGTCCCCGGATCCCCCGCCACGGGTCTGCGCCCCCCTGAGCCTCCAGGGCGGGTGACCGGAAGTCCGGCTGGGCCGCAGGATCCCGAGGAAGCTCCGCTTGCTGCTGAGCCTCACCCCTCGGGGTCTCAAGGACCAGGAAACTGAGGCCCGTGGCCCGGGACGCTGCCAAGGTCACGCAATAGCCAGGGTTTGAGCCTAGTTCCTGTTTGCTACGAGGACAGGACGGGCGGGGCGGGGCCCGGGTGCCTGAGCAGTCCTGTGGGGCCAGGGTCTGGGGTCCGAGTGGGAGCGCCTGTGCCGTGCTCTTTTGTCAAAGCTTGTTGCTTCCTGGGCGCAGTTGGCAGAGATGAGAACACTCTTAACGAGCTGGTGAATCTTTATGGAACGACTGGTCCGTGGTCGAGGCTGCCTTTCTAGCAGAACGCTCTTAACACTTTTTTATTGCACAATCGATGTGGTTACGGTGTGTAAAATTGTAGTTTGCCAGTTACTTATTAGCTCGTAAGCTCAGACAGCACTTCTGAGCTAGGTGACACTCTCTCATTTCCTCAGAATACAAAATTGCTGTTTTAAATTAATTGAGCGGAATTGCACAAGTCATTGGATTCAGAAGAGGGAATTCAAAACGCTTTGGGGTGGTCTGGGAAGTCACTGTTGAGAGCTGTGTAGTTGGTGCTACTACTGGTGTTCCAGTCGTCATCTCTAGTTCTAGTTCAGAACTAGTGGTCAGCACTTTTTTCTGCTGGTTGTTTGCATGATCAGCCCTGCGTTTCCAGCTCTGTCTATGTCCCAAGGAGTGTGAGATGCTAGGGTGCGTTGTGGCCCTCTGGCAATTCGCAGTATCTAACACATGGGGCTGTGAGTGTGGTGTCCTCACTTAGAGTTTTGAGCGACCTCCATGAGTAGCCACAACTGTAAGAACTTGAATGCATGGTGTTACTAGCTAGCTGGGCCCAAAATTAAGAGGAATTAAGTGTGTATATGTTAATCACAAATCTGGTCACTTTGTTAGAGTGTGCTGTTTCTTTCCTACAAAGGTTTCCTTCCTCATTGGCATAATGTAGCTGTGCCTTCTCGCAGGTGTCAACTGTCTTCAGAAATGTCCTGTTGAAAGTAAATCCATATCACTTGGGTATGAGAAACATACTGTTTCCTGTAAGGGCTATCTTCAGGTATAAGTACTCAGGATTGGTACTTCAAAAAGACTAAAATAGTTGGTTTAGATCATAGCTGACTCACATGCTGTCTGTTCACAGAGAGAAAGTTATAAAGCAAAAACTGGTTCTGTGCTCCTCACAGTTCTGGTTTTTTAAATCATGTGGTCTAGTTATATGCTTTGCCTCTTGCACAATATGAAGAGGACATTCAGACTTGCTAAGCTGTCTGTGCCAAAGACCAGGCAGGCTTGAAACTACAGGAAGGTACATTTTGATTTATCTGTAGACTTCAGTGGAATTCCATGTGGACCATCGGCCTCTGGGGTGATATCCAGTGTCAAATGGCACAGGAATAAACCTAACCAAGGGAAAAACCTTGTGCAAGTTCGTCAGTAGTGTGTTAACTTGATTTGCGAGAGCTGAGTCAATATTCTTCAGATTCTCCAAATTGAATATTGCCTTGACGTGTGGATTTAAATCTGCTCTTGACCACAGTTCAGGCTTACAGAGCATTTCCACAGCCTCCTAAGGGTTGTGATCATTTACTGAGCTGGTGCTGCCTCTATCCTGGGCTTGCTATACCATTCACAACCATCTCTGTGCATGTGCATGTTGTCTCATCAATATTCTCCCCTTTGATCTTCCAGCCTTTGTAGAATTAGATGAATGGAAATGAAATGCACATCTGTCAGAGGCGGTTGGGAAACATGGAAAATTCCCTTCATGTAGGATCTTAAAATTAGATAACTTATCTCTTACACTTTGTCTGCTCCTTACTGGTGCGGATGGTGTTAGAGATGTCCTCCCAACACCATCTAAAGTGGTTTTTTGGAAACAATTTTGACCTACCAGTGAGTTGGGTGTAACCTTCCTACTGGCAAGTAAAGGATGGCTTGGGAATGTGTGAGTGTATGGGGGTGGGAGGACTCCAGGTCACACATATTACACGGCTCTATTCCTCCATCCTTGGGTTCTATCCTTTTTTGTTAGAAAATTTAAACATATTTGTACTACATTTGCCATAACTATAGCTGTATCACATTCTGGAGGGTAGTTCAGAATTCTCAAATGGTCTGATTAGCTGGGGAGGAAAGTGGCAAAATTTAACACAAAAACATCGAAGCTCTTTAATCTAGGAAAGTCTCTTAGACCCTCCCTCAGGGTTCTGTCACCCCAGCTTCCTTACCTGAGTTGGAAGGAATGGTGAGTCTGTTTGATGAAGAAACCTGACCTCCTTGTCCCTAACAGACCCTTGTTTCCTGTTTGTTTGGTTTTTTTTGCACACAGTGGCAACAGGAGCTTGGCAACCTGTCATAGAAAGGGAAGAGACTTAAAAGGGGGGGGGCAGATTTTACACATAGCAATTGGGAGTGATTTTGTTTAGGAGGCAAATGTTTTTACACACCTTCTGAGACTTAACAGGGATGATAGTTAATATAAGGCGTAAATTAATGGGAGGCCCAGGTATGATCCATGCACATTTTCAGAAGTTAAAATGCGTAGTACATTTTGGAAACATTAATTAATGTTTAATCAGGATTTAAGCTTTGTTCCTCAAAGGGATGCTAGCAAGTCATGTAATATAGTTAGTTAAAGTCTTTCAGTTTGTATTATACGTCAGATAATTTTTGTATTTCCGTGTTTGGGAGCTTAACAGGAAGCTTAGTAGTTGTAACTGTCTTAAGATTCTGAAAATTTTTTTTTAACATGAAGTTTTAAATATCTCATCAGTTGTGCTGAGATACAAATGATTAAGAAAACAGTTTCAAGACTCTGGCTTGACTCATTCATGAAGAGTAGGAATGAAAGCAAAGTTAGATGTGCCAGCATTTTGATCATAGGATTTAGAACAAGGGAAGTCTTTTAAAAATTGCTGTTAACAGTGTTTTCCTGTGACATTTCCTCTTCTCTGTAAGTGAGCATGAAGTTTCTAATTAACTGATTGGATTCATTAATTTATATTTAAAATGCTACATCTTTTGTCACTTTTGATGGTGAATTTCTTTGCTCAAAATAATTATAGCTTTTGGAATTTTTCTTCCATCAAAGTGTTGTAGGATCTTGCCAATTCCTGGGGAGATCAGTGAAAATGTATTCTGAGTCACCAGTTGCAGGCACCTGAGGGCAGGTATAGGAAGCAGATTGTGCACATATCTCACCCACGTACTGGACATTGCTGGGATGCTCACCTTTGCCCTGAGTAGTCAGTCACACTGTCTCCACAGCTTTGGTCTCAGTGGAATGTCAAAGGAATGTTCAGACTGCACCACTCACATAATTTTAAACTGGCGTGAAATTCATTGTTGACTTGATAGCGTTTTCCTGACAAACTAATTTTTAGGAAAAGCATATTTGCAGACAGGTATGATTCATATATTTGGTTTTTAATTCCTAAGGACCCTGGCAAATGCTCTTTTACACTTATTTTCTCCTCTCTTTGATGATGACTCTTTTGGGTGTCACCCAGGGAGGTACCGGGTGGTGGGGGCAGGGAAGAAGGTGAGTTCTGGGCACAGGAGGCCTCATTGGCAGAGTGAGGAGCTGGGTCAGGATGCAGGGCCCTGGCACTGAGCAAAAAGAGAAGGCAGGCTAACAACACAGGAAAGGGGCAGACATTAAGTGCCTGTGGCCTGTGAGGAGGATGAGGCATGAGCTGGGGATAAGAGGTGTGGGGGAGCAGGGTTCCTGTGGGTCTGTGGGAGAAACAGGAAGCTTCTCCCAGGCAGGGGAGCAGGGAGTGCAGAGGCCCTGGAGTGGTTTTGGAAATCTGCCAGTAGCAGAGTGAGTGAAGAAGGGAGGGAAGCCTACTGGTGTGTGTCAGTGGGCCTTAGAGGGGCTGGCTCTCCAGAAGAGTATTTGGGGAAATTGTGAGAGCTGCAAGAATGCATTCTCTGTGAATTTCATGTCTTAATGCTAATTCTGGTTTATGTACAGAGGCAACACTTTTTTTTTTGGCGTGGTTTTAATAGACTTGCTGAATTTTCCAGAAAAACAGCTTCCTTGTAAATCATTGGTGGGTGGGGGAATTTGTTCTTTGCAAAACCTTACCATGAAATGCTTTCTCTTTCTGCTCCACGGGCATACCAGGCCCCGAGTGTCTGAAGTGCCAGCCCCAGCAATGTGCATCGTGGCAGGCTCTGTGTGATCTGGTTCTCTGAAAAGACTCCTTGAGCTGGCGGCATGGTCGTGCTCGAAATTGAAGCACGCATTTTATTCTAAGTCATTGTCCTTCATTTCCCTGTTACGTTACAATAAGGAAATGTAATGGGTGGTTTGCAGTCGGTGTATATGTTGGTTGTGTTGTATGCTAGCTTCTTTGCAAAATAGCACTATGAAATACCAATGGGGTGCTGGTTCTGACCTGTGTATATAGACCCTGACTTAGCGTGTGGTGTTCAGTCCTCTGATTTATCCAACAGGCTATTGAGGTTCCAGAGGAGAAATGAGATGACTACTCTGTGGTAGAGGTGGGTGATGGTAGGGATGCACCATTCAAGGTGAGAGAGGCAGGACTTGCTGGTAAAGCAGACAGGTTTGGAGATGAAAGGGACACAGAGAGGGATTGTAGGTGTCTCCAGTTTGGGGTCTAAGGAGCTCAGAAGATTTTCAGGGTTAACGTGGAGGACAGACCCTTTATGTTGGAGGGTTAGATTTTGGTGGGAAATCTGGGTGTCTAGAGGATAATGGGATTGGGGTCTGGAGGTAAGAGAGAATGTCCAGAGGGGAATAGAAAAATGGGGGTTATGTGTAGGAGTGATACTCCCCTGCGAGTGAATGGCTGAGAGGGGGCAGTGTTGGGGTGTGAAAGTGCAAGATATGCAGAGTGTGGAACCCCACTGGGAGGTTTTAAGCAGAGCATGGTGTGAGCAGGTGTGTGAGATAACCCTGTCACCAGGGCTTCCCTATCTGAAGTGTGACCAGAAGTTTGAAGAGGCCTGTTGACAGGTTGCTGTGGCCTCTCAGGCAAGGCAAGGTGAGGCAGAGTGCATCCTGAGCCTCTGAGTGTTGCAAAGGTCACAGGAGATGGGGGGCAGGTCTGGTGGTGGGTGGACTTGCCTCAGAGGTGGAGGGATCCAGCAGAGGCTTCAGCCCATCCTCCCATCCTGCACTTTCCACTTCTGTGTTCTCTCAGAGAAAGGGTTGGGGTTGTAGTTTTTAAAATTATGTTTTCAAAATGAAAATTCCCTGAAGGCAAAAATCAAATTTTGGAGATTGGCTTAATCCCTCACCGAAGCCCCCATGTGAGAAAACCTCAGGTATGCCTGTTACTCTGAGCACTTGGAGGGGCTCTAAGGTTGCACTTCCCTTTCTCTTCAAGGTTGCGAAGCGAGCCCCACCCCAGTGGCGGGGAGGGCCTGTGTCTGTGTGATGGCATGAGTTACCCCTTGGAGAAGGCACCAGAAAAGAGACTGCAGGGGCTTCAGCAAGCGTGTTTGCAGTGACTACGTGTTAAGTGAGATAACGTCAAGAAATGATTGTGATTTACTTCACAACAAAAATCAGAATCCTGAATTGTTTTCTCTTTTCATGTTCTCAGTACTAGAACTGAAACCCAGGACTGTTTTGTGACCGGTGCACCAGCCTTTCTGTCAGGAATGTGGGGGCCTGCCATCTGAATGTGTGTGTGTGTCTGCATTGAGAGGGCCCCAGTATCACTTTGACGTTGCTTGGCCCAGGGGCCTCTAAGACCTAGTTTACGAATAAGGTGGATGGAAGGCAGACACTTGCTGCGGCCCTCCAATTTTGCCCTTGGTCAGCTGGGTTCACTGAGTATCATTGGCCTCAGTGCCCAGTGCTGTTCTCCTGGTATAGCTACTCCTTTGCTGAGTACTATGACTCTTGGTCCTGTCATGTGTCGAGGTCGAGGGTGCACTGAGAAGAATAGAGAGGAAAGGACCATTTCCTGTGGAAGTTGGTAGTCTCAGAGCTTGGCTTCAGAGGTTCAGCAAAGGGCTCAGTGGGCACAGCATAGAGAATCAGGGTGTGGTGAGGGCACTGGGGTCAGGACACACCTAAGCAACTTGCTGAGGCTCTCCAAGCCGATCTTACCTGTTGGTCCTCTGGTTCCCAAGGGATTGGATTGAAAGACAATTCTGCACCTTCCAAAGAACTGCTAATAATCTGCAAAATTAGTGAGGTGGTATGACACTTTTCAGGGTGGCTGGGTGCCTTAAAGTTGCCCATGGTTTTTCAAATCCTGCTTTGCATTTTAGTCATAAATTAGTTTTTTCCATTTTATGTTGTGGGTTGATGCAAAATTGTATTTTTGCTCTTTAATTTTTTTCTGGTAACAAGTCCTTCAGTCTTAACTACACTTGGTATCAGACAGGGGTATCTACATCCTTACTGCCAGGGTAGAGGTGCTCATTAGGGTCCAGTATGCAGGTGGCCGCCACCAGACCTGCAGGACCTGGAAGCTAGTCCATCACTTTTGCCCCATCTCACAGACCAGAATACTCACATGAGCCTGCATGGCTTCAGGGGGCCAGGAATGTAGATTTATTCTGGAAGACCTCCTCCCAGGGATAAATCAGGGAGAGGAAGACAGGAGCAGCCATTGTCTGCTATGAGGACAGTTGCACAGAGCTGCAAGAGCTATTCCTGGTGCAGCTCTGAGCAAGGCCTCAACTTTGGGTCTCCATCCTGGTTTCATTTGGGTTCAGTGTCCCATGTGGATATTGTTTTCATGTTGTTAGCCCACCTGAGTATTTACCCCCTCTGGAGTTCAGAAGAACATAAGTAATGTTTGGTGAATTGCTTTGAGGTCAGTTATGTTAAAAAATAGTAAAACTTTAAGACTAAATGAGGGGGAACTAGAAAATATAAACATGTTCATCGATTAAAGGCTTTGTTTTTTGTAGTTAGTGATGGGTAGGATTAATTGCTGTTAAGTGGGCCTTGTGGTTGGTGTATGTCTGTTCAATTAGTGACAGTGGTTCTTGGGTGTTCATGTTACTGTAGAACAAGAGCCACATTCATGAATGAAACTCATTTCTAGCTGTCATTTTAAAGATTTTACCTTGAATCTTAACCTGCAAAGAGTAATATAAATTAAGTTTCAGTGGTTGCTCCTCCTGAGAGTTGGACCTCACTGGTAGTGCCCTCCTTCAGGTGTGGGAGGTGCTGTGCAAAGCTAGGAAGTGTTGGAGACCAGCCCTCCAGCATTAGGATGCAGGCCTTCTGGTGGTGGGGAGGCCAAGGTTGGGGGGAGCAGGAGTCTTGCAAGAGGCCAACCTGGTGCTTGATAGGTTCCTGCGGAAACATCCTGAAAGTTTTGTTTCTTTTGGTGACCAGAATTATACAGTTTGGGAATATTGTGGGTGTTCTCTTTATTTAAAGTTCCAGATCTGGGGACGGAGAGGGGTCAGGGGCTACAAACTTCTAGGCCTAAGTAAATCCTGGGATGTACTGTGCGGGGTGGTTGCTATAGTGAACAGTACTGTGTTGCAAATCTGAAAGTTGCTAATGTAGGTCTTAAAAATCTTATCACAAGAAAAAATATAACTGAAGTGATGATAACTAGACTCATTGTGGTGATCATTTCACAACATTTGCACATATCACATCATTGTGTTGTACACCTGAAACTAATACAATGTATATGTCAATTATATGTGAATGAGAAGAAACGACAGTTCTGTCAGCTTAATTAGATCCATTAAGTGTCCCAGGCTGAGTATTGTGAGTGTGTTTGTGCATATCTTTGTGACAATTGTGTTAGACTGAGGTGTATCTACTTATCACTAATATTGGTACATTAAGTTCTCTTACACTAATTTTTGTAAAATAGTGATAAAATACAATGCACTAAATTGCAGAAAAGGTGTCAGAGCTATAGAAATGCAATGTTGGGCTGACAGGTAGGGTGTTCATGGCTTGAGGCTTTATTGAGCTCATGTGCTGGAGTTCGTTCTTTTGTGATGTACAAAGCAGTTTGCAACAATTATAACAAGACCATATCACCTGTGAAGGAAGGCGATTTCCCCACCCCCTTTTAAAATTAAATCCTGTGTGCCAGGGATGAACTGGGCTTGTGAGTGATGGATGATAATCTAAGCACATATGTGACTTCTAGAGACAGTTGCTCCTTGTTTGGTAGTGTATATCAGTTCTTCAGAGAAATCTTTACTTTGTTACTTTTTTAATATATTAAAACAAGTGATGAACTGTTGGGCTGTACATTTTACCAGATGTAACTTGTATCTCAGTAAACTTGACTTTTAAAAGGGCAAAAAGAAAACAACTCTGATGCCTCCCATCTTTTTATTCAAGTAGAGAATTCATCCATTTGAGCCCCCATTTACAGAGGAGACCAAAGCAGCCCATTGCATCTACAGCATAATGGAGTCTGGCCCTCACTTTCTGCCTTCCTGGGTCACACTTTATTTCCCAGGCCTCACTTTAAATTGGTGGTGTCTTCTTCCTCATGATCCCAGTTGTCCAGGTCATCTTGGTGTTCACTCTGTAGAGATTCTGTTACATAAACCAGCTCTAACGGTTTCCAAAAACCTGACAGACTTTCCTTATGCAGAGGCATGCTGCACAACTCTGATCGCAGATGAGGGCCTCCCTGCTTTTGAAACCACTGAGGCTTGTTGGAGATGCAGAGGGCACAGGTAGAGGTCTCGAATGCGCTTATTTCTCTTCAGCTAAAGCAGTCACGTAGGATTTGTATCGTATTGGAGTGGGACGGTTATTTTCCCCAGTAAGGCCCCATTGTTGGCTTTGGCCGTTAGCCCTGTAGGTCTTTGCATGTGGGAATGCAGCCCACAGACTCTTTTTGCATCTTCTAGATTGGTCAGGAGCTGGTACAGACTCGGGTGGGGCAGGGGTTCTGAGAAATTCAGTGTCTTCTCTGCTCACTAATATGATGGATCATTATGACGAACCTGAAAAACAGGTTTTGACTTGATGTTGAGGGATCCTGGTGGAGGAAAAGGTGAAACAGCACATGGGCTGGGCATCCCATAAGTCGGAACCTATGCCAGGAGGCCATGGCATGGCTCTGGTGGCGAGTATTGAATTTTTCTCCTACCACAGATGTTAGGTCTGGACCTCTGACAAAGCAGTAAACAGTGCTGGGGTGACAGGCCAGGAGCCACCCAAGGTCCCTCTGGACCAGGTGCAGAGCTGGTACAGATGTTTGTAGTGGGGAGAGACCAAGTGCCATGTATCATAACTTCTTAAATCTGAGACTTGGTGCTCATCTCCATCCTGGTTCTGCCCCCAAACATGATTCCTTTGACCTATGGAGCTCCAGAGCTTTGTTTGATCTGTTTAAAAACCAAGGGGGTGCTGGGGACCGACCCTATTGGTAATCAGGGCTCATGAACAGGCCAGGGGGAGAGGCAGGGGCTGCATGCATGCAGGACTGACGCCAGACATGGGTGGGTTTACCTGGAGATGTGCCCTCCACCCAGGTGAGGGTTAGAGAGGATACAGATAACCTCTGGTGCCTGTTTTTGTCGGTTTTTGTGAAGATGATACTTTAACAGTAAAACGAGCATAAATAGTAGTCCTCTATCCTGTTTCCTAAGGACAGCTCCTTTCATCACTTAGCTGTACTCTGTATTTCTGAATGAGCATGTCTTCTTTGGATGGTGAGGGTAGGCCCTTGACACCATAAGTTCTAGCCTTAACAATAATGGTAACAGTATCATGATAGAGTTCACTGCTGAGCCAAGTGGTTACTGCCTTATATTTTCCCAGAGGAGATCCTAAAGTGACCACCTTTTGTTCATTTTCACCCTTGGATTTTTTTTCTGTGTACCTGTCATTAGTTTTTCCAGTTCCCTTGGAATTGCCAAGCCCCATGTTTAAACCACACAGGTAACCTGATCCCACTTTCCTGGAACTCTACTCTGACCTTCCTGCTGCACTGTGGGTGGTCCCCTGCCACTTGTTTCCCCATCACCCTGGGGGCTCTCCTCGCCTGAGGCCATGGCATTTCTCACCTGATCTTTGCTCTGCCCTTACACCTAATCCATGCTTTCTTTGGCTGGTGTAGGGTTACAGTTTGAAAGCATTGCCTCTCTCTGATCTCTGGACGCTAAGTTTGAGGTATGTTGACCCTTGGTGTTTTGGAATTTAGTGTGCCTTAAGTGGGCCAGTTTCAGTCTTAGCCAGATGTTGATTTTTTTAAAAAAAAATTTCTTAAAAGAATTTTTTTGGGGGGAACCGTTTTAGGTTCACAGCATAATTGAGAGGAAAGTACATAGATTTCCCATGTACACGGCCTCCCCCGCAATCAGCATCTCCTCCCAGAGTAGTGCATTCATCTCAGCAGATGAACCTGTAGACATGTCACCATCCAGAGTCCATAGTGTACATTAGGATCATTCTTGGTGGTGTACCTTTTATGGGTTTGGACAGATGACTGACATGGATCCACCACTATGGTCTCACATAGAGTAGTCTCACTATCCTGAAAATCTTTTGTGCTCCGCCTAGTCATCCCTCCCCTCCCCACAAACCCTGGCAAGCATGGGTCTTTTACTGTCTCCATAGTTCTTACCTTTTCCAGAATGACAGGCAGTTAGAGTCATCCAGTGTGTGGCCTTCTCTTTCACTTAATAACACAGTTAAGATTCCTCTGTGTCTTTTCATGGCTTGATGGCTGATTTCTTTTTAGTACTGA
Source organism: Eidolon dupreanum (assembly GCA_028627145.1). NCBI lineage: Eukaryota > Metazoa > Chordata > Mammalia > Chiroptera > Pteropodidae > Eidolon > Eidolon dupreanum. The sequence continues at coordinate 36,013,541 of CM053515.1, forward strand.
ATAATATTCCATTAAATGGATGTAACAATTTATTTACTCACATATTGAAGGACATCTTATTGGCTCCTAAGTTTTGGCAATTAATGGATAAAGCAGCCTAAATATCCGTGTGCAGGTTTTTGTGTGGATGTAAGTTTTCAGCTCCTTTGGGTCAGTACCAAGGAGCCCAATTGCTGAAATGTGTTATAAGAGTTTGTTTAATTTTGTAAGAAACCACCAAACTGTCTTCCAAAGTGGCTGCGCCATTTTGCATGCCCACCAGCATGTGGCTGAGAGGTCCTTTCGCCCCACTTCTCACTCACATTTGGTGTTGTCAGTGTTCCAGATGTTGGCCATTCTAGTAGGTGTGTAGTGATAGCTCATTATTTTAATTTGCATTTCCCTGAGGACATATGATGGGGAGCATCTTTTCATGTGCGCATTTGCCATCTGTCTGCTTCTTTGGTGACATCTCTGTTAAGGTCTTTGGCCCACTTTTTAATTGGGTGGTCTATTTTTTATTGTTGGTTTTTAACTACTCTTTTTGTGTTTTGGAAGACAATCCTTTATCTGATGTGTCTTTTGCAATCAATCAATATCTCTCTCTCTCTCTCTCTCTCTCTCTCTCTCTCTCTCTCTCTCTCTCTCTCTCTCTCTCTCTTTCACTCTCTCACTCTCTCACTCTCTCACTCTCTCACTCTGGCTGTCAGGTCTGCACTGTGTCCTAACACCCAGTTTTTGTTTTCCAGGCAGCACATCCCTTCTTTGTTGATACTGGGGATGTGTGTGGGTTTAAGGGTTTTCTCTAATTATTTTTTCCCTTTTAAGTAGTCTCTGTCTTGCCTCTTTCCAAATTCCTTGTTTGTTTTGGTCACTTCTGTAGAACCTTCTTAAAGGGAGATAGGGTGTGGCCATCTTGGGGGCCTACAGAGGTCCTTGCTTTGAGGCCTCTTGTGTACTGAGTCCCTCTCTTTCCAGCACAGCATATGCCCACACTCTCTTCTGCCTGGAAACCTGAGTCAGAGCCCCAGGTTGAGTTGTTCCAAGAAGGTCCCTTTGCTTTCCTGCAGAGCTGAAGTTGAGCACATGGTCAGACTCTACCCACACAGCATTGGCTCCTAGGGTTTGTCTTCCCCCTTTTCCCTTTTCCTTATAGATTAGGCATCACTTTACAGTAGTGATTTCAGGAGTGAACTGAGATTAATGTGTAGGCATTTAGTCTGTTCTGTGCTCCATAGTTTTTCACTCTCTGTATTTAGGGAAACGTGCTGTTTTCAGAAAAGTTATAGTAAAGCTCTTTTTAAATTTTAATTTTTTTAATAGGTAATATTGTTCAAAACCGAAAAGATTTAAAAAGTGTCAAAGTGCACTGAAGCCAGTTGGAAGGGGCTCCACTGGGGATGTCCAGGGCCACCAGAGCATCATATGAGAAATGGAGCAGCTGGTTCTGACACACTGAGTGAAATAGGAATATGAGAGTTCACGCCCATGTCACTACCTGGGGAAGGAAAGGTGGTTTCTTACAGCAGAATGCTGACAGTTGGAAGGAATGACTTGATACAAAAGCATCATTGGACAGTTGTCATGGCACTAGTTCAGCCAGAAATGTCAGGGTGCTGAAACCAGAGGGTGAACATTTGATAAGCTAGATGTGCATGTTGTCACTCATTGCTCAGGTGGAAGAAACTTATAGGAGAGAGACATAGTGACTCTGCCTGAGCCCATCATCAGGGTGACATGGGGTGGTAGGGGTCTGGGCATGTCCCCCCAGGTGGGGTGCAGTGGGGCATCCCTATGCTAGGCCTTTACGGTGTCCTCCACTGGCCTCTGACCCCAGCAGTACCTGTCCAAAGTCCAAAGACTGGGAGCTTGTGGTTACCTCTGGGGCAGGTACATCAGCATTTGAGAAAGTGACCTTTTTTCATCAGTCTTTGTTTGGAAATAGAACAGTTGAAGAGTGAAAGTGCTGCAAGCTGGAGAAGCCAGGCCAGGCCTGGGTAGTTCCTGTGCCCTCTGGGCTGTCTGGGACAGAGACTCCTCTAAGAGCCCACTCTCACCCGGCTAGGACATAGCCTCCTGTCCCTTCCTGCTGGCTCTCTGACCTTGAGTTGCAGCTGGCTCGGTGATGTCCCAATGATTCTGCTCTGCTGAGTGAGGGGAATCTGGGGTGAGAGTGTGGCCTGGACATAGCATGTGTGTTCTCACATGAGCATGTGGTTGTTACTGCACTACATGAGCCCCCTGCTCTCTGGGACTTCGAGTGGGAAGGAGCCTCCTCATAGTGCTCCCCTGCCTTTGCCTTGGACTCAGTGCGCGGGTATTGTCAGTCCTCATGTCCTGCCTGCAGGATGAGTGCTGAGCTCTTAGCATGTTAAGACAAGCCCTCTAGCTTCCCGTACATTTGTTAAATCTTGAGTGTGGGCCATGTTTCATTGGAGCTTGGTGGGGCAGTTAGGAGACACAGTGGGGCCTTGTTGTAGTTGTTTCTGGCCCCTTAAAAGTTTTGTTTTAGATTGTAGAGGATCTGGCATTCGTTTAAAAGCCACGAGTAGTAAACATCCCCTTTTCCCATATCAGACATTGTCCCTTAGGCAGGTTGAGTGAACTTAAGGGCAAGTTGCTATGTGTCCTTGGGCATAGTTCCTGAGATGATGGCAGCTGCTGCCTCAAATTTCTGTCAGCCCTGTTCCCAAGATTATCAGATTCTCCCTTCTAAGGGTAATTGAGGGGATTTGAGAGGCCCAGTGGGCAGAACTTTTTCTGTTGCTTTGGGAATTGGAATTTTGGAGAAAGAAACAGAGTGTGGTGGGTGGGTGGGTGGTCTCTGAGCTGCTGGCTCTGGGCAGCACAGAAAGAGACCTGGGGACCCCTTATTTGTCTCTGCAGGTTTTTCTGGCCAGTGTCACTCCCTCCGGTCTACAGAATGGGGAATATCTTTGCGAACCTCTTCAAGGGCCTTTTTGGCAAAAAAGAAATGCGCATTCTCATGGTAGGCCTGGACGCTGCAGGGAAGACCACCATTCTGTACAAACTAAAGCTGGGTGAGATCGTGACCACCATCCCCACCATAGGTGAGGAGGCCAGGCTACTGGGGGCAGAGGGGGCAGCTCGGGGGCGGGCTTACTCAGGGCGGTGCTCACGCGGGGCCGTGCTCCTACAGGCTTCAATGTAGAGACGGTGGAGTACAAGAACATCAGCTTCACTGTGTGGGATGTGGGCGGCCAGGACAAGATCCGGCCTCTGTGGCGCCACTACTTCCAGAACACACAAGGTGAGGGCAGGGGCCCATGGCCTGTGGGAGAGGTGGGGTCTCCTTGGCACCTGTGCTGACTCCTGTTCCTCGGCAGGTCTCATCTTTGTGGTTGACAGCAATGACCGAGAACGTGTAAACGAGGCCCGCGAAGAGCTCATGCGGATGTTAGCGGAAGACGAGCTCAGGGATGCTGTCCTGCTCGTGTTTGCAAACAAGCAGGTACGTGCTTATGGGTGGCCGAGCCACCCCAAGGGGCTGAAGGTCGGCAGGGGTCACAAGTGGGGTGGGGAGGAGTCTGAGTTCCCCTGATCCATGGTTACCATGCCGCCCCACCCCTCTCACCAGGACCTCCCCAATGCCATGAATGCTGCCGAGATCACGGACAAGCTGGGCCTGCACTCTCTGCGCCACAGGAACTGGTACATTCAGGCCACCTGTGCCACCAGTGGCGATGGGCTCTATGAGGGACTGGACTGGCTGTCCAATCAGCTCCGGAACCAGAAGTGAGCCGCGCTCCTCTCTTCCCCCCACTCCCTCTTCCGCCCTTGCTTTCCTCTCATGTGGCAGACGTGCCCCTGTGGTGTGAGTGCCAGAAGCTGTCTCCATGGTCGGTCCCAGTGTGCTTCACCATGCTGTACATGTGCAGATGCAGCCTGCAACCGGGTTTTTATTTAATGTAAATAGTTCTTGTTTCCAATGAGGCAGTTTCTGGTACTCCTATGCAATATTACTCAGCTTTTTTTATTGTAAAAAAAGAATCAACCCACTGTTAGTACTGAGAAGGGATTTTAGGCACCCAGGGCCTCCAGGAGTCGCTGTCAGACCAGCCCAACGCTCCTTCTCGGAGCTTTAGCTCTGTGTTGAGATCCATTTTGGCGGTTGGTTTTTAATCCAAACTCAGTGCATTTTTTAAAATAGTTACAAATACAAGATAAGGACACACTTGAACATACAGAAGGGAGAAATGTGCCTAGTGCAGGTTCTGCAGTAACAGCCTGAGTCTAGTCCACCCATGGTCTGTCTCCCATCTGAAGTGTGCAGCGGGCAGAACCAGCCATGATATGTTCTGCATGGTCACATACGGTCCTGTGATTGGCTCTGTTGTCGCTGGGTCATCCCGCATCCCATAGCGTTTGTGCTTGTACCTGTGCTTACACCACCACCCAGGGGATGGGCTGGGCTATGGCCACCACTCAGACCCCATGGAGGGACCCCAGCCTTCTTTCCCTTGGGTCAGCGTGGGTGCTCTGGTGGGACCGCTCTGGCCAGAGTGGGAGCCCCATGGTCCGCACACATGCTCACTTGCTCCAGGTTGTCTGGTTCTCACCAGCAGGAGCCGGGTAGATGGGTGACCGGTCATCTGGAATCCAGCCCCTCGGAGCCCCCTCCTCCCCACATGTGCTTTCACTCCCTCAGCCTGCAAGGGTCAGATTTGCCATCAAAAACGACAACCTCTACTTTTTTCTTTTGTATTTTGATAAACACTGAAGAAGCTCGAGCTGTTAAACTTTATCTTGGGGAAAACCTCAGAACTGGTTTATCTGGTGTCGTGGAACCTCTTACTGCTTTCAATACACAATTAGTAATCAACTGTTTTGTATACTTGTTTTCAGTTTTCATTTCGACAAACAAGCACTGTAATTATAGCTATTAGAATAAAATCTCTTAACTATTTCATGGTTTTCCAGTGCTTGGGTGCCACTGACCAACAGCTGTCTCCTGGGATGTGAGCGGGGACAGCTTAAGTAGTACAGCCAGCCCCTGACCCACTGCATTCCTTCTCTGACCCTTCCCTCCCTGGGCCAGTCCTCCCCTTTGCCCTCACTGTGGCAGTTGTGGGTCCCACTGCCCTTAGGGGCCCTCCTTGGTCTCTCCCTGCTGGTAGTTCAACCCCCAGTCCTGGTCGTCTTAGCAGTGCCAGGCTTTGAGGACCAGCAGGGTCCTCAAGTGGGTTGTGCCTGAAATGCCAAAGTCTAGAGTTGTGTGTGGAGGTACCTGGGGAGAGATGGGAACCCCTCCCAGCGTGTTGTTGCTTCGGAAGCCTGTGCTATTGTACACACTCATGCCCATTTGTGTCCTGTGGGCCCCCTATCTGCTTGTTGGAGGCCATCCCTCTGACCTGGCCCTTCTGGGCACCCCTGCCCCCCACAAGGTCCTTGTGTCCTTCCCCCTGGAGGCATCCAGCCCTATGTGCCCTGCCTGGCCTGAGATAAATCTTAACATATTGAGAACCAGGACTTGGGGCTCTGAAGAATCATTTTTAGTTTCGTTTCTTTAAAAATCAGCAAAATTTTATAATCTAGCCCGAGTTTTAAGTTTTCATTCTGTTGAAAGAGGGGTGAATGGCACACCTCTATCCCACGTGGGAAGAGCAGAACAGACTAAGCAGGCAAATAGGGAAGCATGAGAGGCAGGCAGGAAGTCCCTGGGGAATAAGGGTGTCTCCCGGTACAAGTCTGCCCCCACCCACCAACTATAAACACCCAGTCTGGCTGCTTCTCTCCCTGTACTTGCCCACCTGGTATGGGCCCATATGAAACCCAGTACTTCTGGTTCCTCTCTGCCAAGACAGTCTCCTTCCCAATGGGGTCTCAGATGGTCTTGCTGGAACCACATTTTCACACATCACTTTCAACTGGAGCACATGACAACCTTCCCTTTAATATGAGACACTTTCCAGTTAAAATAAGTTTACTTAAGTACAAAGAATGAGTCAATACAAGTAGCAGTACTTGATCACAGCTAAGCCTCTTGGGGCCTAGGGCAGCTGGACCTGGGCAAGTGTGGCCTTCCTTGGTGGGCCTGGAGCCATCTGGGGTTGAAGCCTTAACCAGATACCTTGCTGGCTTGCTGCCCTACAGCTCCCTAGGCCTAGCAGGGCACTTGCTCAAAAGCTTCACTGAGGGTAGAGTCTGGATGAAATGGGCAGAGTCCCAGTGGGCCGGGCCTTAGTCACTGTTGTGTCCTCGCCTCCTCTTGCAGCAGGGTGAGGCAGAGTCAGAGTCGTGCCTGCAGTGGTGGGCCCTAGGGAGACCAGGGGATGCTTGGTGTGAGGGGCTGCCCACCACCTGGCCCAGTCCCCCACCCCAGAGCTGCCACTATACCTACTGCTGCACCTACCGGGTGTGAGCTGGGGACACTGAAGAGGTTGATGACCCTATCCTGTGCTCCTTTTCTCTCTTTTCTTTCTTGTGCTTTTTCTTCTTTTTCTTCTTCTCTTTCCTGCTTTTCTTGTGGCTCTCAGGGCTGTGAAGGGGGTACAGAATGTCAGAAGCCGCTGGGCTATGGGAGTCTCACAGGGGGTGGGACCCACAGGCTCATACAAGCCACCATAACAGCTACTGACCGAGTATGGCTATTCCAATCTCAGGTCATTGTGTGAAGTTCCTCAGTATCCCATGACCAGTGGCTAGCATGGTGGACAGCACTAATAGCCTTCCCATCCAGGCAGAAAATTCATGGGACCTTCTCATGGTCCCTTCCAACACCCTCCCACCAGGTAGCATGCCCTCCTGCACTCCACAACCACTGGGCCTCCAGAGTGGGTACTGCACTGCACACTGCTCCTAGGGAGGGTTTTTTTTTGGGGGGGGGGGGCGGTGCTCATGCAGGTGGCCCCTGCACCTGGTAGGTGACACCATGAGGCTGCCTAACCTCGCTGGACACCAGTGGGCAGTCCTGGGACTGTGACTGCCCTGGCCTCAAAACCTCGAAAGGCCTCCACAGAAGGACAAGGGGTCTGAAACTGGGAATGTCACTGACCCAAGAGAGAGACAGCCAGCTTACAGAGAACCCGGAGTCTTGGGTCCGGGACCCTTACCCCGGCTCTGCCTTCTCCTCAGGCCTAGGCTTCTTCCGAGTGGGGGAGGCTCCTGAGCGACTGCTCTCCACACGGTGGTGCTGCCAAAAGAGCCACTCTTGGGGGTGTACAGGGTGCCCTGACGTGTTGATGGGGAGAACCAGCCCCCATTTCCCAAGCCAAGCTGGAAGGGTCCCCAGGGGAAACAAGGGAGGCTGCCTGGCCTCAATAGAAAGAGAAAGCCAGATCGCGCCATGAGATCCTGAGACATTTCGGGGCGATTACCGTGAACACCGAGAGCCCCAGCTTAGCCGCCTCCTTGTCTTCTCTGGACAATACCACTCGGCCTGCGGAGCTACTGCGGGGACAGGGGTGAGATACCCCCCAACAGTGAGACACTCCCCCGCCCGCCCCAGGCCTCCCTTACGGGTAACCAATTTCCACCTGGGCAGCTGAAAGGACTGAGTCCCTAAAAGCTGCATGCTGGCGTTTTCGGAAACCTCGCCTCTCAGGAGGACCCCCGCCCCGCACCTGGAGCTCCCGAGGCCTAAGAGCCGGTCCACTCCCTTCTCCTCGGGGTCACCTCCTTCCCGCTTGCAGACTTCCACAAAATCCTGTGGGAGGGAGAGCGGGCAAACACTCGCGACGGTGCGGGATTAGCCCTCTTCCACGCCCGCCCCCAGGAAGCTGCCCCTCCCTCACCTCCTTGCTCAGGCCGGTGGGCTGCTTCTTCACGTTCTTGTAGCCTCTGCGGAGCCGCGCGCGAGCGTCAAGGGCGGCGGGCCTCGCCCCGGCCCCTCTCCTGTCATCCCCGCCGCGTCCCCGCCTCCCGGAGGGCCCCCGTCCCCTTTGCACTCACAGCGCCGCCATAAGCGCCTCCTGCTCCGCCTGCCTCACCGCCGCCAGCTCCTGCTCCCGGCTCAGCCCCGCGCCGTCTGCCCGGCCCTTGGCATACCAAGTGAGGTCGCGGCCCTTCTGCCAGCGGCCCACTGGGGCCATCAACGAATTACCTGCGGGGACGGAGGTCAGTTCTTGACCCACTGGTCGGCGCGTCCTCCGCATCCCCGAGACTTAGCTTCCGCGCCCCACGCACCTACACCCCCGCTTCCCGCGCCTCCGACCCCGCGCTCACCCAGGTAGTTCTCCCTCTGCTTATCGGTCTTCACGTCCTCCCAGCTGAACTGGTCCTGCCCCCCGCGCACGCCGCCCCGGCTGGAGCCGAACATGGTGCGAAACTACCCGCTACCCGCGAGCCTCCGGATTCCCTAGCTTCTCCTTCCCTGGAGGCTCCCGCTTCCGCTCCTGCGTCGCGCGGCGTAACGTCATGCCCGCGCCAACTCGCGTGTAGCTGTACGCGCCTGCGCACCGCCCCCCTACCCGCCCGGCTTCGGGACAGCGCTGGCAAACAGCGGAAGCTGAAGCAGAGCGACCCGCTTACACGACAGCTACTATCAGAAGTCACATTCTGTAATGACACCAGGATCCAGGGGCGGTGCCCGAAAGTCACCGTCCGCGGTGTGCACCGAGTGCTGGGGCCAGCAGACAGGCGTCCCAGGAGAGCAGTTAAGGAGACGAGTCTCCATCCGCACCGAGGTTCCCGCTAACATCCGTGGCTGTGGGAACCAGGAATCGGCCACCGTGTGGGGGGCCCCCGCTGTGGTCACGGGGCGTGGAAGCGCGCTGCGCCGTGCTTGGTCTGCAACGCCGGTAAGAACGAGCGCCCAGGCCCTGGCAGAGACTCCACAAGGACACGTGTCACTAACTGCTGGTGATTCAGCAGGCTGGTTGTCGAACAAGTGCGTCCCGCCTGTCACCACCGTGGGTCACAGACCGAGTCGGTGACAATGGCCTAATGAGTTCAGGGCCCACTCCATAGGGTGGCTGCAGACCTGGGACTTAAAACGGCATTCCCTGTGTTGTCCTTTGCACGAGTTCTTTTACAGGATGCTGCCCTAGCGCGTACCCTGTTTATCTGGCCTGCAGGTATTCAGTGGGGAAAGCAATGGAGAAGCCTCTACCTGACCTGCTTCCGCTGACACCCTCTCTTGTTTGGGGGGGAGTGGGGTGGGTGGGTTGGGGTTTCCCACAGTAGGAATAAACATAAGGGTTTGAGTCTCAGCCCTGTCTTAGAGTACTATTTTGACTCTGTTTCCTCACATGGGAGCTCCAGAGCTGCCCCTGCACCTGCTCAGGGGCCTCCCGAGTCAGACAGCAGATCCAAAGACACAGGTGTGCCCTCTGCAGGGTCCCAGCTCTGCTGCAGCAGGGGGAGTAGCATGTCCTGGTGGGAGCTGTCAGTTTCCACCCATGGGCTGCTGTAGTGGGAGAAGTTCCTGAGGCAGTCCTGCCTTGACTGACAAGGACTAATGCAGTTTGAGGGTCCTCTGAAGGAGGCACTGGGGAGCCACAGGGTCAGCTCTAAGCCTGCTCTCACCCCATCCCCACCTCCACCTGGGGAAGGCCCCACCCAGTTCTGGATTCTGGGGGGAGTCATCAGTGTTGATGGCATTTTAACTCCCCAATGTAAGTGAGGTGATGGGCAGTAAGGAGACAGGAGGCACTGGAGGAGCCATAGGGAGGTCCCCTGCCCTGCAACAGAGGGAGTGCAGTCAGGACTCTGCTGACCACTCTCAGGCTCCCCAGAGCTCTCCAACCAAGCCTTGGGCTTCTGAGTTCACCTCTGCACTGCCAGATCTGGAAAGAACCCCCACCCTCCACATCTAATCAGACTTCCATGGGGCATGACAGTCCACCTGCCTTCAACAATACCATTAGGTGGGTTTGGCAGAACTCCCATTGGGGTGAGTCCTTTTAGTAACTTCTCATCACTGACCCTGCCCTGCTCCTGGCACATATCCCCACTTGTGTGTGCAGTACTCAGCCTATTCCCTGCACTGCACCCACCACCTCTACCCTCCTCTAAGGTCTGCCTTGCCATCTTCCAGTGTCATGAATAACTTTGCCCTGAATAGCGAGTGCAGACACTGCTGCTGGGCATCTCTCTGGAGGTGAGTAGGGAGCACGAAGCAGCTGGAGACGTAAGGGCTCCAAGGAGACGAGAGGGCTGGCAGAGCCTTTGAGGCAGACTTCCCAGGAGCTGCATATGGCTGGCTGGGGCTGGCTTGCTCAGTGGATCAGTGGGGAATGGACTGCAAGCTAGGATTCCAGGGTAGGTGCTCAGCCCAGCATCCTCCTCTGTGAGCCACCAACAGTGGCAAGGTCACCTCCCACAGGCTTCTGCCTCCTTATTCATGCCTGGAATACCTCCCCGCCATCTATATGGCAGCACTGTACCATGGACCCTCAAGGTTTATGAGAAAGAGCCAGACAGCCAGGGTTACATGATCAACCCCCCAGGATAGGATGAGGTACCTGAGCTGGGTCAGCTGCAAATGGACAGGTTGGGAATTGCCCCCTCAGGTCCCACAGGAAGCCTAGCCAGCACGAAACCCACCCCTAAGAGCAAAGGGTAGCAGCTCACTGGGGAAAGCCTGCCTCGTCACTAAGGCCCAAGAGGAGTTGGCAACTGGCCACTCCCTTGGCTCCTTCGATGGGGAGCACCTTCCCACTACGAGCAAGCAAGCTAGAGGAGCCCCTATGAGGCACAGGACAGGTGGGCTGCACGTCTGGCACAGATGTCTTCAGACCCAACTGCTCCCCACACTAATGTGAGAGCTCCTGGTACAGAGGCACTGGCAGAGGGGGCTCTAGGGCCCAGACGGGTAGCTGGGTGATGGCAGGCACTTCCTGCAGTGGGAGGAGCACCCACAACATCAGTCATGTCCACAGTTCATGTGCCCTTTGAGCCTACTAAAACCACGTGACCCAACCCTAAGCCCTCCAGGGGGCTCAGCCACAGAGACCCCCCTCTGGCCAGTACGTGAGCAGGAAAGACAAGATGGATTTAAAATCCTGATGGTTGATTTAAAAACAAATGCCCCTCTCCCAAACTTCTGAGGTCAGGCCAGTTTGGGGACAGTCACTTCTTGGCCCAAAACTGCTTGTACTGCTCCATGTCAAAGTCATCACCAAGCTCTGGCTCCTCCTTCTTGTCTCGGAACTGGGCCTCGCGTTTGCGGAGCCGCGCCCGCCTCTCTTCTGGGGACAAGACATCCAGGTCCACCGGCATCTGTGGTGGGAGGGCGTGTATTCACTCAGTGGAAGGGATCAGGACCTTCTCAAGACCCCTGCTCCTCTCGTTCAAACTTCTACTCTTTAAAGAAACCTCTTCTGCTTGTTTACCCAAGATGTGTTTTTTTTACACATGGCCTGCTGCTGCTGTCTGACCTTGGTGCACAGAGTCAGCTCCATGACTCACCCACCCTCCTCTCTCATCCAGCCACAATTCTAGGCCCATGAACAATTCTGGGGGACCTGCACCCCAGAGAGGGAAGCTTACCTCCAGCATCCGTCTGGGCTCCCGGTAGCGGATGTGGATGGTGGAGCCATCCTTCTTGACCAGAAGCACAGGGTAGAGGCGTGCGTAGGCCTGTCTGTGCACACGTGTGAGCAAGGCTCTGCTGCTATCAGCCCACCAGGAGGACATGTGTAGGTGGCAGCCCACAGGGGCTGCCCTCATCACCACATGCTGCCGTAGAAGGCTACAAACACACACACACTGGTCAGCGGCAGGTAGTCGGACCAGCATGCCCATGCAGCCCAAGCCAACCAGCTCCTGCCGGTGCACAGTACCCCCAAGGTGTGGGACATGGGCAGAGCAGCCCCTACCCCAGGTATGGGGAGAGGCCATAGTGGGTAAGTACATTAAGCTTACAGACCAAAGGACAGAAGGGTTAGGACAAAAATCTCTTGACGTCTGGAGCCCTGGACATGAGCAAGAAGCAGGAAGCTGCCTTTCAGAGGAATGCAGACCTGGTACTGTGGACTGAATATTTGTGTCCCAAAATCACATGTTGAAGCCCTAACCCCCAATAAGATGGCATCAGGAGCAGAGCCTTTGGGAGGGTGATTAGGGTTAGATGAGGTCATGAGAGTGGGGCCCCCATGGTGGGATGGGTGCCCTTAAAAGAAGAGACAGGAACTTGCTCTCTGCCCTGTGAGGACACAGGAAGAAGGCAGTTGTCTGTGAATCAAGAAGAGACAGCTCCAGATCTGTGGGAGAGAAGCTGTCTGGTCTATGGTATTGCTGGGGCAGCCTGAGCACACCAAGACCCTGGAAGCCACTCAGCTTCTGAACATGGTGGACACTCAGACCTGCACATGACAGAGCACATGCTCTAAGGTGAAGAAAAGGGCGAGGCCCTGCCCCCCACCTGTCTCTCACCTACTTGGGGCCTTGCCCTGTGACCCAGAAAGTCATCTCCAGCCCGGTTTTCATGCAAACTTGGATTGACCCACACCCTGCACTTCCCAGTGGACATCCAGGGCTGATGGCCTGGGGACAAAAACTGCATCTTATTTACTGTTAAGTCCCAAACTCCCTAGCTGAACACCTGGTAAATTTTGGCCAAATGAACCCAAGTCACTGCCTTCAGAAGTGCAAGACAGGAGAAAGGAGATGGTGGGTGTTCCCCAACTAGAACAACAGTTCCCATGTGAACCTTTCCCAGGACAAGGGCTCTCCAGTGAATGCTGCAGCCAGAGTCTCTTCCCTATCTTCACACTCAGACTTTGAGTGCCGCATCCCTCTTCCCAGATTCCATAGAAACAACAGGAAACCTGCTCTCATTTCCTCTGGCAACACTGACTCCACTGTGTTTCCTATTTGAGGAAGGCCAGGGGGAAAGGGGAACAGGCAAATGAGGAGGCAGTCCTGATGGGAAGTCACGGCAGGAAGGCCATGACTTTCTCCAGGGACTCAAGAGCCGGGCTGCAGGCTCTGAATAGGAAGATGACTGCCACCACTGTCTGATGCTCATTTACAAGTTGTTTCCATTCTTCCCTCAACAGCCTGTCAAGGTGTCCATACACATGTACTTATGTGTATTGTCCAGGTAAATACACTGGCTGGGGAAGCTTCTCTGAGGCTCCTAAGTTGGTGTTCCTTTGGGTGGCCCCATGATAGCATTCCCAAGGGGCCTGGAAGTTTTTGCTTACCCAAGCAAGCTGCCCATGGCTGCCATTCCTCCTGAGGGCCCTGTGGCATGTAAAAGACCAAAGATCAAGTTACTGGCCCGGCGTGTGACCTGCTGGGCAAGGAAATCTTTTTAACAGGCAGGCTTTTCCATCTAATTGATCCTCGTCAAGTTGCATGCAGGAAGAAAGCCACAGACCCAAACATGTCTCTGAACAAGCATGTTATCACTGGGTCACTGCCAGTCCTTCCATAACCTGTCCAGCTCTCAGCCCTGACCTGGCATTAGAACCACCTGTGGAAGGTTTGTGAACACCAGAGGCCCAGGTTGTACTCCCAAAGATCCTGACTCAGTAGGTCAGGGCAGGGCCCAGGCCCATTCGGGTGGGTGAGGGAGTCAGAAAGCTGCTCTGAGGATGGACTGCAATGTAAAAGGTTAGCTCACACCTTGTTTTCCAAAGTCATGTGATTCTCACAAAATCCAGCGAGGTAAGGATTACAAAAAGGGAGCCGAGGTTTAGGGCCACTCTTACTAAGCCTGGACCCCTGGAAAGCGTCAGGGCTGAGGTTTCCGCGGCGACAAGTCAGGAGTTTCAAAACTAAATGTCTGAGGTCTCGACATTCAGGACCCAGGAAACGAGCCCTCCCGGCCGAGATGTGCGGAGTTTGCCTCGCTGTCCCCTTCAGGACAGGGCACCAGCAGGCCTCCCTCACCCTTAGGTGACCCGGCAGAAGAGAGAAATGCTGTAAACTTCCCGAGTGGATGCCGGCAGCGGGTCTCGGAACCTCCCTCGGGGAGTCTGTCCCCGCCCGCACGACGCAACACCAACGTACCACCCTCACTGAGCTCCGGAGTGGCCCCGAGGACCCGCGGCCCGGATGCACCGGCCAGGCGGGAAAGGGGATGACCGGAGCCACGCACACGGTCACCACGGACTCCTCGCCCGGCCCTCCTGTGGCGCGACGTCATCCGCGAGCGCTGCGTCTCGCGGCGCTCACGAACAGCCCTGAGGGGCGGGGCCGGCGCGGCGCTGTGACGTACGTGTCTGCAGGCCGAGGCGGCCGGCGCGGCGCTGATGTAGGCCCCGCGGGTGGAAGCGGTCTGACGCGTTCCTGTGACGTACATCCCCAAGGGCGGCAGTGGTGGCATCTCATGCTGCGGCGCCCGCTGGCCGGGCTGGCAGCGGCCGCCCTGGGCCGCGCCCCGTCCGACGGTGAGTGGCGGCCTGTCCCGCAAAGGGCAAAGCGTCTGGGTGCGCGCAGGTCCCGGAGGGCCGTCCTGGGGACCGCCGCAACCCCGCGCGTATAAGCAAGCATTCGCAGTCTTCTCCCTGCACCCGGGACGCCGCTTTCCGCGTGCCTCAGGTTACATCAGGGGTTCCCAGGACTGGCTCGTCGCCGAGTCCCAGCGAGCAAGACGGGGATACGAGGACAGACAGGGTTGCGCGTTTTTTCGTGCAGGTGAATTGACTTCATTTAAAGAGCTGCACTACGTTTTGAAGTTGTGTTCTATATGTTTGGGTGTTTTTGTGTTAAAGTTGCATCTAGTCGCTGTTTTTCTTAGGCACATTAAAAGCTGGTTCCCCTGTGTCAGTTCTCAAAACGTAGGAGGAAGTTCTGTCACTGGAAGCTCCAGACAGTTTGTAAAAACCCCTGCAGCCTGAGGACTTCATGCTGGATACCATTGTGGACCCTGAAGGATGTGGAGGGGCAGAAAGGGGAAGCAGCCCGACACTTCTGCCCAAGGTGGGCCACACAGCAGAGCCGAAAACCCTGGGAGATCAGGGTTCCAAAGGACATTACTGGCCGCCTGGGGAGCTCGTATAGCAGAGTCTCCACAGTCCTAGCCACCTTATGGGACTAGTAGTAATGTAGTGTCTTTCCTGAGCTCAAGGGAAACCCTCCTGATGGTCCTGGGCACGTGGAGCTGACTGCTCTGAGGGCCCTTAGGACTGCTACAGGTTTCTGGCCTGCCCCACAGTTTAGATTCAGATTCTGCGCCCCAAGAGCAGATCACTGGGGGCAGGATTTCCTGACTCATGGGTGTGGTAAATTGAGGTTCAGCTTCCCTCAGGTTCCGAGACCTCAAATCTGGATTGCTGGAGCTGCCCATCAGTGGTTCTTATTCTTCTAGGAGCAGAGAGGTAGTGAGCCTAGTTCATCCACGTGCTGGTTTGGGGAGTAGCAGTGAGGCATATCACATCATCCGTCATCACTGTTGGCTTTCACTGGGGAAGAGGGAAACTGTAAGCTGAGGTGATAGGTGCTCAGTGTGGGGTGGGGCCCACAGCGACATGAAGGGGGGGGGGGCAAGACTTGACTTTTGCAGTCAGCCTCACCTGAGTCCCCCAGGCAGCATGCCTGCCCAAATGTGGGCTTTTCTGGACTTTTCTGTCACTCTTAGACTTTCCAGGCTATGGCTTATGAGAAACTCCAGAAAACGTTCCTATTCCTGTCCCCCCACCCCCCGCGCTTGCCCCCTGAGGGATTTCTGGTGGGTGGGGTTTCCTGTCTTAACCACTGACAAGCTGAATTTCCTGCCAGGTGAGTCCCCACCCTACCTCTGCTCATAACACCACACACCTGCCTGCAACACCAAGCCCGCTCACACCCAGATCAGTGCCACACCTGTGACAAGTGCAGCGTGCCTGGGCTTTGTTGAGTTTGATTTCAGACCTGGCCCTTGACTTTTGGCTGGGAAGGGTGATATCAGCAGTTTCCTTGAGGAGCAGATTCCAGAAGTTCTAGCAGTGCATTCAGTATGTACCTTTTTCTTCAGCCACACCCAGACTCTTTTTTTCTAACACCTAAATGGTATACTTCCATCTTTTGTGGCATATTTAGCATATTCGAAAAAACATACTCAACCTGAGGAGCAGCAGAAATGAAGGGGGTGTTGTGACTTGGTTGGGAGCGGGAAGAGGTGACTCCAGCCCATGAGAAGCAAAGGTTAGTAACACGGGTGAACAGCTGGGAACACTGGCGTGGGGGCAGACGCTCCTGTAGTCAGCTCCAGGTCTCCCCTGGTCCCCTGTTAACCCTGCCAGTGCAGGTCTCAATTTCACCTTTGTAAGGCTGAGACTGACCCCCAGAGGGCCTGGGCTCCTCTTGCTTCATAGCTCTTTGCTTGGAACCCAAAACCTCTGTGCCTCCTCTGCCTTCTGCCTGTGGGGCAAAATTAGGATCTGGTGCAGGACAATCCTGATCCTTCTTTATGCAAAGAGACCCGAATGTGCCGCGCAGCACCAAGACAGGCCCAAGTCCTGCACTATGTGGTTCTTGCCCATGCTTTTGAAAGCCCAGCTTCCTCAGGATAGGAATGGTCCAGCCCCACTGTGAGGAGAAGTGAGAAGGAAATGGCTGGCCACTTTGTGGCTGTCTCAGTTCAAGCTGGTTCCCAAAGGCCAAATGGTTTGTCAGGGCTACTTGGTCAGGACATGTCCCACACGCAGGGCCCTGAGGCTAAGGCCAGGCTGGTTCTCTTGCCCCACATGGCCTCTTTGGGGGATGGGGCATGACATGCTGTCCTGAGGAAGATCCCTTCCTACCTTGTGGCTAGTGGCTTAAAAGAGGACTGGTAGGACTCGACCTTTCCTCCCTGTGTTCTCAGGTATCACACCTCATCCTGGTGTCTTGTGGAGAAATGGGAAGGGAAGTGGGGTGGTGACAGTGCCCAGCCCTCGGGAGAGGGTGGGCTACAAGAAGAAGCCAGAAGGAGGGGGTTCTACCTCATGCTTCTGGAGGAAACCCATCTGGCTGCGTAGGGCACTTCTCAGGTGTGCTTCCAGTGGAGAGCATTCTGGAACACAAGGGCTTGCATTCTCGGTCCTTATTGCAGTCTTGTGTGCTTTCCTGTTTCTTGCTGGCCAGCTGGGGTTTGGGATTGTGAGGTCGTTGGGGAGTAGAGGACACAGAGTGCCCTGAATGGAGGGCTCTATCTTCCCAAGAGATGACCTCTTTGATTTGTGCATTTCAGTCAACCAGTTCTGCAGGCACCAGAGTGCTCAATCACTGGGGCCCCAAAGCCTAGAGCACTGTCCCATGCTAGGTGTGCTGTGGATGGTGGCTATAGCAATCACTCTGTCACAGCAGTCACCGAACAGAGTCCCATCCACAGCAGCTCAGTGGCAGACTGAGTGTGCCCATGGGTTGTGGGGTGCTAGGGCAGGGCACCACCTGTGGCAGGCACAGGAGAGAGCAGAATGTCCGTGAGGGGCTTCTCTGCAGGCAGGAGGGATGGGCCACCCTCCCTTCCTTGTGCCCCCAGTCCTCCAGAGGGTGCCTTCTAACATCCCTGATGGGGGTGGAGAGACCTTGGGTTCTCCCCTCCCTGGAGGTGGATACCCCAAGTTGGGTGCTAGGGGCCCCAGCACCCACTGGGTTGAGGGTTTGCTGCTATGATCAAGGCTCAAGCAGGCCTCCTGGTCCATCTCTGCGGCTGTCACTGTGTGTTCCCTTGCCCTGGAAGAACTCATATTCCTTTGGCAGCAACAAACCCTCAGGTTCATGGAGTCTAGGCCACTGGACAACCACAGCTGCCTGGCCCAAGGGGCAGGGACTCAGCACTGTCCAGAGGCTAGGCAGTGTGGTGGGGAAACCCCAGCCTCCTTAGCCTCCCTCAGGACTTGGTGGTGCCCAGCCTCTCCTCTTCCCTCCTGTGTCCCTCCCTCCACTCCCCTCTTCAGTTACTCAGTGCCTAGGAAGTCCAGACAGACCCAGGAGACTGGGTTGGGCTACCCATAGGACATCTGTCTTGTAAAGGATGGGGCTTTGTGAAGGGTGCCAGTGAGGGAGAGATGACACTTCCCATGCACCAGACCTCTGGAGGGCAGGGCTGTGGGGACAGCTGGCAGTGGCCATGAGCTTGGAGCCAGGCACATGTGAATGCAGGCATGCATGTGGCATGTGTGGTGGCACATGTGTCTAGGTAGGAAAGCTCGAACACCAGAGAGGAGCTGGGAGTCTAGCGGGATCATCATTAGAAACAAGGTACTCTTGTGACAGGAAACTCGCAAGAGACTGAGGAGCTAAGAGTTAGTCACATGGAGATGACACTCACTGCGTTGATGGCTTCTTCTAGGTCCCTTTCTCCTGTATCTGTCTCCCACCTCCTTCTCTAGGGCACATGTGTGGAGTGTGATGGCCCCAAAATAGCCATGCTTTACAGAGATTACCTGCTTGGCCTATATTGCAGATTAAGAAAGCAGTGCCCACGGGGAAGGGGGGGCCTGCTAGAGAGCTGCCCTGGGATGGGTGTCCCCGGGCTAAGTGGCTTATCCCTCCAGGTCCTCACTGGTGGTCTGCTGGCCATTGACTGTGCCTTGGGGGCCTTCACACCTTACCAGAGGGCCCCCAGAGAGCCCTGCAGGGGCAGACTGGCAGAGGGAGCTGTTCCAGATCCCACATGCCCTCCAGGAGTCTCCCTCTGGGTCAGGGTGCACCTGCGCTTGGCCTTCCTGCCATCATGCTCATGTGGCTGGGTGGGCAGGCTGCCTCTCAAGGGCCAGGAACAGCCTTCTCTCCAGTATGGAGCAGGTGGGGCTGACTGCCTTGGGAGGGTTTTAGTGCTAAGAAGCAGGAGGAGGCTGGGATTATCCCAGCTCGTCCAGAGCAGCGCAGGCTGACCACGGCTGCAGCACCCCACTCAGGAGGTGGGTCCTGCCCTGGGGAGGGAGGCTAGGGGTGTTGGGCAGGCACAGACCTTGCTGGACCCATGCCCCTTAAAGCCCCCATCCTCCCATTCTCACCTGGGGCAGCCATCTAAGCCCCTTGCTGTGGGCTGACAGGAGGCCACTGCTGCCCTCCTGCTGGCTTCCCAGCAAGTATCAAAGGGGGGGTGGTCAGGAAGCTGTTGTTCCTCGAGGTTGGCCCCTCACTTTCTGATGAAGGTTCCTGGAATAGGGCTTGGGTTCCACTGACCATGACCATGGCCACCTCTAGGGCATAGTGCCAGGAGACATAGGGGTGGGGACCCAGACGTGCCCTTCCCAGGAGCAGAAGTCCAGGCTCCCCAGGTGGGGTTGAAATAGACAGGTGGGGTCAGAATAGACAGCTGGAGAGGCCGTGTGTTTGTGGTACTGAGTAGCCCACCCCTTGGGGAGATGCAGCCAGGGTTTGAGTACAGTCTTCAGTTCCGTCTGATTCCTGGGGAGAGTTGAGGTGTGTGTGACTGTATCCACCCCACCCACTGGGATCCCTCAGGCCTGCTGATATGTGCCCCTGCTCGCCCACAGGGATGTCAGGACCAAGGCCCGTCGTCTTGAGCGGACCATCAGGGGCTGGAAAGAGCACCCTGCTCAAGAAACTCCTGCAAGAGCACAGCAGCATCTTCGGGTTCAGCGTGTCCCGTGAGGCTCTAGGGGCTTGGGGGCCCTGCCAACCCCCCTGGATCCCCCACACACATGGGGATGTGCCTACCCTGCTGATATCCCCAGGAGCCCCTCTTCACACGCACGGGGCATGCCTATGCTGCTAAACCCCTGGAGCCTCCCACAGCCCCCACACACTGGCTAAGCTTAGCCCTTTGGGGAGGCCCTGGGGATGGGATGTGAGGGCTCTAGATATCTTATGTGAGTCACAGGTGCTTGTTCCTAGACACCACGAGGGACCCGCGGCCTGGAGAGGAGAACGGCAAAGGTGACCTGGCCCTGCCTCTTGGTGCCCCAGTACAGGCCTGGAGCTGCCCCCTGCCTGTTGGGGTGTTGAGGCCTCAGTCTCCCCATCTGATGGGGGTTCTTCTCCAGGGTGGGTGGGTGGGCTCAGTTAGGTGATAGACATCAAAGCAAGTGCTGGCACTAGATGTCCATGTGAGATGCAGGTGGGGACCCTGATCCTAGCAGCAAGCATCTGTGGGGTACTGCTCTCAGCATGTGCACTGTTCTCTGCATGACCTGTTGATAAAGTCACAGCCATGCACACCATTTAGGGCTTTCTGACATCACAAGCATCACAAGCATTCTCTGTAACTTTAATAGGGCATTTGTGCCTGTCTGAGACAGGGCATCAAAGTCCCCCCAACCTCCCCTGTGGAATCCTGCAGTCTCCAGGCCCCCCTTGGTGAGGACAGTGTAAGAAGAGGCATCTATACGTCTGTCCCCTCCTCAGACATCTCTCCCTGCCCAGTAGCCAGAATAGCCCTCACTGCAGATGGACAGATAGGCAGACAGGCCCAGGACAGAAGTTGGTTCTATGTGGTCCCATGGACCCTGGTGGTCTGTGTATGGGCAGCCTTGACAGCTCCTGCTCTTTGCAGATTACTACTTTGTGACCAGGGAGGTGATGCAGCGGGACATTGCTGCAGGGGACTTTATTGAACATGCTGAGTTCTCTGGGAACCTGTATGGGACCAGGTGAGCAGAGCTCAGGACCCTCCCTCCATCCTTCCCTCCAGCCTCTTAGGAACCTAGAATGGGCAGCTGGGACAGGGGCTTCGCTCTTTGGGCTGTCGGGCTGTCAAGATGAGGGACCCAGCCCCTCTAGGGGTTGAGATAGAGCAGCAGCTAGGGTTCTGGCCAGGCCACTGTGGGAACAGGGGGCCACTCCATGGGCTGGTATGCAGTGAGGACCCAGGGGATCTGGGTCTCAGAGGTCTACAGGCTACACTGAGGCCCCCCTCCCCTCCCTTCCAACCACTGGGGCTTCCTGGGAGGGTCCCAGGCCCAGCAGTAGCTGTACCCCCCACCCTACCCCCACACCCAGAGCAGTGTCATGTACAGGCTGGCCAAGGCTTGCTGTGTGCAGCCTGTACCCAAGCCCCCACGGGACCATCACATTCTACCCAGGTGCAGCTGGGAAGGGCAGCCAGCCCCTGAAATGGGGTGCTGGGGCTGCAGGTGCCAGGATCCCTGGGCCCAGCAGTGACAGCTAGGGCCCTCCTGCCCCTTCTCACTGTGACCCCCAACCCAGCAGAGGGCCTGAGTACAAGGGTTGCTGGGGGAGTACTTCCATAAAGGCGCACAGATGGGATCAGGGTGGGCCTTTGCAGGGCCCCTAGCCAGGCCCAGAGCAAGGGAGTGGGGAAGGCAGGAGCCCAGGGCCGAAGGTGGGGGTGTTAAGGCCTGAGGAGCCCGGGCTGAGTGGCTGCCCCTCCCCTCTGGCCACCCCCAGCAAAGCGGCGGTTCGCGCTGTGCAGGCTATGAACCGCATCTGTGTGCTGGACGTGGACCTCCAGGGCGTGCGCAACATTAAGAAGACCGACCTGCAGCCTATCTACATCTTCGTGCAGCCGCCTTCCCTCGAAGTCCTGGTGGGAGCCTGGAGCCTGGGCAGGGACAGGCAGGGGTGGGGCTGGGGCCAGGTCAGCATCAGCGCTGGGGCCAGCCAGGCTGGGGCTGCTCTTCCATGGCTTCTCTGTTGGCTCTGACCCTCACATGCTCCTCAGGAACAGCGTCTGCGACAGCGGAACACAGAGACAGAGGAGAGCCTGGCCAAGCGCCTGGCCGCTGCCCGGGTAGACATGGAAAACAGTGAGTGCCTAGCCAGTGTCCCCCACTCTCCCTCGTAGTAGACTGACTCACCCATCGGAGGAGGAGAGCAAGGGCAGGGGCAAGAGTTGTCACCCATAGTTCCCCTACCCCTCACTGAGCCTCCACTGGCCCTGTGCCCCACTCACCCCTAGGCAAAGAGCCCGGCCTGTTTGACCTGGTCATCGTCAACGACAGCCTGGACAAGGCCTACTGGACTCTGAAGGAGGCACTCTCTGAGGTGGGCTCTCCGAGGTGGGCTGGGGTTGGGGGATGGCTAGACTTCTTTCTCTTCTAGGAAAAGAGCCTGGGATGGGACATGTGGCCCAGGCCCTGGACAAGCCCCTCTATTTTTCTCTCCTGCAGGAAATCAAGAAGGCTCAAGGGACTGGTCTCTCCTGAGGAGGCTGCCAGCTGTGTCCTCCCTGTATAGGGCCCTTCACACCCCTTGGTGGCCAGGGTGTTTATGAGAGGTGGCTCTACCTGCCTAGCTTGCTCTGTCCACCCATACCCATTTCTGGGTGCCCCCTGCTCAATCTCCCTTTCCTGTGGGATCTGGGCTGGTGTCCTAATAAAGAGCTGCTAGTTAGAGTGTCCTTGAGCTGGTGGATGGCCTCTCAGGCCCTGCACCCTCCATGCTGGACTCCACCCCTCCTGACAGTTCCACCCCTAAACAGCCATTCCCAGGAGGGCAGAGAGCATCAGGTCCCACCCTGTTCTGAGCTCCTGGCTAGTGAGGCTGCCCCCTAGCTGCACCCTATTCCGATGCTCCCCTCACCCAAGCCCCTCCAAGGACACCAGGGTCTCCAGCTTCCCCATGCCCCAGCTCCATGTCAGGGGACCAGCTGGGGCTCCCTTCACTGGGGGTCCCCCAGGGCTGGGCTACTTCCTGGTGGGTGGGCTCCCTCCACCCCCAAGAGTGGGCAGGGCTGCTGGGAAGCATATGCCTCATACTGTCTCATCAAGGTAGCTTGAGGCTGAGGAGAGAAGGCCCTGGGGTCTCATCCTGCTCTAGCCATTCCTCATGGTCCCTGATCCAGGCCAGGGGTACCCAAGGGACAGATGCTACTGACTTGGGAGTAGGGTGAAACTTCAAGGACTAGACCCCTGCATCATTGGGGCCTGTATGTGCCATATGCTCTCAGCCGTATGCACAGTCAAGAATCCAGCTGGCCCCATGGTCTGGGGAAGGCCAACGCAGGAAGGATACCTGGGAGCCTCTTGTGGTTTCAGGATCCTGGAGTCTGAGAAGGCACCTCCCGTGCTGCTCATTTGGGCCAGGGCAGCTGTGGTGGGCTGTGGTGTGGTGGTCCATGCCCAGGCCACACTCCTGCAATGGGACCAAGACACGTAGTGGATGAAGACCCAGAGGCGGCAGATAACCCAGATGGAAATAATTGGGGAGACTGGGCATCATCCAAAAGCCCAGATTCACAGAGGAGGCCTGGTGGGAGCTGGGCCTGGGTGCAGGATATTGGGCAAAGGCACTGGGCAGTGCCTCCAGGCCTCAGGGCAGGTGAGACAGGGCTGAGCTGCCTCCCAAACCACTGTGCAGCCTGGGGGAGGCCCCTTCCCTTTCTTGGCCCTGTACAGCCCCACAGACAATTGAGGATTCAGACGCTGGGCCTTGTGGGGAACAATGGAGCCCTTGAAGGCCCTCCCTCTATATTGTGCTTGGTGGTGAGAGGTGGCCCTGGGTCGGGCCCTGGACTCTGCTGGGTGGACACCCTTGGAGGCCAGTGTCTTACCAGCCAGCAGGTGGAAGGGCTCAGAAGAACTTGCATTTTCTGGCTTGAGAAAGGTAGGCTGCTATCTAGGAAAACAGGTACAGGCTGCCCTTTGGGGCAGAGCAGTGTTACCTTCCCCTTTAGGCCAGGATCTCGGGCCGGGCTGACCTCTTCTGAAATCTGGCCCCAGGAGATGACAGGTGCTGGGTCTGGCTGGGTGTCCCTCCATTCTAGGGGTCTATCTCAGGCCTACCATCTAATAAACAGGTCCTGACCTGCAGGGTCTTCTAAGACAATGAGACCTGAAGGTACGGGAAGGTGGAGCTATTGGGACTGCTCAGGTCAGCTGGTGAGCAGGGAAGGAAGGGGTATGTGCCCAGCACCTCCCCCAGCAGCTGGGGCCCCTCAGGCTGTGCAACAGTGTCCAGCCCACACTAGTCAGGCAACTGCAGTGTGTCCGGGGGCTGGGGCCTTGGGCTGTTCAGGCCTAGGGGGAATTTCGGAGCCCCACTATACATGGGCAGGTGAGCCAGAGTGAGCTCACCTGCCTGCCCTCTGCACTGCTGACCCAGCTTCAGCCAGCCTTGGTGTGGCCTGGGGCTTCCTGTCCTTAAGACCTCACAGTACCTGCTGGGTCCCAGATCCTCAGGTCTGGCCCCCAGGGGCCAGTAGAGAGCAGAATAGACTTTTGTCCTCCAGGAGGGCCCCCCAGTGTTGCGCAGACATGGTAAGTGACTTGTCTGTGGGGGGACAAGGATGAGGAATGGAAGTGGGCAGGGGGCCCTGCAAGTGGCCAGCAAGGCAAAGGGGCACTGGCACATCCAAGAGTGGCTAGGGCTACTGCACTGGTGAGGGCAATGCCTGCCTGGGGCCTGTGGTGCACTGGGCTGTTGGGGGGAGCAGATGGATATGACAGGGGTGGGGAGACTGAAAAAAGGAGTGACACCAGGCTGCCTTCCAAGAAACAGTACTGTCTCTGGTGGCTTTACCCAAGGCAGTTTACAAGATAGGGATGGGAGGTAGGGTGGGATTAAAGAGAGCTGGAGAGTATGGGCACCCTGCAGGGGTGGGGTCTGTGTCCTGCCCTGGGCCCACAGTGCCTGGGGAGGCCTGGAAGCAGCACCAGCCTGGCTGCTTGAGCTGTTTGGGCTGTGCCACCATGACTCACTCCCCAGTCCCGATCCTATCGTTCCTCTACCCTTTGGGGAGGAATGCCCCTCACTTCCTGGTTGCAGGGTTCTAGCCACAGCAGAGAGGGGACCCTGGGTTCTCAGTGGGTTTTCTGTCCCCTGGAGATCCCCTGGAGCCCAGCTACCTGCACCTCAGGTGCAACCACCCTCCCCAGAGCTCAGAAGTCTGTTCACCCCCTGCATTTGCTGAACATGCTGTGGGTGGGTGCTTCCCATAAGGGAATGTGACTGCATGTGAGTGTGCACACCAGCAAATCAAAGTCCAGATGTGGGCAAGGCCAGTCCTGAGGACCCTGTGAGGATGAGAGCTTCGACCAAGAGCCCGGGCTCCCTGGGACCCAACCCTGTGGTGTGTGTGACCCTCCTTGGGCTGCTGGGGGGGAGGAGGCAGTGGTCTACACAGGAGCTGCAGGTGCAGTTGATGTGGCAGAGGGTCCCCAGGCCTGAGGTTTGGGTCTTAGGCAGCTGAAGAGTCCAAGGGAAACATGACTGGGGCATCCAGTCTGGAGGGCCAGTGTCCTGAGGAGGGAAGAAGACAGAACCCATGGGACTACCACAGAGCTGACAAGGGGGAGCCCTGGGGCTTGTGCTAAGGTTGTGTGTACCAAACCTGCATGAGGCCTGATCCCCCAGGGCTCCTCAGCAGGCAGGCCTTGCACCCCAACTAAAGCCACAGCCTAGCAGGGTAGAGCTGCTGCGAGGTCCTTGTGGGTGCTCACAAGTGGATGGTGGCTGCCAGTGCCAGGTGCATGCAGGGGCCCTGTGTCCTCAAGGACTGGAAGGAGCTGCCTGAGACTCAGTTCCTGTGACCAAAGGTTCCCAGGGCAGGGTCCCCAGGCACTATGGGCAGCTGAGCACTGCGGCCCTACCCATAGCCCCATTTCAGTGGAGGAAGTTCTGCCCATGGCCCTGAGCCACTGGGAGGAAGTCAGGCCAGGGATGGGAAGGAAATTGATGGCCAGCCCCTGGTCTGCTACACTATGGCACTGGGCTGGCACTGGGCCAGCTCTGGCCCTCAGCCCTGCCTGCCTCCTTGACCTTAGTTCAGAACTTGGGGGGAGGGGTGGCTTGAATCAGGGAGAGCCCAGCTGCCCACCCTGGCAGAGACGACTCCTCTGGCCCTTGATGTGGGTGGCAGACCAGTTCTTCCCAGGGTGGTTCCTCCTGACACCCACTGGAGCCCATGGTGTCTGCCTATCACCTTCCTCCCTGTCAGGTGCCTCCCTCCTGGCTCTTCGTGGACATGACCAGCTATCATGGGGTGCCCCTGTTTGTGCCCATACTAGCCCAGCAGTCATCCTTCCTCGCCCAACCCAACATCCTTGCTGACCACTGACAGGCCTGCCCCTCCCAGGTTCTTCCCCGCCAAACCTCACCCTGGATCCCTGAGTGGCCTCTGCCTACACATGCTCTGACACATAGCTTGAGAGAGATTCTCTGTAAACAAAAGTCTCTGCAAACCCCTTGGGGCCAGATCCCTGAAGGGTCAGCAACCCCACCCCCATTCCCCATAGGCCCAGCTGAGCCCCTAATGGCCACAGCCTCCCAGTAGCACTGACAGCAAAGGGGTCAGGCCTGTTCTCCCACCTGCCCCTCTGCCAGCCCAGGACAGGTCACCAAAGTCCCTACTCAGTGCTTGCAGCCACCAGACAAATAGATGCCTGGCAGGTGGGAAAGACAGGGAGAGGCCCCTTGAGTGATGGAGCAGGAACTATTTTAATTAAGGTTTTTCTTTCCAACTCTTGTGTACAAGGAAATTGTGGAGACCAGGGAGAGTTCTCATGTGACCCCCATGCCCATTCCCCTGTGGCACACTTGTCATAATCACTGCATCAATAAGGATGTGCTGTCAAAACTACAGCCCACACTTGCCACAGATTCCTGAGTTTTCCCATGACCTTCGCTGCCCTTGGTGCTCCCGAACCCCAAAGGGCCCCACGCGGCACTTCCCCCCTCAGGGGCCCCTCAAACCCCCTGGCCTGACGCCCTTGGCGTGGTCAATGGTCAGGGCTGAGGTTTGAGGGAAAGACGGCAGGGGCAGTGCCTTTTCACATTTTAGCAAGGCCCATGCTCTCAACCTGGCTTTTCACTGCGGGTGGGACCTGGCCTTGACCTGAAATGACATTTACAGATCCCACTCTCCCCTCTTTTGCTGTGTGCTCTGTAAGGGGCTCTCTGGGCAGCTGCCCTCAGGAATGGAGAATTGGGCTCCCCTCCTGGAAGGCACAGTGCCTGCAAACACCTTTTAGAATTTTCTTTTCCGTTTAGTTATTGAATCATTTATATCAAACGAGTGTGAACTCATTTATTTTAAACCTTGATGATAATCTAAAACCCAATCTATATTACTACTTTATTTATCCTATTTCCCAAATTGGCCAGGCTTGGATACAGGGCGCTCCTTCAGTGAGCTTCTGCATTGCTTTGACACACCCCATCAGTGTGTATGCATGTGTGTACACGCTAGCAGCTTCCTTACCCTCAGCTACCACCAAATGATCTAGATGGATTTCCTTTCCCCCAAAACTCCCTGCCCAGGAATAAGCTGGTCTTCTGAGCCCTGGTTCCTTAAGTGGGGAGTGGGATAGAGGTGTGTTCAGTGCTATGGGGTGTTTTTGATTTAGGTCCTTTCAGCTGACAGGCGAGGGAGTACAGAGCCATGTATGTGCATGTATGTATCTGTGACATTCTCTAGGAAACCATCTGTGCCCACGTTAAGACAAACACAGGTTCAGACCCCTGTCTCCAATGCTAACTCATGACTACGTGGCACACTCCAGCCCCACCCCTCACATATCTGTGGCCCATGCCAGGGAGGGCCCTGCCACTCCCCCAGGTTCGGTGCAGTGCACCAGCAGAGGTGTGTGTGTGTGTGTGTGTGTGTGGCGGGGGGTGGGGCTGTGTGTGCAGGGTCAGCACACTAAGCATGAAGCCGAGGCCACGGCAGGGCTGGGCTTGGCCCATGCAAAGCAGAATGGGACTGCAGGGGTGTTTGGCATTTTACTCCACAGGCAGGGAGACCACTGAGCTTGGTCCATGGGCTTCCTCAGGCATCTGCAGAGCTACAACACAAGCCCTGTGGGTGCATCTGGGCTGACAGCCCACAGGGTGTGGAGCAGAGAGCCACTCAGATAGCCCCATCTGTGTTGGAAGCCATTCTGGAGGGAGGTATTTGGGACTGGTCCTCTGGAATTCTAAGTTCCTGCCAGTGTCCATGTGCCAGGTGAGGAGGCAGTGCCGGCAGAAGGTGTGGATTTATGCAGCCCCCTCCTTGGCATTGAGACCAAGGCAGGGGTGTTCCAGGCCAGAGGTGATCAGGGCCAGCTCCCCGACCATGGAGTAACCACGCCCCAACTATGCGTGCATGACATAGGTGCTGCATAATGGACTTGCACCCATCTGAAGAGCCAGAGCCTCTGCCCTGCCATGAGGCTGCCCAAGCTCCTCCATGTCACTGGGGAAGGTAGAGAAGGTAGGAGGTTTGCTCCCTCCCCCATCTTGCTGCTCAGGATGACCCTTCAGCTGACTACTCACAGGGCCACTCTTATCTGCCCTCTTCCTCCTCGCAAGTCTGTTCTCTGGGGCCATGACTGCACCTGCACAAGCCCCACAGGGCAGAGCACCATCCCTTATCCCCGGGGCAGGGTGCCGCCTGTGGGAGCTATAGAGGTGATATCAAGAGAATCCATCATATTTCCCAGGGTAGGGAGCAATGCCCCCTGGGAATTAGGGGCTGATCTGCCTAAACCCTGAGACGAACCTCCCACATCTTGGGAGAGAAGGAAAAGGTGGGGCCCACTCTGCCATCCACTTCCTCGGTTCTTGCAGGAGGGGTGTGGGCCTCAGTCTCCTGTGAAGTGGGACTGTGCATGTGTGATAGGCCCTACACACACATGTACACAGCATGTGGACCTGCACCCAGGTTGCAAGTCCCTACCTGAGGCAGTGAGGAAGGAGGTGACCCTGGAGGGCTGGGCCTGTGCCAGTCAGTATTTGTGTCTGTGTATACCTGTATATGCACAAGTATATGTACACATGTGATCATGCACGTCTGCGTACACATTGTCTAAGTGTTTGCATGTGTGTGTGGTGACTATGTGTACATGAGCGTTTATAGGTGTGCAGGAGTGTGCATGTGTCTATGAGTGCATTGTACACCAGCATGCATGTGTCTGAGTGTCTGCACGTGTGAGGTAACTGCATGTACACGAGTATATTTGTTTATAAGTGTGCGCACACATGGGTGTGCATGTCTGTGTTTGCATACTTATATGCATGTATGTCTGAGTGAACGTGTGGGTGTGCATTTGTGTTTGCCTCACACATGTGTAGCTGAGATGGGCCATGCACACAGATGTGAGGAAGTGGGGTCACTTCCCCAGGAACCCCCGCTGCCCCCTCTTCCTCCCCCCACCCAGGGAGAGGTCCCAGCTGCATAAAGAGGGCCTGAAGCCCTGCCTGTCTCTTGCTCCATCCCATACCTGCCCACACTGCCTCCCAGGCCCAGTCCAGGAGGGAGGGGACCAGAGAGTCTGGCACTCAGGGGTCTCCTGCCCCAAACTATCCAGGTGCAGGTACTGGGCTTGACTGTGGTGGAGGGAGGGTGAGTGTTGGGAGGTACAGCCCCTCCCTGGAGGTGCAGGGGGCTGGGATTGTGTAGCTCTGCCTGCAGAGCCCCTTCTCCTGGGCACAGGTACGCATAGTGGTCAGCTGGTCTGGAAAGGGCATTGGTCTGAGATGTGGTGAGTGGCCTGTGGCAACCTCTGAGTGTCACAGGTGCCTTATGGTGACTGTGCCTTGCTGACAGTCCCCCTGGCCTCACCCTGCCCCCCAGCTGGGATTTCTCAGCTGTGACTGCAGAGGACACAAGGGTGCCCATGAAGGAGAAAAGCAGCCCAGAAGGTTGGGCGGCAGCTCCTGGTGAAGTTGGATCAGAGTGGGGGGCATGAAAGAGTCTGGGGTCCTTTATAGAAGGGGAGGGATCAGATCCCCTGTGCAGGGTGTGGAGGGGAGAGCAGTGCACTGCTGGGGGCCCATAGGCCCTTAGGAAGGGGGGCCGATGAGGGACTGGACTGGCTGAGGAGCTGGGGACTGGGAAGGCTGGAGTACACTCCCAGGCTGGGAACAGAATTCCATGAGACCCTCTCCAGGGACTTTGGGTGCTGCTGGGGGCTGAGTGGGGTGAGGGCATGTATGCATGAGGCCTGAAGCCATGGAGCCCCCAGATTCTGACTGGGGCTGGCCTGTTTACTCCTCAGCCGCAAAGTTGGCTCACCTAGCTGACACCCTGTGGCTCTCAGGGCTTATGGTGGGTCCCCACAGGTAGGGGAGGGGTTCAGCTTGCACCAGGGCCAGACTTTTCTTGGGAAGGGTTCTAGGGGAAGGCAGTAGGGGCTGGCTCCATTCCAGGCCACCGGGACCTGGGGTCGGGTTTGGGGGTTGCTGGGGTTGGGTGCTCAGCTAGAGCCAGGCAGTCTGTCGTCCTGGGGTCTGTCCTTCTCCTGCCCTGGCCTCACCTCTCCCTGTATGCACCAAGGTCAGAACTTGGAGAGGGAGCTGTGTTCCTGGAGGGCCTGCCCCTTCAGCTGAAGACAGTGAGTTCCTTTCTAGGGCCTCAGTTCCAGGAGCCACCACCTCTGCCACAGGAGCCTTCCTGGCCTTGCGTTGAGCTCAGCGTGACAAGTATCGGCCTCCTCTACTCCCCTCCCCGCCTCGACCTAGGTTAAGCTCTGCTGTGGCCTACAGGTCCTGCTCCCCCGCCTCTATGACCAACATGAGCTGGAGCTTCCTGACGCGGCTGCTGGAGGAGATCCACCACCACTCCACGTTCGTGGGCAAGGTGTGGCTCACGGTGCTGGTGGTCTTCCGCATCGTGCTCACGGCTGTGGGAGGAGAGTCCATCTACTCTGATGAACAGGCCAAGTTCACGTGCAACACGCGGCAGCCGGGCTGTGACAATGTCTGCTACGACGCCTTCGCGCCCCTGTCCCACGTGCGCTTCTGGGTCTTCCAGATCGTGGTCATCTCCACGCCCTCCGTCATGTATCTCGGCTACGCTGTGCACCGCTTAGCCCGTGCTGCGCAGGAAGAGCGCCGGCGCGCCCCCCGCCGTTGCCCTGGGCCCCGCGCGCCCCTACCAATGCCCCCGCCGACCCACCCCAGCTGGCCTGAGTCCGCCAACCTGGGCGAGGAGGAGCCCATGCTGGGCCTGGGCGAGGAGGACGAGGAGCAGGGAGCGACAGAGGGCCTGGGAGGGGAGAATGAAGCCGAGGACGTGGGTGTGGCCAAGGGCTCTGGTGGGGACACCAAGGTCGTGGGGACTCCGGGCCCCAATGGGCCGCATGACGGGCGGCGGCGCATCCAGCGGGAAGGCCTGATGCGCGTGTACGTGGCCCAGCTGGTGGCGCGGGCCGCCTTCGAGGTGGCCTTTCTGGTGGGTCAGTACCTGCTGTACGGCTTTGAGGTGCCGCCCTTCTTTCCTTGCAGCCGCCAGCCCTGCCCACACGTGGTCGACTGCTTCGTGTCGCGGCCCACAGAGAAGACGGTCTTCCTGCTGGTCATGTACGTGGTCAGTTGCCTCTGCCTGCTGCTCAACCTCTGCGAGATGGCGCACCTGGGCCTGGGCAGCGCTCAGGACGCCGTGCGCGCCCGTCGCCCCGCGTCCTCCGCCCCCGCGCCGCGCCCGCCGCCTTGCCCACTGGCCACCGCGACTGCGGGCTTGCCCTGCCCGCCTGACTACAGCCTAGTGGTTCGCGCGGCGGAGCGCGCGCACGTCCACGACCAGGACCTAGCTAGCCTGGCGTTGCGGGCGCTGCGGGACGGGCATGCTCTCGGGGACCGCGACAGTCCGCCCTGCCCCAGCCTCCCCGAGGCCGTCCGGGGACCTCGGAGGGCCGGTGCGCCCGCTTCTGGGTCCGGCAGTGCCACGTCGGGGGGCACGGGCGGGGGCCAGGGTCAGCAGGGCGCCAAGCCCAGGGCAGGCTCCGAGAAGGGCAGTGCCAGCAGCAGGGAGGGGAAGAACACCGTGTGGATCTGAGTCCCCGCCCCCAACTGCTCTCTGTCCTCTCCCGCCACTTTGAGCCGCCCTGGCGCGGGCGCCCAGCCCTTCCCTAGAAGCCTCCCTGGGACCCAGTTAGCGCCTCAGGACAAGGGCTCCAGACAGAGTGCCGCTCTCCTCCCTGTTCCACTGCAGCAGCCCAGGTGTGACGCCCAGGGGTGTTTGGCCTGGGTGTTGGGCGTACGGCACTGTCCCCACTCCCTGCAGCAGCCAATGGGGCTCCTTCCCTCGCTCCCCGATCCTCAGCCCACGTGCTGGTTCCTGCAGAGTCTAAAGCAATCCCAAGTTTTCCTCCTACAGCAGAGGAAACCCAGGCAGGCAGGTACAGGCCCCCTGCGCCCCGCCCTTGGCTGTGCCTCCTTCCTCCTCGGTCTTCTGCTCATCCTCCAGCCAGTGCGGGGGACCTGCACCTTTTCCCTGGTTTCCCGCCCAGACAGCCGGCAGAGGCCCAGGAGTTTCGCAGCCACGCCCGCCTGAGTTTTGTGCGGCCTGGCAGGGCCCCTTCCTCTGGGACAGACTTGGATTTCCTCAAAGACCTGGATCTGCCTTGCTGCTGAGACCAATAGGCTGGTAGCCAGGGGCTGCGGCTTTGGAGGTGATGGGAAAAGGCACTCTGGGCTCCTGCCCAGGGCCTCGGTGCCCTCAGGCCCCCTCCCTAATTCAGACACAGCCTCCCAAACAAAGGCATAAAATTAAAAGCTAACTTTTGTTTACAACCCTATGTGTGCATATGTGGTCTGTGTGTGGATGCATGTGTGGTGTGTACAAGTGTGCATGCACCTATATGTGTATTTGTGTGGTGTATACACACGTCTACATGTCCATTGCTGGGTTCTGAGGACACAGCTCTGCTCCAGGCTGGCTGGGAGAGCAGCTCCTCGAGACACGTGGGTACAGCTCAGTGCCAGGCAGCAGGCGGGGAGGGTGCCAAACAAGCACGAAGATGGTGAACAAGAGCAGGCCCTGACCCCATGCTCAGAGCCAAGATTGGCCTGTGGCTCAGGCTACAGAGGGGCACTGCTGTGTTAGGCCTCAGTATGATCTGGACAGTGGCTAGAGCCTCTAGTAGTGGCTTTGGAGAGGGACAGATGTGGGTACGGGAGGCACGAGTTACGGAGGAGAAGCTGCTGCCAGCTAGGAACCACCTCCGTCTAGACTTGGGTGACCTTAGTTGTTTCCCAGCCTCCCTTAGGCCCAGGGCAGCTCCCAACAGCCTCTCCCAGCTGCAAATCCTCTCTTTGGTGTCCTGGGGCCAAGCCTGCCTCTGGTCCAATGCAAGCTGAGTTCCTTTTCTGTGTGGGGTCTGACTGGCTGAGCCCTGCTCCCAGGGGAGCCCCACCCCAGGAAGAGCTGAATGCAAGCCAATCTGGATCTAGAGTAGGGGTGCACCACTCACCCCTCCATGAGAGGGAGGTCCATGGAACCAGCAGTCCCAGACTTGGGGCTGTGCTCTTGGCGGGATCATCACTAGAGAGGCCGGGTCCATGGGGTGGTGACCATGTTGTCTAGCCCTGCCTGGCCCCCATAGGTGTGACTGGGTGCAGTGAGTGACAGAACTGGCCACAGACACCTGTAAGGCACCCTGTGTGCCCGCACCCTCTCCATGGCTCCTCCATGCCCCAGGTTAGCCTCCTGCAGCTGGCTCCCTTTTCAGTGGAGACCCTGGAGGACCTCAGGGCTTCAGGGAGACAGATGGGCATCTGGGTGGGGAACAGTGGAACACAAAGTTTATAATAGTTCTAGTGGCTGCAGAGGGCCAGTGAGGAAGGCAGGCATACATCCCCAGCAAATCTGGGAGGCTGGCATGGATCCTGAAAGTCAGCACTCAGGCATCGGACAGTAACAGGATCCACAAGGGGGTGGGAGGAATAGGAGGAGGGGCTCCAGCATCCCAGCATCCATCTGAAAAGGAGCCACGAAGTCAGCCAACAGGGGAGGTGCTTGGTTAAGAACATTCTGGATTCGAACATTCCAAACAGGATGTCCAGACATTGGTCTTCTCCCATCCTTGGACTTGGACTTGGGCCAGAGTTTAGGTTACCGGCTCTCCTGAGTCTTGCAGATGGCAGATCTTAGGACTTCTCAGCCTCTACCACTGCATGAAACAATCCTTTCTAATAAATCTCTCTATATATAGCCAATTGAATGTTTCTCTGGAGAAACTCGATTCACACACTCCGTCAGTCAGGGCTGGTTAAAGGGCATCCCAGCTGTGAGGGAAGCTGCAAACGGAGGCTCTATTCTGGAAGGTGTCTCTGTCAGCTCAGGCTGTGTAACATATGCCACAAATCGGGGGCTTAAACAGACATTTATCCCTCTGAGTCCTGGTGGATGGACATCCAGGGTCCAGGTGCAGGCAGGGCTGGATCTCCTGAGGCCTCTCCCCTTGGTGTGGGGAAGGCCATCTCTTTCCTGTGTCCTCACATGGTTGTTCCTCTGTGTGTGTCTGTGTCCTGATCTCTTTTTATAAGGGGAGAGGCCTCAGGAGATCCAGCCCTGCCTGCACCTGGACCCACCCTAAGTGACTTCATTTCACCTTACCTCTTTAAGGCCCATCTCCAAATACAGCCCCATCTGAGGTCCTGGGGTTCGTCTCCACCCTAAGGCATGTGCCCAACTCAAATTGCGATCACTGCAAGAGAAGGCACTGGCCTTCTGTTCTGGGGACTTAGGGCCTTGGTTGTACCACTGGGGTCCTGTCAGTTCTGTGAGCTTTCGATGGTAGTGTCTTAGGTTATGTTGTCACTAGTTATCCCAGGCCTGGGGAGCCAACCTCTGTGTCATCCATGATCTTACCTCTAAGACCAATTCCTCGATGCTATGTCACAACCATAATCTCATGTCTGAGATGATACCCTAACGTGGGTGGCCATTTCCTCCTCGGGACATGGTGTCTGAGATGCTCAGTTCTGTTAACTCCCAGAGGTGGAACCCAACCCACCACTCAACATGGTACTTTGTGCTTACTTAGCTACTAAAACAAATAAAAAACCCCTGGTTTTCCTCATCCACCTTGGATGGCTCTGAGGATGGAAGGTTGAACCTGGGTATAGAATTGTCCCCTCTACTCATCCTTGTCCTCTGGGCTCAGAAGCAGGCTGGCAGAATAAGCCTCAGTGCCTGGCAGTGTCCCTAGGCTTCATGGGGCCTGCCTAGGTCCATGCTGGGGCAGGGAGGGCCAGGGGAGTGGCTGGGGTAGAACCAGACAGAATGGCCTTCTTGTCTCATTCTCATCCGTTTCCATAGCCAGAGCCAGCTCCCCAGCTGCTCAGGGAGACCACAAAGAGCTATGGGGAGGGGGTCCTCCAACACCCCCAGAATGGGGCAGCTTCCTTCTCCTGCCTTTGGGAAGGGAGGAGGCCACAAAGAGAGAATAACAGGAAACCACCCTGGCCCAGCAACAGCTGGGAAGTGGGATTTGGACCCCCACGCCTGCCATTTTCCAGCTCTCATCTCCCCACCCCTCCTGACAGCTCCAGGCCCATGGCCTTAGAGAGTTGAGCACACATGAGATCCAGCTGTAGTCCCAGCCCCTGCCTAGCCCAGGTCAATGAGTGGGGTTACCTAGGATCCTCCTGAGGCCACAGCCTCCCCTCCCCCCAGAACTGTAGCATAAGAAGCAGCAATGGGGACATCTGAGAAGGGGCAGTAGCTGGGAGATGCCCATATGCCAAGGTCCCTGGTGTTGGGCTGGCTAGGTTGCTGCAGAGACCCAGGAAGGCTTCTTGGAGGAGGGGCCCTGGAGCATCATTGATCAGCAGACTCTGGGATGGTGGGAGGTGCAATCTGCTCCATCCACTGAGGCAGCCACCAGCTACCAGTCATGCATGTCCCCGGGCACATCAGTGGGACCATCTGGGGAAGAGCTGGAAGGTTCATTTGATGTCATTTGAATGTATTTGCATTTAAATAGCCCTGGTGGTGGAGCAGACTGGGCTTGGAACCAGATCAGGAGGTCAGGAAGGTTCCAGGAGGTCCCGGGTCGCCTGCTGGCCCTTCCTGCAGCAGGGCCAGTGGGAAGCAGGTTTCTCTGTTGGCTGGGGGACGGGCTGACGTGAGGCTGGAGGAACTTGCCTTTGTTGTCCCCAGGGGCTGGCAGGGAGGTGCCGGGTCACCCATGGAATGTGAGGCCAGCAGAGGAAGACCTCCACAAAGGGCCATTGGCCAAGGAAGCCACATACCAGACCTGGCTGGTTATAGTCAGGAAGCTGGCTGGGTGGGGGACTGAGGGCCTAGGGGACTAGGGGACTCTGGGCAGGCTGCTTGTGCCTCTCACCATGCAGTCAGCCCTGCTGGGGAATTGGGACTTCAGGGCTTGGGCAGCACAGCTTGGAGGAGGGTTTGGCCCCAAAATGGGAGCTAGATGAACAGAGGACTGGTGAGGAGATAGCACACAGACAGACAGACAGACAGACAGGGCAAAATGTTGACAATTGCTGAATCTAGGGAAAAGTGGTACAGTTTATTATTCTTTCACAATTTCTGTAGGTTAAAATTTTCAAATAGAAAGTTGGACAAATGCTTCTCCAGTTAGTCAGAGTAGCTCTGTTGGAAGCCGGCACTGGGGCCCAAACTTGAGGCGAGGGCAATCCATGTGCTGTTGGGGGGGTCTGCGGTGGAGAGAGAACAGGGATGGGAGGCATGAGAGAGCCCAGAGCTGATTCTGATGATCCCAGAGGGGAGTGAGGGGCTGCAAGCTCTGTGGGGGTGAGTCTAGGTGACACATGGGGATCTCCTGGATTTAAGGGGTGTGCAGGTGACACCAGGTGCAGTGGAGGGTGGGATGCTGGATGTGGAGGTCACACTTGTACCCATACAGTTCGAGTATCAGTCTTGCTGGGGGTGTGCCAAACAGGCCATGGGGTCTGGAATTTGGGAGGAAATGCCTGGCCTGGAGACTTTACTTGGATCCATGGGCTTGTAAGCACTATGAAATCATGTAGCTGGATGAAGTGGTGAGGGGAAGGGTGGTAGAGAGGCTGCCAAGGATGCCCCTGAGCCCACACTATAGGCCAGCACAGTGCTGCTCTGAAGGGCTCTGAACGGTGGATTGGGGCAGGAATGATGGTGATCCACGGAGCCCAGGCCTGCTAGATCATGGAAGCAGGAAGCAGGTAGGGATAAAACACAGAAAGGGCTGTGGGGGTCTGTGGCCAGTTTCAATTTGCCACCTTGCAGTTTCCTGGGGAGAGCGGGGGTGAGTTTCAGAGACAGTGGGTTAAGGGCCAGTACACAGGTTCTCAGTTTTCTTTAAAAGGAAGCAAACAACTGGGGATGACAGCTGATGGGGGAGCAGGGTTCAAAAACTGTGCTTGGTGTTAAGGGCTGAATTGTGTCCCTCAATATCCACATGTGGAAGCCCTAAGCCCCAGTGTCATTGTATCTGGAGATGAGCCACTAGGAGGTTATTTAAGGTTAAGTGAGGTGATAAAAGTGGGGCCCTGATCCCACAGGACTTGTGTTCTTATGAGAAGAGACACCATGCGGAGGCGCCATCAGCACACTGAGGAGAGAGGCCCCACCAGAAATCTGCCCTGACAGCACCCTGATCCTGGACTTCCAGCCTCCAGGGTAGTGAGGAAATGAACGTCTGTTTAAGCCACCTAGCCTGGAGTGTTTGTTACGCAGCCTGAGCTGAATGGGACACTTAGGAACAACAATATGAAGATTTCTAGAAAAATTACACATAGAATTACCATCTGACCCAGCAATTCCACTATGGGTATATACCTGTGATACCATGATTTATAATAAGAAATATATATTGGGTCTCGTATTGTTGCTGGCGTCCTAAAACCCTTGTAATTTCTTGTGATGAGAACCATAAAGGTGTCTTTTGTTATGTGAATGAGGTGACTTTGGAAAGCCCCTAAGGAAAGGGGCTGGTTGCCATGGGAACCAAGCAGAGATTAGAGGGTTGGAACTTTCAGTCCCACCCCCTGACCTCTGGGGATTGGAAGAGGGGGGTGGAGGTTGAATCAGTCACCAATGGCCAGTGATTGAATCAAGCAGGCTTGTGTAATGAAGCCGCTGTAAACACACAAAAGGATGAAGTTTGGAAAGCTTCTGGGTTGGTAAACATGTGGAGATGCAGAAAGAGTGGTGGGCTCAGCAGGGCTCAGAAGCCCCTTGTTCCTCCCCCGATACCTTGCCCTGTGCATGTCTTCCATCTGGCTGTTCCTGAGTTATATACTTTATAATACGCCCATGAGTTCTGTGAATCTCTCTAGCAAATTAAACCCAAAGAGGGGGTTGTGGGAACCTCCATTATAAGAACAAGTGACAACCTGGACCTGTGATTGGTGTCTGAAGTGGGGGCAGTTTTGTTGGACTGAGCTCTTTACCTATGGGGTCTGACGCTGCCTAAAGGCAGGTAAGATCAGAATAGACTTAAATTGTGGGACACCCAGATGGCTTCACAGAACTGCTTGATGTGTGAAATGACCCTGCAGACACGCACATTTGGTGATAAGAAGTGTCAGAAGTGAAGGGAATGTGAGAGTAAAGGGCACAGAGCAGTGGGTTTCCTTACACAATGCCCAAAGGAACTGAAAGCAGGAGCTTGAAGAGAATCTGTGCACTCGTGTCCACAACAGCACATTCACAATAGCCAAGGGGTGGAGGCAACCTTCATGTCCATCGACATGTGAATGGGTAAACAACCTAAGGGGATGTTATTCAGCCTTAAAAAGGAAGGAAATCCTGACACACTGTGAATGAGCCTGGAGAACACTGTGGGAAGTGGCATCCACAGTCACAAAAGGAGTCAGGATCACAGAGATAGAGAGGAGTGGAAGGGGGGATTCCAGGAGCTGGGGAGAAGTTGTGTTGCCAGTCTGATGGGTGTGTAGGGGGGTCAGTTTGGGAAGATGAGAAGGTGCTGGATGGTGGCGATGGCTGCACAACAGTGGGAATGCGCTTAATGCTCCCGAACTGTGCTCATGAGTAGCACTAAGACCGCATAAACAAGCAGAAACTGCTCTGAAAACTCACCAGCAGGCCATTGCAGGTGCGCCCAGAGCCTGGACCAGAAACCAGCACAGGGGCGGCCTGGGGCGGCGTGGGGCGGCGTGGGGCTGACAGACAGCCCCAGGCCCCGCCTCACCTACACCTCCAGCACACAGGTCCCGCCCCCGCTCCGCCCAGGCACACGCTTTGCCCGCCCGCCGCGAGGCGCCGCTGTGGTACTCGCCCGCCGCCCGGGTCACCCCTTCCCGCCGCCTCACTCGTGCGTAAGATGGCGGCCGCGACACTGCTCCGGGGCGCAGCTCCAGGGCGTGGCGGCTCGGCCTGGCGCTGGCAGCTGCGCGCGGCCCCAAGGCACCGCCTGGCCCACGGCTCGGGCCGTCAGGGCGGCGACCCTGCATGCGGCGCAGCCTGGGCCTGCTTCCAGCTGAGAGAGCGCGCCCTCGTGCGCGTGCGCGGGCCGGACTCGGCCCCGTTCCTCCTGGGACTGCTGACCAATGAGCTGCCGCTTCCGGGTTCTGCGGCGGATGCGGCCTCGCCTATGGTACGCGCGGTCTACGCCCACTTTCTCAACGTCCAGGGACGCACGCTCTATGACGTCATTTTCTACGGGTGAGGGCGAGCACTCGGGAGTCTGCGAGAAGGGTACCGTTGTGTGTGTGTGTGAGTGTGAAGGGGTCTTAGAGGGAAGGTGGAGAGGCGGGGCACCCAAGGGAGAAGTGGGGAGCTGGGATGAGGAGGTACCCAGGGAGAGGGCACCCCGGGGAAGACCACACTGGCAGGGCATTTGGAAAGGGATGCGTGGGCTGGGCATCCAGGGAGGGCACCTGAGGATGGGAGGGGCACCCTGGTGGTGAGCACTTGGGCAGGGCTCCTTGTTGGGGCAGGACACCCAGGGACGGGCCCGCGAACCGCACCCGTGGTGGAGTCCTGGGTTTCCCTGCGCCTGGCCTCTGCTCCGGCTCATCCTTGCGTTAGTTACCCTGTCTCCACTGCACAGAACAGGGGTCAGAGGCTTCTGAAGCCATAACTGCAGGAAACAGCCGATGCGTGACTGGTTTGTGCCACGAGTTCTACAGTGTCTTCTGCGTTTCCCTCCCCAGTCAACCCATATCCAGTGAGATCCGTGTTTGATGTTTTACATCAGCCTGTGTTGACATTATCATGACTTAAGTGATGGTCACGGGGCCACGCCTTCTCGTGCAATTCCAGGTCATGTATCGGAAGCCATGCTGGGCCGCTCCTCTCTGACCAATCCTCTAGGCCTGCACCCTTGGGAACTCCCATGTCCCCCTCCTGATGTGGATGCATCTGTATCTTTCTTAGTTGACTCCTGCATCTGTAGGAGCACATTCTTTAGGGACTTGTTGAAAGGTGGGATACTTTAAGTGGACTTGGACTCCTTATAGCTCTGCAAATGGTCTTCCCTGATAGCTTGGCTGGGATAAAACTCCAGGTGGGAAATTTTCACTGAGAATTATGAAGCTGTGGCCTGTCTTCCTGCACCAGTATTTCTGTTGAGAAGTCTCGTGCCTTCTTGTTTCAGGCCCTGAAAGCTCTTAGGGGCTTTTCATCGATGATGATTTTGCAGCTTCTTTCCTATCGTTTTGCTGCGTGCTTGGTGGGTGCTGACTGTGGAACAAGTCAGTAAGGCAGTCTCATTTGTTTTTGTAAATATGTTATTGGAACGCTGCCATGTCCACTTGTTTGCATACTGTCTGGGTGTACTTTGCAGTTGGTCCAGTAGCAGATTTGTGATAGGCAGTGTGGCCCTAGCCCAAGTTGTCTTACTATTTGGCCCTCTACAGAAAACAGTTGTGACTTATGCTATGTCTCCTGTCTTAGAGATGCCATGGTCATTGTGCCTCACATATCTTTTACCTTCCTCTAGTTGGTTTAATTTCTTTATTTTAGAACCTGCATTGTCTAATTATCTTGAGCCCTTTGTCAGTAATTTTCACTAGCACCTGTTCTGCTCATTACTGTTTTTAATTTATCACCATTGTGATATTTTGATACCCAATTTCCTTGCTGTGTCTGCAGTCTGCCTTTAATCTCTTTGCCTTTGTGTTCTTGTTACAATGAGTTTATATTATCATAAGTCACTCTACAGTGGAAAGCAGTTTCTTTTTGGTTCTTGGTTGTTTTCTCTTCACACTGTTCCTCTGGTCCGAATGTCATTGCAGCTATGCTGCACCAGTGTTTCCTGACCCAGTGCATGCTCTTGGCACTCTCTGCAGATGTTGCATGTACCCTGATTTGTCCTGGAGATGAGTTGGTTTTTCTCTCCTGGCTAATTCCTGAGAATAGGATATTGTGGCGCCACTCGCTAATCGATGTGCTGAGGGAACTGGGGGCCACCATGATGATGTTCCCTGACCCTTGTTTCCCTTCTGACATTCCAATACAAAGTCCTCAGCAGGGAGGGATGGGATGGGTCTTCATTCTGTCAGACACCACAAAGCCAGTGGTCTCACTTCTCCTCAGCAGTAAGAAGAGGGAGGAGTTAAAGACACCTTCCGCCTTGGATGGCTGCTCCTTCACCTGTGGGAGTTGATAGGTGATGTCCAAGTTCATCTCCCAGTTCTGTTCTGTGGTGTGGGGCACTGGGGGCTCTCCTTGTTCCCTGCCTGACATGTCTTTTCTAGTCTGACCCCTCTGGTTAGTTCATGGGGTTGGTTCATATGCTCCTTCTCAACTTGGTTGCTGTCGCCGTTTACCTGTGTCCCATCTTTCTGGAGTCTGCTCTCTGGGCAGAGGGTAGCGCTGGGCATGCCCCCCCCCCCGCCCCCCACCACCAGAGGCTTGTGGGCTTGTGTGTCTTCCGGCTTCCTCTGTGTTTGCTCCCTGTCTGGTGTTTTCTCTGCATCTCCTTTCTCTCTCCCCCCTCCTCCCCGCCCCCTCTCTCTTGCGAATTTTTCATTTTAACTCTTATGCTTCTGATTTCCCATTCTTGAGTTATTCTTTCCTCAGAGCACCCTCTGTTCTTGTGTCCTGGATGCAGCACTTCTCTCAAATGCAGCTTTTTGCTTGTAGAGTTACATCAACCTTAAAAATAAAATAGCCTCTTATTTTTCCAGCAAAATGAGTTTATTCGGAACTAGCAGAGGAATTGCAGTTAGGTACTTGCAAACCATGGTGAAACCATAGGCAAGTCCTGAGAACAGAGGAGAGGAACTGCTTTTATGGAGGAAAAGAGGGAGTTGGAGGGGCTGTTTGGAGCAGAGATTCCTTAGATGAGAGCTAGAGTTTGGGTAGTGGTAGCTTCTCATTGGCTGAGTGTGGTGGTTTCTCATTGGCTGGGCTGTTTCTGGGCAAGGAGAAAATCTTCCTGATGGGGCATGTAAAGTAAGCTTCTTCCTGCTGGAGTTTGCAAAGGGCAGTGGGTGGCAGTGTGTGAGAGCTCCCCCTTCAGAGTTTCATGATCCCTATTTTAATGACATTTTTACTCATTTTCACACTTTTCAAAGCAGTTTTAGGTTAACAGCATAATTGAGAGGAAGATACAGAGATTTCCCACACACGTGGCCTCTCCCACGATCAGCATCCCGTCCCAGACCGGTGCATTTGTCTCAGCACAGACCCATCACCATCCAGAGTCCATAGTGTATATTAGGGTCACTGTTGGTGCTGTACCTTCTGTGGGTTTGGACAGATGACTGACATGGATGGATCCACCACTGCAGTCTCACACAGAGTAGTCTCACTTCACTGAACATCCTCCGTGTTCCGCCTAGTCATCCCTCCCCTCCCCACAACTGCTGGCAGCCATGGGTCTTTTACTGTCTCCATAGTGCTTGCCTTTTTCAGAATGGCAGGCAGTTGGAATCATCCAGTGTGTGGTCTTCACTTTCACTTAGTAACACACCGCTACGGTTACTCTGTTTTTTTTTTCATTGCTTGATGGCTGATTTCCTCTTAGTGCTGAGTAATAG
Organism: Eidolon dupreanum; assembly: GCA_028627145.1. NCBI lineage: Eukaryota > Metazoa > Chordata > Mammalia > Chiroptera > Pteropodidae > Eidolon > Eidolon dupreanum. The sequence continues at coordinate 36,055,943 of CM053515.1, forward strand.
TCCATAAAATGGATGTAGCACAGTTTATTTACTCACCTATCAAAAGAACATCTTGGTGGCTCCCAAGTTTCAGCAATTATGGATAAAGCAAGTGTAAACATCCGCGTGCAGGTTTTCGTGTGGACATATGTTTTCAGCTCCTTTGGGTCAGTACCAAGGAGACCGATTGCTGGGTCATGTCGTAAGAGTTTGTTCTGTAAGAGACTGCTAAACTCTTCCAAAGTGGCTGCAGCATTTTGCATGCCCACCAGCAGTGGCTGAGAGGTCCTTTCGCTCCACCTCCTTGCCCACATTTGGTGTCATCAGTGTTCCAGATGTTGGTCATTCTAGTAGGTATATAGTGAAAGCTCATTATTTTAATTTGCATTTCCCTGAGGACATGATAGGGAGCATCTTTTCATGTGCTCATTTGCCATCTGTTTATATCTTCTTTAGTGAGGTGTCTGTCAAGATCTTTGGCCCATTTTTAAGTCCAGTTGTTTGTTTTCATATTGTTGGTTGTTCTCATCCTGGCCGGACCACTCCATCTAGCCCCAACCCCTCAGCTATGTCTAACTGCACTAGCTTCTCCTCTGTTCTTACCTGTGTGAAGGACCTTTGCACTTTATCTGATCACCACATCAGAATCTTGTGGTCATTCAGGTGGACATGGGCTTGGGGTGGTTCTGGGCAGCCTTTGGGAGGTGAAGGTGGGTGTGGCTAGGTGTGGCCTCACTAGCCCCTTCATACTTTCCAGCTCCAGAGTACCCCTCCTAAAATTCACGTGCACCCCTTCTGGCTGTGCCTAGGATCCTGACTTCTGGGTGGCTTCCAGGGCTAGAGGCAGCAGGTTCTGTCTTCAGGGTGGGGTCTGGCACCTTTCTGCCTCACCTTGAGTGCCTGATGCCACTGTGGTCCCTGGGCCCGCCCCTTGGCATGTGCATGGCCATGTGGGGGCGGGTTCTTGTGGTGGCCGAGGGGTCTCCTGTGTATACTGTGCTGCTCAGTAGTAGTGGAGGCAGGAGGGCCCGAGGCCCGGCTCTGCTTACTGGTCCTATGGAGCACCCCGACGTGTGCTGCTGCCTTCTCCTGCAGGATCTCCAAGCATGCCGACCAGGAGCCCACCTTCCTCCTGGAGTGTGACAGCTCAGTGCTGGACGCGCTGCAGAAGCACCTGGTGCTGCACAAGATCCGGCGGAAGGTCACGGTGGAGCCGTGCCCTGAGCTGCACGTTTGGGCCGTGCTGTCCTGTGACCTGGAGGAGGCGAGTGGGGCCACACTGCTGCAGGAGCACAAGGGTACTGCCATACTCACCCGTGACCCCCGCACTGCTCGCATGGGCTGGCGGCTCCTTGTTCAAGACAAGGGCTCTACCCTGGTGCCTGGGGGCCAGCTCGGGGACCTCCAGGATTATCACCGGCACCGGTACCTGCAAGGTATGGGCGCCAGGCAGGAGGGTTCAGGGAGGGCAGGGGCTGGGTGGGAGGGTGAGAATGCAGGGCTTGACCCTAGAGAGGCACTGGGAAGAGCCACTAGAGAGAGCAAGGCTCTGGTCAGACAAGGTGCCATCTCTAGCAGGTGGGATGAGGGCCAGACAGCTGTTCACCTGGGGACCAGAGCAGGGGGCAGAGGGTGGGTAACTATGGAGGTGGGTTGGGCTGCACCGCTGTCCTTGGCTAAGCCCTGGCTCTGGAGGACACCTCAGCCCTCACCGAGCTTCTCCCCTCCTACCCTCACAGGCGTTCCTGAGGGAGTCCACGACCTGCCCCCAGGAGTGGCCCTGCCCCTGGAGTCCAACCTGGCCTTCATGAATGGCGTCAGCTTCACCAAGGGCTGCTACATAGGCCAGGAGCTGACAGCCCGCACCCACCACATGGGCGTCATCCGCAAGCGCCTCTTTCCGGTGCAGCTCTCGGGTCCCCTCCCTGCCAACAGCATCGCCCCTGGCACTACAGTGCTCACTGAGTCTGGACAGGCAGCTGGCAAGTACAGAGCTGGCCAGGGGGACGTGGGGCTAGCCTTGCTGCATTCAGAGAAAATCAAGGGCCCTCTGCATATCAGAACTGCTGGGAGTGGCCGGGTGGCCCTGACTGCATCTGTGCCTGACTGGTGGCCCACAGCCACCAAGTAGCCTGGATGTCCCTGTGCTCCCGCCAAGGGCCTCTATCTCTTTGCACACCTGCAGGCTGGCTCCCACTTCCCAGGGTTGCCCTGTGGAATACACACGCCCTTGGAAGGTCCTCGAGTATACATGGGGCTCTTGGGGTTGTGGGTGCAGTAGGCACACTGCTGCTCCAGGCCTTTCCCGAAAGCCCACCTTCCTTCTACAGAGACACTGGTCTGTGCCAGGGGCAGCAGGAGCAAGCCCTGTGCCTACCTCTGTGCCAAGCTGAGTCCTAGCCTCCAACACACCCCAGACAAGGTCTTAAACCATGTTGATCTAGAGGCCATTTGTCCATCAGCCAAGGATAGGAGAGAGGATCTGTGCTCCTGAGCCTTGCCCGCCACCCGTACCACTCAGCCTGCTCTAGGGCAGGCCTGGGACCGGGGCATTGCAGCCTCTGGTTGGCAAGGGGCAGGCGATTCTGGAAATTGTCTTCTGTGTGGGTTTGGGGCAGGTCTCAGGGTAGGAATTGTGTGCAGTGGTATTGTGGTGGTGTATGTGCGTGGAGGCACACACTGCCCCTAAGCACCACAAAAGGTTCTCCAGGTACACCTTTGTGCTCGGCACCGGCTGTGGAACCCTGGACCTCTTCATGGTGGCACTGCAGCTTGGCAGCGTCTGCCCCTGGCGTCCTCGGCAGCCCCTCCTGGAGCCTGCATGAGCTCGGCGGACTGCCTGCAGGGAGGACTTTGGCTTGATTTCCTGCTGCTGTTTTATGATGTGGTGTGCCTTCGTGGTTAGGAGACCACACTGACATCCATCCTCCCACTCAGTGTGAATGTCATGTTTATGGGTGACCTACTCATACTCCAGAGCAACTATTAAAGTTTGACCCACAAGTGGCCCTCATGGGATTCTGGTTTCATTTTGAATGGAAGGCGCCAGGACTTGGTTTTGGGTAGATGATACATTGAGAAGCTCTCCCTTAAGCAGCCAAGCATACCAGTTAAAATATTTTAGTAAGAGTTCCTGGCTTGGCTGGGCTGACAGTAAAGTAAGAGGCCTTAGAGGCTGGGACAGGGAGGGAACACCAGGGCCCTAGGGCTCTGAGTTGTGGTCATTAGCTCAGGGCAAAGAGGCAGCCAAGGCCTGCCCCGAGCAGAGGGCTAAGCCCACAAGGAGGCATCCTGGTGCCAGGTGGGGTGCAAGACTCCACCCAGAACCTGCAGCCAAATGCAGCTTGGAGTCACCCTAGGAGTAAATGGGGTGAACCTGAGGGGAAGGGGGCCCAGAGAGTGACTGGGCCATTGAGGGTGAGAGAGATGGGCGTGTGGCCCCAGCCAGCCACACAAGGTTAGGCACCCCTCAGGCAGTGCTGTCCCCCAGTACTGGCAGCAGGTGATCAGGCCAGGCTGTACCGTCCTGGGGTGAATGAGATTGAGGCAAGTGAGCCCCTGGACAGGAATGGTGTTCTCACAACATGTAAAGAACTCAGGAGCCCTTGTGCTGATGACACTATGGTGACTGTCCCACCCTGGTCAAGACCAGAATAGCCACCTGTCCCGGCTCTGCATCTGGCACCCTCTTCTCATGTTTTCTTTTGCTGAAAATCAGGTAACAGAGGTAATATGTTAACCAGAAACTGCATCAGTCACTTTTCCCCACCTATAGGAGACAATTCATAATTCATGAGCACATGTGATGTGGCAGTTTCAGCCCCTCTGGCTGGTCTGTACACTGATGCTGAGGTGGCTCAGGGTTCCACTTCTCTCTGCATCTGTGTAACTGGATCCTGGAGGCCAGCCTTGGAAGCCAGGCCACCCTTCTTGGGTGCTTCTGGGCTGGCACCTGCTGCGTGCTGCGGGTGCTCAGGCTTCTCAGTGGGCACTGGCATCTGCAGCACATTAGTGCTGGTGGCAGGAGTGAGCTGTGAATAAGTGAGAGCAGACGCTGACCTTGGGGCTTTTCAGCACGAGGACCTCTTATGACTGTCTCCAGGGTTCTCCAGGTAACCTAATGGGGACCTTAAAATATTTGGCTCAGACCCAAATGTGCGTTCCAGGTTCTACCTCGGTGCTTTCAGAAGATGGCTGCTGCACTGACAGCATATCAGCCTTCACAAACTTACAGAAGGCTCAACCTGTAGGGGTAGTAGAGCCGCCCCTGGCGAAAGTGGGTCCCATCCTCACATCTGCCTTCAACTTCATTAAAATAATCTGTGAACTGCTGCAGGTGCCCAGAAGGATCTTTGCCCCTTTTCATACCTGCTTTAGTTCATTTTATAAAAAGTGTAAATTTCTAAAAAATAGGTGGTTATGGCTAAAAGAAAAAAGAAAGCCCTGGGTGGAGCCTGTTTCTAGGATCCTGGTGGTGTGTGTAAGCCTTAAGCCTTCCTTTGGAAACCCATGTTCACTTCAGGCTTTTTATAGAGAAGGTTCTAAGAAATAAAAAGGCTTTGTTGCTAAAAAATTGAAGAACCCAGAAACACTCATTTAACCCCCAAAGATCAGCAGAAAAGCCCATAAATTTTCAGATAGCGAAATAACCATACACATTAAATGTATATTTAATATATTTTTAAAAATCGAATAAGGAAGAGACTGCAGAAGCAAATTTACAGAAATAAAGTATTTTTAAAAATTTATGTATATATTTTCTGAAGAATTGGCAGGCTGATGTCAAGAAATGACTAGAATGAAGAGATGGTCCTAGACTGAGTGCAGAAAGAGATGGAAACACGAACAAGGTGAACAGATGGGTCAAGCCAGAAGGTCTGTGACATTGGCTTAAGGTGGCATTACAGAAGGGAAGGGGCATGGGGGCAGGGGCAATATTCACAGAAATAATGACTGAGAACTTTCCAGAACTAATGGATGTGATAATTCTTACACTCAGGAAGTCCAGTGGGTCCCCAGCAGTATAAATAAAAAACTCTGCCTACTCACCACTTAGTGAAAATACAGAATTCCAAAGATAGAAGATCTTAAACTTAGGTAGAGAAAAAAAAATCCGGTTTATCAAAAGTGATAGTGGAATACAGAAGGAAAGTGAATAATATCCTCCATGGACTGAGAGAAAAATAATTATCAGCTCAGCAAAACTCAAGAATGAGGCAAAATAAGACATTCTTATCTGTGATGTAATTTATAATAAATGTGTTTGGTCTTTGTCTTCCTTCCTAGCACCAACCTCTTAAAACCCTTGGAATTTCCTGTAATTAGAATGATAAAGGTGTCTTGTTATTCATAGCAAACCCCTATCAAAATCTCTTCCTTCACCCCTGAGTAAATACTAGGGGTAACTATAGCTTTAGTCATATTATGAAAAAAGACTGAAGATTAATCAGCTGTGCCTTCAACTTAAGGACTTAACAAAATAACAGAATAGACAGACTCAAAGAAAGAAAGAAGGAAAATTATAAATTAAAAATATTAAACCCTCAGAGGAGTAATAAAACCAAATGTTTTGAGATCAACAGGGTGATGGGTGTGGGAAAGGGCTCAAGGTCTACAGGGGTTCAGACCAGGGCTTTGTACCCCTCTCCAGTGCCCAGCCTTCCTAGGGGCCCCTCTCCTGCCCCCCTACTGTGTTCTTCATGCTCCCCTTCCCAGCCATTGATTTTCCAGAGTACTCATTTACAAATACATAGTGTGTCCCATTTTCTTCCAGGTTTGTCTGTGCACTGTTTGTGTAGCTGAGATTTTGCCGTGTGTAATAATAGTTAATGGTTTCGTCTCCTGTATTTTTTCCTCATATATCATGAGTGCTTAAACCCCTGTTGTCACCATGAATGATTTGGGTGATGGATGTCACTCCCTTCACTCAGCTAGGCTATTTGTGGACTTCCGGTGGGTTTCCTTTGTTCTTTCTCTTTTTAGGTAAATAATGTTTTGCTATAAGTCTTCCAGGTGGGTCATGGGGGATGGTTTCCTTTTGACCCTGCTCTGGTGCCTTGGTCAGCTGGAGGTGTGGGCGGGGTGCTGGCCAGCAGTGGGTGGCGCACAGCCAGTTGTGCTGTGTTCTTTACTTGGTGCTGGTGTGAGGACCATTTATAAATAGATTTGAAAAAAATTATGGAGTGGGGAGGCTGAGACTGGATGGGAAGGAGAACGCATTTTAAGAGGCCAGTGTGAGAGCAGAGTGGAGGTGGGCAGATGGATAGGTGGGTACCAGGCACAGGGAGTCGCACACCCTGTGGGACATCCCCACCCTGTGATGCTTTTTAGATCTGTTTTCTCAGGGGTGGCTCCATAGTGTAGTGGTTAGCACATCTGCTTTACATGCAGAAGGTCCTGGGTTTGTGCCCCAGGTGGAGCCATGGACCATACCCGGAGTGCACCAGGCCCCGGGTGCACCAGGAGGCCCTTGGTGCACGCCCCAAGCGTGTGAGAGGAGACACCCTGCCTTCAGAGATCCAGTTCTTAAGGGTAAACGGCAACATCCATAGGCCAGGGGTGGAAGTGGGGTGGGGATGGGGCATTAAAGAGGTGAAAAAAAGATCTACTTTCTTTAACACTTGACTATGAAGACATCTAACAGAGAAAGTGAGAGTTTTTCAGTAAATACCCCATGGACACGCCTGATTCTCAATGAGCTGCTGGAGCCAAGGCTCCTCCAGGTGTCAACCCCTCACCCTCTCACCCACCCCGGCCTTTCTTATTTTTGACTCATTTCCAAATGAACAAGTGCAGATGTTGGCCCCTCATATTAACATCTTTGTCAGGTGTTATGGTTCTCATTTATATGGCTATCATTTATGGTTCTTTTTTCTCCTTATAGGTAAGATTTCCATTCAGTGAAATGCACAAATCCTATTATTTGATGGATTCAGAAATGCATAGGAGCATGCAGCCCAGACCCCAGGGAGGTCTGGAACATTCATTCCATCTCCACCAGGACAGCCCTCTCCTGCCCCTTCCCAGTAAGTCACAGTGCCCCAGCCACCACAGATGCGCTGCCCTGTTCTGAAGCTTTGAGTGGGTGCAGATCTGGGGCCATGCCCTTGGTGAGGCTGACCTCTCGGCACTACTTTGAGCCTCCCCAGTGCTGCTTGTCCTTAGTGCAGTCCTTTGTTGCCAAGTAGTGCTGTTGAAAGTGTGGACCACATTTAGCTACTTCTCCTATGGAGGGGCCCTGGGGTGTTTACAGTTTGTTAAGAGGAAAGCAGCTCTCCACATCCAAACAGACTGTGGCTGGGTCAACCACAAATAGTATTCTGACCCACAACTTGCAGCCATCTGCCCAGGAAACCAGCCCACTGTCCCCAGTAACCCACCCAGGAAGTCAGCTGCTGTAAGTCAGCCTGGCAGGACAACAGTGACAATCTAGGACGTCCACTTTCATTCAGCAGCCAGCTCCCTGGGCCCACAACCCCATCAGGGCACCTCTGGGTCCTACTTGTTTCCATGGGGCCTCTGAGTGTCTCTTCTTGTGAGTGACGGTGGCCAAACCCCTTGCTACAGCGAACTCTGAGCAAATATCCGTTCTTGTCTGTGGTCTCCATTTATTTCCACACCGGAAAGCAACCTTTGTGGACATAGGCTTTCATCAGGTTCAAGTTAATGCCCAGAGGTGGACCTGTGACCACTGGTAAGAGAAAGCTGGGTATGAGGAGTTGCCTGCACCTTCCCGCAGTGACAATCCTGTCAACAACACGTCCTTGCCAGCACTTGGTGCTGTCTCTAATTTCCATGTGTGAGTTTGTTGTCTAAATTTCAAACGTCTTGGGCAGATGCCTGCCTGTGTGTGAGGGAGGGTTGGAGGTGGCCCTGGGGGAGCCCCATCCATTCTCTGTGGTCTGGGTACCTGACCTACTTGAAGTCTGTGTCTTTAGTTTCTTTTCAAATGAGATTGATTCCATTTGGTCATATTAGGGTTTGTGGGAAAATGAATTAATTCTGAATAAATTTTGTTTTGTTAGAGATCTCTCAAAATGAGAAATTTGGAAAAACAAGGAAAACTCAAGATTGCCAAGTTCTATGTTTACTATTCCCCCCTCCCTCTCTCTCTCCCTACTTCCTTCCCTCCATTCATTCAACAAATTACCGAGTGCCTGCCTACAAACCACAGATGATTCAAAGCATATAGTCGTTATTCATTCAAAACCCCCAGTAGCTGCCAGAAACCACAGAAAGTGAAACCTTGGATAAGGGGAGACTCCTGTGCTGGGCAAACTGAAAACTACAGAATCTGCGAGTAATGAGGCTTCACTGGGGTTTGCGAATATCTTCTCCCAGTCTATTGCTTGTCTTGTCATCCTTGTCACGAGGGCTTTTGCAGAGCAAAAGTTTAAAATTTTGATGAGGCCGAAATGATCAGTGTTTCCTTTTATGGATGATGCTTTTGGTGTTAAGTCCTAGCATTCTTCCTAGCCTTAGGTTCTGAAGATTTTCTCCTACTTTTTCTAAAAGTTTAGTTTGTTGTATTTTTTAAGTTTATGATTTAAGTTAATTTTCTCATAGGTGTGAGGTTTAGGTTGAGGGTTCACTTTTTCCCCTGTGGATGTGTAGTTGCTCTGGCACCATTAGCTGAAAAGGCTCCCGCCTCCACTGAGTTGCTTTTGCATGCCTCTTGAAAATCAGTTGTGCATATCTATGTGGCTCCGTCAATGGGTTCTCTGTTTTTGTTTTTGTTTTTCTGTTCATTTCTGTGCATCTGACCCCTGCCATACAACACTGTCTTGATTTCTGTAAGTATTAGAGTAGCCTTAAGGTCATGTAGTGTGATTCTTCCATTTTCTTCTTTGTCAGGACTGTTTAGCTATTTCAGGGCCTGTGCCTTTTTATATACCTTTTAGAATAAAGTCGACTGTGCCTTCAAAAAACCTAGCTGTTTTTTCTCTTCCTTCCTTCTATTGACACCAAGGAAAATATACCTGCCAAAGAGGACTCCTTGTGGTTGATTGGGCTCAAATTCATAACCGGAGTCTAGTAGCAGCCATTGTTTACAGGACTCCCTCAACCGCACTGCATTTAAGGGAAGAGCCACAGACTGGGCGGCCAAGCCTCCTGCACTGGCTCTTGCCACCAGAGTCAACCCTTGAAAGGATTAAAATTCGACCAATAGGACTAAGACTTTCCCTGTCCAGTTGGAGCTGCAAAGCTATATCCTCATTTGCATCTTCACAGATCCATCAGAGTGGCTCCAGTTTGAACAAGGATGGTGCTATTTGGACCTTTCAAACTGGGGATTTGGAGTCCTCATTTGCATGGAAATTGACCAATCAGGGATCAGGGGCAGGCACTCTTGCCTATATAAATCACCCTCTGTCCTGGTGAAGTGTACTTCCAGTTTTCATGGAAGACTACATTTCCCAGGCCTGGAGCTGCAACACTGGCTTAGTTGCAGTATGGAGCATTAATATGAGGGCTGCCTAAGCTCAGAGCCAGGCTGTTCCACAGCCACGCTATATCATAACTGAGCTGTTTCACAATTGAGCTCTTTGAACTGAATAAAGTAACTCTTCCCTCATCACACCCCAAACTGGGGACTCCTTTTGGCATTGAATTTGCGACAATGACTTCTGTTGACACTTCCTTTCTTTTCTTGAGAGCATGGTACTTTATTGTGCAAGCGATTGTGAATTCTTCTACCTTCACTGACAAATTCTTTTTAAGTCTATTTTACTTTTGTCATTTCAATTGAGGACGTGAACACTAATTTAATTAATCTTACAAATATATTAAGTGCAGGCCTCATGCTGGATGCTAGAAATCTAGTAGAGAATGAAGTCGATGTGCGTTAGAAGTTCTCATCATGGGTACTGCTAATTTTAGATATACACTATATGTTAATAAAACTGTAGAACTGACCAATTTGGCACTACTTTATTTTGTATTAATTGACTATGAAAATAAGAGGCTTTTCCAGTCAATAAAGATTTGTGTTCAAATGCATTGCATCAACCCAATAGTGGATGTTATCATGTAAAACACTGGAAATGGCAATCAAGAGGAGAGAGTGTCTGAAGTATGAAGAGATCAGAGCGCAGATTTAGGATAATATTTGATTGGCAAAACATAATTATAAGCAACATTTTTTAGTATATAGTGGAGAAGACAATGAACTAAGTTTTCAGCTTAGACTTATCTCCAAAGGAACATATCTGTGCATTTCAAATATAATTCAGGAAAATTAAGATTCATTTTCCAGAAACTACTTTATGGTCAACTGCTAAAGAGTAAGGTGGACAGTGGACAATCCCTAGAGAGGAATTGCAGGTGGGAAAGGAAATAGGGAGAATTTGAGGAGGAGCACAAGTCTGGTCTGTGCTTATAGATTTGCACAATGTAGGGATGGGTACAAACAATTGAGGAAGAAATGGCTGCAGAAGCTGCCTATCTTGTAACCCAGCTAGGCTCTGTTTGTCTGGTGGCCGAGAGTGACGGACAGAAACTTAGCTCTAGAGCCATTCATGAAAACAATCTGTGGGGAGGGTAGAGTCAGATGCCAGTACTGAATTCTGTGAATAAAATGCAGTGCCACAGGGATGGAGAGAGAGAGAGAGATGAGGTGGAGTTGAAGTAAGTAAGTCCCAGCAGCATCCAGAAAGGGCATGTGCACGTGTGTGCGGGCACTGTGGAGAGTGATTAAGACAACGTGGCACCACTTCAGGGTGGACAGACACGAAGTGTGCAGCGAGATGCAGAATCCAGATGGGCAGTGGCCAGCACTGGCCTCACTGGGTCACGGGGAGCCAACTGCAGGTGTGGGGTCTGTAGGGCCTCAGTCGGCTTTAGCTCATTTAAGGTTATGCTGACCTCTGCTTCTGGCTCTGATAGGAACTGCCTTGGACCTGCGAAGCAGTGTGGAGAGAACTGACCTGTTCCATGAAGTGGGGTGACAGTTGTGGCCCCTCACAGGTCCTGCTTTGCCTTGAATGGGGCCCTAAGACCCATGTCACTGGCCTTACAGTGCTACTGGTAGGCAGGCCTGGGGTGGGGCGTGTGCCCACAGAGTCCCTGGTCACAGTAAGAAGAGGATACTGCAGATCTGGCTTGCCCATCCCCCTAAGTTTACCCATGTGGGTCTGTTTCTGGTCCCTGTGTCCTATTGTGCATGTCCTGTCTGTCCATCCCTGCACTGGGGCTACATTGCATTGATCATCTTGTTCTGAGTACTGTCTCAGAAACTGGTGTGGTTCTATAGCAAGCCAAGACCTTGAGATAGCATCTTGGTTATTCTTGGCACTTTGCTTATCTCTGTGACTTTCAGAGTCAGATGGCTTACGATCTGTTCACACACACACTTGCGCACATGCAGAATAGCATTTTAATCAGCACTGGGTTGAATTTGTAGGTTGAGTTGGGAGACCTGCCATCTTAGTGTTATTGAATTTTCAAACCCGTGAACTTCACATATCTCTCCATTTATTTAATCCTACTTTAATGTCTTTCACAATTATTATATACTTTTTAAAAAGTTCTTACGTGTCATTTGCTAAATTTATCCATGTGTTCTTAAAAAGAATTTTGATATGATTGAAAATGGCATCTTTATGAAAGTGCATAGAAAAAATTGTGACATTATAAATGATTCTTTTCTGTAGGTGGTTTGGTGCTTTTTCTATGCCACCCTATAGTGGATTGAGTTAAATAGGAATGTGGGGCCTCTCCCTGTTCTTGATCTTAAAGCAGATGCAGTGGTCATTTCAACATTTGTTCTGATGGTTGCTGACATTTTTTGGTATAACCTTTTTCAGATTGAGAAAGTTCCCAATATTGGAAGTCCTACTTTGCTAAGTCTTTTTTTAAAATCACGAATGCTTGTTGAAATTTATTGATTTCTTTGGGGTATGAATTGAAATGATTATGTTTTCCAAGAATTTGTCCATATCATCTAAGTTTTAAAATTTTATTATAATAATATTATTCATAATATACTATTAACAATAATCTATATTGAGGTATAGTTGATATACAGTAAACTGCATTGATTTAAAGTATACAATCCAATGAGTTTTGGCAAATGTCCAAAACTGCTGTAACCCTGCTGTAAATAGATCCTTAGAATGTTTTCATCTTATACCTGAAAGTTTGTAGCCTTTAAACAATATCTCCCCTTTTCCTCCATCCCCTTCAGCCCCTGGCAACCACCATTCTATTCTCTTGTTACGTATAAGTGATACCATGAAGCATTTATCTTTTTCTGTCTGACTATCTCACTTAGTATAATGCCCTCCAGGTCCATCCATGTTGTCATAAATGGTAGAATTTCCATCTTTTTTTTTTTTGTATACAGATGAGTAATATTCCATTGTGTGTGTGTGTGTGTGTGTGTGTGTGTGTGTGTGTGTACACACTATCTCCTTTATTTTTCAGTCAATGGACACTTAGGTTACTTCTGTATCTTGGTTGCTATTAATCCTATTTTCTTCAAATAGGATTAATGTTTTTGTTTCCTTGGGATAAATTTCCTAGCTCTCTGTTCTGTTCCAGTAATCTATATGTCTGTTTTATGCCAGTCGTATGGTGTTTTGATGACTGCAGCCTTATAATGTAGTTTGAATCCTCTTATCTTTTCAGTCTGTGCAGCACTCACAATGTGCCACCCTGACACTCCTAGTGTGGGCTATTTGTGCCTCTTCTCTTGGTCAGTCTTCATAAAGTTTTGTCAAGGAAGTGACATGTGGTTTTATTTATCCTCTCTGGTGTCTTGTGACTCCGTTTCATTAACTTCTGTCTTGTTCTTTCATTCCTTACCTGTCCTTGGTGTTGGTTTGATGTTTCTTTTACTAGCTTCTGAAATTGTATGAAAGCTTTTCACTTTGGTCTTTCTTCTCTTCTGCTCTAAGCTGCTAAAGTGGCTCCTTTTTGAGCCTTACTTAACCCATGGGGTTGACAGGCTGTGTTTTTGTTATATTTTAGTTCTAAGTATTTTAAAATTTCCATTTTGCTTTTTTTCTCTCTTGGCCCTTGAGTTATTCAGAGATGATATCTAAATGAATGGAGCTTGTCTTTGTTTTGTTTTTGATGAATTTTAACATCTGTTAGCTTTCATACTGTTCCTTTGAAGTTCATGGCTCCTGGTGAACTGAATCTTTTCAATGACCTCTGAACTTTAGTTATTATTTCTCCCACAAAGCCAATTTTGTTTACTGGTAACACAGCTGCATTGGTTTTATTTTAGTGAACACCATTTGCCATTTCTGTATTTTCCTATTCTTTTTCTTTGAACTTTTTTTATATGCTTATGTTTTAGACGTGTCTCTAATATTCAGCAATATTTAGATTTTTGGTTTTGTTATTTATCTTCCAAATCTTTTTCATTTAGCTGCACTACATGTGTGTATACACAAACATATGTACATAACTCTGAGTATATTTTACCACTTGCACCAATAGCTGTTAGCTTATGAACCAGAAATTTGATGTCCATTGTTCGAAACCATTTCGCTCCTTGTTTAAAACTGATTCTTTAGATTTATGTCCTGTGTGAGTCAGGGTCTCCTTGGGAGCCATTTGGCCTCATAAACACTTCAACTCCTAAACTATTATGGGCTCCAGAGAGCTTTAAGTTCCTGTGCAATAAATCTATCAATATCAAAACTGAGGAGAGTTTTAGATGTTTATTAATTTATTTAAAATATTAATAAGCCCATTATATGAGTTTATTAATATTTTATGTGTTAATAGAAGTAATATATTTTTAGTGAAAAATAAAACCTGTATTTTCCAAAACCAATAAAAAATGTAGGAGGAAACTGGTGTTTGTGACAGTGTGTAGCTCGCTGACACCCAAGATAGTCGGTTCCCTGCTTCAGAATCCTGAAGCCTCTGGGGACAACCTCACACTTATGGGAATGAGAGAAAGGACAACAGTGTCTCAGCATCACTGGAAACCACCCAGACTGCTAGGTCTCTTCAAAGGGCCTCAGAGCCTGCCTCCCTGTGTTCCTCCCCATGGTCCACCCCATGGCCCTCGCAGTGTGACACCCCTCCTTCCAAGGCCTCCCATGGCCCCCCACCCGTGGCCATTCCCCATAGTCCCTCATGGCTCTCTGTAGCCCCCCCTGTGGTCTTCTCGTGCCCCCCTTTGGTCCCCATGACATTCACCATGGCCCCCACCATGGCCCTCACCCAGCCTTGCCCAGGCTTGGCCTCTAGCACAGTGCAATCTGGGGCCGCTGCTATATTGTTTTAGACTTTCTTTGCTCTTGTTAACTGACCTGTGTGCTGTCTTTAGCAGCTCAGAGTTGGGACACAAAACACAAATTTGGGTGCCTCTGGGTCTTCTCCCTGCTCTGGCCTGCTTGGCTGTGTTCTCCAGGTTTCCACAGCATGCTCACCTGCCCTGATTGCACCTGTTCCCTCCACCCTCAGCTGCATTATCTAGAAGATCTCCTGTGTGGACTTCTATGTTGAGGTCAAACTCATCGACTTGGCTTTCTTCTTTCAAAATTTTATCTTCTTGTTATTTTTTTACTTCAAATAGGATGTGTGTTTGTTGAGTACAACTTAATGGCACACAGGGTAAAGAGCCACATCCTCTTTTCTGCCTTCCCAAAGGTCGATGTGGTCCTCACCTGTGCATCTGCAGACATAGCCTCATGTCCACGCACACACTGTTCTATGTTTCTCTTTTCCGTGCTAAATCGGATTGTGCCTTCTGTGTCCTGCAGTTCACGTCTTCTAACTCGTTACCTGTGTCAACTGATTTTATGTCACTGTGACTGGGCTGTGAGAGCCCAGACGTTTGGTCCGGTATGAATCTGGGCATGTCTGTGAGGTGTTTCTGGGTGAAGTGAGCACTGAGTCAGTGGGCTGTGTAAATCAGATGGCCCTCCCCAGCCAGGGTGGGCTGCACCTTCCAACAGGCAGAGGGAGAGGGAACGGCTCCTCCCTGTCGAACTGGGCCCTCAGTTGTCTTCTGTCCTTGGACTCAGACTGGAACGTCGGCCCCAGGGGTCTCCAGTTTGCTAAGCAGATACATACAGTTGTGCTCCTGGTGTTTCTGTCCCTTTAGAGAAGCCTAAATAGCAGTGTCTTTCCCCACCAGAGGTGACAATCTGGCGTGTTCTGGCTGTGACTGTGCCCTGCCCTAGGAGGGCGTATCCTGTGATTTATTTGATTTTCTCCCTGGTGATTGAGCCTGTTGACAATTTTTTGCTGTCATCTGCTACCTTGAATATCCTCATATCTGTATTGTTGTGCATGTGTTTTAAAATTCCTGCCAGTCACATGTGGGGCAGTGCCATTTCCAGGGTTTGTTTTTGGTGTTGTTTTTTGGGCAGCCATTATGAGTTTTAATGTAGTCAAATTAACTTTTTCTTTTTCAGGTTGGCTGCTGTTTTGTGTCTTGTTTAAGAAATCCTGGATATTTATTAACTAAGCTTACGATGGTGATCATTTTGCAATATATACGTAAACCGAGTCATTGCGTTGTACACCTAAAACTAACAGTGTTATGTGTCATTTATATCACAATACAAAAGAAATTCTTGCATACAAATATTCTCAATCTTCTCCTAAAAGTTGTTTAAATTTTTTAGGTAGGTTTTAATACATCTCAGATTGATTTCTTTTTTTTATCGAAGTAAGAGTCACATAGTATAAACTTAACCGTTTTAAAACGTGCAATTTAGTGGCATTTAGTACATTCACAATCATGTACAATCATCACCTCAAAAGAAAACCCCACACTTATCATGCAGTCTTCCCCTCCCCAGGCCCTGATAACTAAAAATCCACTTCCTATCTCTATGGACTTACTTACTACTGTTCTGGACGTTTCATATAAATGGAGTCACACAACATGTGGCCATGTGTCTGGTGTCTTTCACTGAGCATTGTGTTTTCAAAATTCATTCAAATTGTAGCCTGTGTCAGTGCTTTATTCCTTTGTACGCCTGCGTAATGTTCCATCATATGGCTATTTATTTTTCTATACATCTGTTGGTGAACATTTGGGTCATTTCCACTTTTTGTCTCTTGTGAATAGTGTTGCCATAAACATTTATGTACAAGCATTTTTTTCTTGTTGTTGAAATATATTTGACATATAACATTGTGTAAATTTGAGGTATGTGACATGTTAATTTGATACATACATATATGTTGTAATACAATTGACATTGTAGTGATAATTAACACCTCTATAACGTACTTTTTAGTGGGTGCAAAGTCCTTGTGTGGATATGTTTCGATTCTCTTGGGTATACACTCAGGAATGGACTTGATGGATCACATGATAATTCTAAATAGCTTGAATTTTGTGAGTAGCATCATATTAGTTTCCTAGGGCTGCTGTAATAAGTTATCACAAATTGAGTGGATTAAAACAGCAGAAATTCATTCTCTCATGGAAGTCTAAAATCAAGGTGTCGCAGGGCCATGCTCTCATTGGAGACTCCAGGGGAGGGTCCTTCCAGCCTTTTGCAGCTCCTGGTGCCCCATGTGTCCCTGGACTTGCGGCCACATCACCCCATCTCTGCCTCTGTCGTCTTCTCTCCCTTTGTGTCTCTGTGTCTTCCTCCCTCTATGCGTGTCTGTCTCTGTCTAAATTTCTCCTTGTGATGATGCCAGTTATTGGATTGGGGCCTGTCTGAATGACCTCACCTTAACTTGATTACACTTGCAAAGACCCTACCCCCAGGTAAGGTCCCCTCACAGATTCTTGGAGTGAGTACTTGGACATGTCTTTTTCTGGAGGGATACCATTCATCCCATGCCCACTGTGAAATAGAATCTGTTTTCTTTTATTTTTTTTTCCCCCAAAGGACAGCTGGTTGCCAGAATATTCTCCCATTCGTGTGTCTGACCATGTATGGGCCCATTTCTAGGCTCTCTGTCCTGGTGAGAGGTCTTAACACATTGAAAGTAAGTGGTTAGGAAGTCAGGTCTGTCTCTTGCTTGGACAACTCTCTGTCCTGGGGACCCTCCTGCACATGCTGACCCTGGAACCCCGAGGAGTGACCACGTGGAGGTCCTGGAGCCTAGTAGTATGCCATACAAATGACTTTGCATCTCCCAGCACAGCCCTGGGACAAGAAGATGGGACAGAATGTGGCAGAAGCTGACGCCCAGAACAAGATGCCCAGAAGGCATGAGTTGAGGGTGTGCAGCTGTTCACAAAGGCTGGTGAGGTGGAGCAGAAGCAACTGAGTCACTTTGCAGCAGAGCCATGGCCGCAAGAAGGATGTCTAGATGGCCAAGTTAAGTCATCCGGGTAATTGCATACCTTAATTTCTATCCTAGGAATTTGTGCAGCTCTCATCTCAGCATTTCCAGGGAGGGGAGACAGCTCTGTGCTAGTGGCTCCCGGGCCCCGTGGGCTCTAATTTTAAACCATGACAGGGAGGGGGAGGAAGGGCTCATAGATGCACTGCTGGCACTGGTGCCAGGGCACCCAGGGGTTCATTTCCTCAGCATATGTCAACAAGCCTTTTTGAAGTTTTGACAAATACTTTGGGCTAAAAAAATTTTTTTCATATGTGTTTTGTGGTATTTGTTTTAGTGGAGAAAAGATAGGTTATCAAAACCCTCACTTTAAGTCGTTTAAATTCTTGTACCAGTGTTGCTTCCTGAAACACTATCAAATTATGGGGTCAATTTTGGATTTTCACTTGAATTAGTCATCACAACTGAATCCTTCTTGAACACTGTAAGAAAACCTCAAGGACCGATGAGAGAATTTCTAGAGTTTAACCAATAGGATCACACTACTCCCCAGCAGGCGGTTGAAAGCATTGCCCATGATCAAATGAGTTTAATAATAGTTACTAGTCTGAATAATAGTAACAGAATTTTAAGCATGCGACGTTTATTTTAATGTTCTGATTCAGCACTGAAGACCTTGATTTGGCTGATGCACTGTTTTGACCAGAGAGCATGATTTACCCAGGAGATCTGACTTTGCTGCCTGTCCTCACCACCTGTGGCATCCATTGTTTGATGAGAAATAAGCTGTCGATCATGTTGGGCTTTCCTTGCATGCAGTCAGTGGTTTCCTCATACATATATTGGTGCACTTAATGGTGCTCATATTTCTCTAAGATTGTCCATTTTTCTTCCTGTTTCTCCTCTCTGTTCTTTGGGTTCCGCAATCTCTATCAGTCGATATTCAAGTTTCCCAATTCTTCCTTCTGTCAGTTGACATCCACTGTGGAGTCCCCTTGGGGAACATTGCACTTCATATTTCCATCTCTTTATTGCTATCCTCTGTTTGATGGGATGTCATTATGATATCTCCTTCACTTCTCTCTGGGTGGTTGCCTTCCATTCACTGGGCATTTATAGTAGCCACTGAGAAGCTGTGTCCACTAAGGCCAACATCTGGGCCCTCTTGCACACAGCTTCTGTTGCTTGCTTTTTTCCCTGTGTACGGGTCACTTTCCGGATCTTTGTATGTGTCATGATTTTTTTTTTTTAATTGAAAACTGGATATTTTAGGCAACATATTGTAGATACTGACCTTCTGCCTTCCTCTTTAGGCTTGGTTTTGCAAGTGTCTGCCTACATATGTGCTTGGTGATGTGGCTAGACTATGGCTGTGCATCTCTCTCCTGTTGCATGGAGGCTTTGGTGTCGCTCCTCTGGGGGAACAGCCAGAATGTGGGCAAGGTCTTGGGATGCGGGAATGGTAGGAGGCCCCTCTGAATGTCTGTTTCTGCATCCCTTTGTTAAGCTGTCTCATTGAGTGTCACACCCAGCTGCCTTGTGGAGTAGTTTGCTGATTTTAACAACTCCCAGGGCATAACTGTTATATGGTCTTCTGGGCTTGTTCCCACCCTGGGGGGGTTAGCTGTCACTTTCCCTGGGTCTCACTTGTAAACTGTGGTTTAGACTGTTGTGCTGAACTCAGAGGAGCAGCCTGAGGCCTGAACCTTCTTGTACTGTTTCAAATAGGGCAGTTCCTTTGGGGAGCTGTTTGCAGCCCTCTCTGGGCTGCCTTTCTCCCAGGCAGGATCTCTGAGTTTTCTTGGCTTGCTTCTCCTGGTGTCTCACCCTGCTCTGTGAGTGAGATGGGGCAGGGGGCACTTGGCCTGGTGTTCTCAGCCTGCCATCTAAGGGTAGGCGTTAGGCAGAGGAAGGGCACCCCCAAACTCTTGGCCATACTCACCAGGGGAGTAAAGCCCCATCTTCTTGGCCACACCCACCCTCAGTGAGGGAGCTCTGACTAGCTGTGGTGGGGGTGGGGATGGGCGGTGAGTGGGAGGGCAGCAGGAAATGGCCGAAGCTCCCCAGACTCTCTGTTCTCACCAAGTTTTGGTAAAATTTCTTGATTCAATGTCTCTTCATTTGCTGAATGCACTGAGGACAATTTCTGGAGATTATAAATGTCTGTTTTTTAAATCGGCTCTCACCTGTTTTACTTGTTTTGCTGTGGGTGGGTCTGTATAGTACCCCATGCTGTGTTCCAGAGGTGGAAATTTTCTCCCTGTTTGTGAACTAAGGTGATGCCTGTGGTTCTTAGACTCAGATGCAGTTGGTCATCTGGGAGGAGCCTTTAAAACCGCGCTGCTTGGCTATTGATTGGATTATTTTGTATTAATATGAATGACATGGGCAAGAAGTAAAGCAAGACAGGGAGCCTACCCTCTCTGAAGTTCCATGGCACTCTGTAGCACGTTCTGGAGAAACACCAGCCTTGTCCAACATAGCTGGATGCCAGTGCCCCTCCCAGCATCATTTATAAAAATATTTGAGGGTCAGAAGCCTTTCAAAGGGCACAAGAATAATTCTTCTAGTGATACGAGGTCTGGGGCAGGTGACTGACGTTGTAAAGCAAAATAGTTACTTAATTCAAGTGTTCAGCATTTATAATATCCGTTGTGTGGCAGCATCTTATCAGGATGTTAACAGAATCAAAACATGAAATATTGACTTTAATTTTCAAATGGCTATAAGGAATGGCTGTGGATGTGCAGGTATCATGATCAGTTTGTGTATCTTTACATTTTTTTTCCCGTAAGTGTATCCTCAGTGAAGTTTTAGAATAGATGGGTCCTAGGGTGTCTTCCAATGACCACAACCGATTCTACCATTTGCAGTGGACACCAGCAAGGTATCCAACAATTTAACTCAATTCTGACACTATCTACCTGGAAACAGCATCAAACCCCACAGGTTAAGGGCTCAGTCCCAGAAGACTGTCCCCACTTCAAATGCCAATAGAAAATCCATGGCCACTCACATTTCTGACCGGCTGGCTTTGCAAGTCAGGGTCCCATGACCTCCTCCTCAGCTTCCATCATTTGCCTGAACAGCGCACGGAGCTCAGGGAAACACATTTACCGGGTTATCATGTAATGAAGGACGTGATACAGGATGCAGATGAACAGCTTGGTGATGGGGTACATAGGGCAAGTCTCAGAGGGTCCTCAGTGCTAACGCTTCTGTCCCCGTGGGGTTGGGGTACGTCACCCTCCTGGTATGTAGATGCGTTCACCAGCCCAGAATCCCCTGGACCCCTTACTGCTGGGATTTATGGAGGCTTTCTCATGTGGGTGTGATCAGTCACTAACTTCATTTCCGGCTCCCTCCCCTCTCAGGAAGCTGGGAGTGGGGCCCAAAGTTCCAGGCTTCTACCCATGGCTGGTCTTTCTGGTGAACAATGGCCACCCAAGAGCCCACTAGGGTCTTTCATTAGAGGAAAAGATGCTCCTATCACTCAGGAAATTCTAAGAGATCTAGGAGCTTGGTGTCAGAAGCTCCAAACACCTAGGAAGTTGCAAGGGGCTTAAGAGCCCTGTGCTAGGAACTGGGACCCAGACCAGATGTGTAGTTCTTTTCACTCTGCAGGCCCTGAGCTGCGATGGTCCCAGCTCCATGTGCTTGGTTTTCTGTAGGATTCAGCAATTGTGTCTGAGTCTGCCGAGTTAAGGTTGTTTAATCTTTTGAAGTCCTTTTACGAAAGGCTTCACCACGCAGACGTAAAAGTGACAGTATTGAGTGTGGGGGTGCAGCCCTGCCAGTAACCGCTCCACTCTTAGCTTGGCCATTGTACCAAGCACCATGGGCTGGGCCGCTTGTAGCCAGCAGATGTTTACTTCTCGCAGCTCTGGAGGCTGGACGTCCCAGATCAAGGCCCCGGAGGTTGGTGTCTGGTGAGGACGCCTTCCTGGTTCACAGAGGACATCTTCCTTCTATGTCCTCATGCAGTGGAAGAGACGAGGGAACTCCCTGAGGTCTCATTTATGAGGGTGCTAATCCCATTCCTGGGGTTCTACTCTCACATCCCCATCACCTCCAGAGGCCCTGCCTCCTATTATAATCCCGGTAGTGTTTAGGATTCAGCATGTGATTCAGGGAGACAAAGCCTATAGCTGGGTTAGCTCCCAGTGTTGTGCTGTGTCACCCCTAAGTGACCCATCAGCATTTAGTCTAACACAAGGCCATCCTCAGCCCCTTAGGTCTACACTCAGACTCTTTCTGGAGTAAGGGGTCTCTGGGTCCGGTTCACAACCAGATTGCCAGTGAAGAAAGGCACCAAATTGCTCACCCTAAACTTAAAGGCACGCACACCCCTTTTTGAATGGGAGGGGGCATGGCTGACTCCCCATGGGAGGTATGGTCTTAGCAGTGTGACTGAAGATCAGATAGTTGTAGGACAGAGGCGGAGGCTGTAAATTGGCTTTCTCTGTGTTTGGCTCAGGTAAACTTTTAAAATTAAGCCCATACTTTGCCTGTACACTGTGATATGCTAGAAGTAAACCCATAAGACGACTTTCAGAAGCTATTGGGGTGATTTTACGTCTGAAATCCTCAGCTCAGCGTACAGCTGGCATCACTAGAGGTGTTCACAGCCCCCTCAGGGGTCTGTCCTACATCTGTGCCTGTGTCTTCTTTCATATAAAAGCCTTGCAGAATTCTGACCAGAGAATAATGTCTGCAAAGATGATGTTATTTTTGTCTAAAGCTCAGCTGGAAGTACCCAGATGTAAACCTAAGAATGAGAACAGTGTGGCTCCCATTTTGTATGATGGGTGCGGAGGCTTCACTGTCACAAACACCCATAACACAATTCTGACGGAGACAGTGTGAGCCCGTACATCATGTGCTACATTCCTTCTGCACAATTCACTTAGAAAAAGTAGCATTTCTTTTTGATTCCTTATTTCTGGCATTAATTGGTCTAAATGTGAAATGAATGACTTTGTTTTTAAGAGGTACAAAAAGATGAAAATAAAGGGCCTCTACCCTTTGGTCTTGAAATGGAAACAGAGAGGACAATCACTTTTGAACTATCCTTAGAAGAATGAGAGGATTGGAATCAGAGACTGTTTCCTCCACAATGTTTATTGTTGTTGAATGAACTTTATGATGCATGATGTCCTGACCTAAAGAGAGCAGTGGACCAGGCAGGGGAAAGAGGACAAAGGTCTTCTTAGCTTTATGGTGAGATTCAACACACATTAATAACTGAGAATATGGTTCTACTTTAAAAAACTGAATTATCTTGTTTCCAATATGTAAGGGCAACAATATCCTTTCGTTTCCATGGTATCCAGGTGTGTGGTGTCTGTTGTCAATACTTTACTGCTGTCAGAGTTAATTTTACTTACTCCAAATAGAGTTTATTTTGCTCCTGACATGTTCCTGGAGAAAGGTGACTTTGAAAGGGGATATTTGTGATAAACCCAGCAGAAAAGAAGGTGGTGTTCCCATGGAGAAGGAGCGAGTCATGTTACAGAAGCCATTATTTAGATCCGAGTTGTCCCACCGCCAGGATAGGGACCTTCATCTTAAGTGGTCTTGGTGGACTGTCCACTCCCCTCCACCTGAAGATCACCTCTGTGGGAGTCACCAGCGAGGGGCAGGTAGCTCCCAGAGCCACTCAGTTTTCCTGGAACTAATTTTTGTCTTTCACTTCTTTTTCTTGGTGTTCAAAATTCAAATAATAATACAAGGATGTCTAATTAGAACACCCCCACCTCTAGCAATAACCACAGTTATCAGTTTGCTAAGAGTTTTCTGGATGTTTTTTTCAGTCTTCTGTGGCTTCTGACATTGGAATGTAGGCAGCGGTGGCCTGCAGGCTCCTTCTGGCCTTGGGCAGGAGTCGACTACATGAGGCTTCTCCACTGGGACCTGGTCTCAGCCATGCAGACTGTCCCCATAACTGATGTCGCAGAGCTGTCTGTTTTTATTTGTTTTTTATTTTTTCTCTTCAGTTCTTTCTCCTAACATTTTGGAGAGCAGCCACCACCGAGACAGCCTTTTGTGGCTGTTGGGAGGAAATCAGTGCTTCAAATCCAATAACTGCAGTGTCCAGTGTGGTGTTCTCTTGATCCAAGTTTAGGCTTCACTGTTTCTGGCACATGGTGCAATTTTGCGACTACTTCCTTTCAGTAGCACTTGTCATGTCTCTTGGGTTTTTGCAGCCACCCTGCAGTGGGGTCAGGGTAAAACCAACCCCAGAGAGTTGGGGTCCATGGACCAGAGAAGGCAGCCTCCTATCTTGGGGCTGCTGCAGTCCTGGTGGGGACCAAGAGCTCAGCCTGGAGAAGGACGTGGCTTGTCCAGGAACACTGTCCCCTGGTACATGCTGTGGGGAGCAGGGTGGGGCCAGGACAATGTCCGCCCCAGCATGGGGCACTCAGACCCAAAAGCGGACAGCCCATATGTGGACAGGGAGACAAGTAGGGTGCTGGTAAACTCAGCTCTTGGGTCCCTCTCCTCTGGATGTATGTGCCCTGAGGCCCAGACCTCATTCCTCAAGGTGCCAGCTCTCCTTATACCCCAGGGATCTGGTGGGGCACCCTCTCTGAACCCAGGAGGGGCCCACGGATCCTTCTCGCAGAGACCTGTAAAACCCAGCACCCTCATAAACAGCTCCCTTCCCAGTGCCCCCACTTAGCCTGGTAAGTGAGGCCAGGCCAGCCTGGTAGCCTCTCCTGCCTGCACACAGGACAGTCAGTGGTCAGCCCAGGGTATCCCTTGGTCTCTCCCTTCCTTCTGGGCCCTCACACCTGGCTGAGGGCGCCCTTCCAGTTATGCCACACTGAGGATGTCCTGGAGCTCTTTCTGGGGTCCACATTGCTGAGCATGGGGACCTGAAAGACCCCGGAGCCAGATTCCAGGACCCAGGGATTCCCTGCTGCCCTGCCTCCTTGCCCAGGCTGCTGTGTCAGGCAGGACTTCCTTCCCTTGTCTTTCTGGTACATCTCCTCCCTTCTGAGCCCCTTGCCGCCCCTCCTCCCCTTGTTCTCAGCTTTTGGCTGTGGGTGTAGACTCTCTTGGCCGAGGGGAGGCAGTGAGAACACAAAACCATGGGGAGGATAGGTGAGGGGGTAATGGGGTTTTTCTTTTTCATTTGATTGCCTACTTTATCTACTGACATGAGGTCTTTTAGACTTAACTCTGCATACAATTCAACTCATTTTTAAACTGATGTGTAGCACTCACTGCCCAGTGACATGATCATTCTTTATCCATTTTCATATTGATGGCCATATAGGTTCTTTCCAAGGGTTCTCCATCAAAAGCAACAGTATGATTAAAAACCCTCTGTCCAGACCCCTGGACATTGCAGGTTGCCTGACAGGTGGCATGAGCTAGACTTCTTACAGTGGGTCTGGGACAGGAGCCTCCAACATCTGGGGCACTCAGGTGTTTCTCATCCCAGGACTCTCCTACCCCCGCCCTGTAAGAACTCCTGAGATTTCATGAGATTTGTGAGATTAAGTTTCCTTTGGGAAGAGTGGCGGCTGCTGCAGCTCCTCAGTGGCGGCTGCTGCAGCTCCTCTGTCATTCCCTGAAGACTATTGTTTTGGACTGGATTTCCCAGAAAACAGCACGTTGGAATATGTAGAAGTGGCCCAGAACACAATGGTCCTATTCTTTGGTCCATTCTTTCTAATCATTGATCTTGTTCCCTACCTCAGCACTGGTTCTTGCAGACATTTCAGCTTCTGAGTTTCTGCTCTGTTAAAATTATCAGGCACAGATTCCAGTCTAGATGGTAGAGTAAATAGATGCTGTGTTCACCTCTTCCCATGACCACATCAGAATTACAACTAAATTATAGAACAATCAACCTGGAGAACCACCTGAAGACTAGTTAAACAGAAGTCCTATAACTAAGGACACACAGAAGAAGCCACATGGAGACTGGTAAGAGGGGTGGAGATGCTGAAGGAGTTAGTCCTACACCCATGGTGGGGTTAAAAATCGAGGAATAATTTGGCTGCGGAAGTGCCCCCTGAGGAACAAGGGGTTCCAGCCCCATAGCAGGGTTCCCCAGCCCAGAGCACGAGTACCAGAAAGAGAAGTCCCCACAACATCTGGCTGTGAAAATCAGCAGGGATTTCATCTGTCTGGGTGACAGTTAAGGTGGCTATAGACCCAGGAGTCCTCTTAAAAAGCCTACACACAGACTCTCTCACTTCCAGGTGCTCACTTTGGGCTTTAACAGAGGGACAGAGGCTGGGGGATGGGGTGCCAGAGACATACAGGGATAATCTGACCTGCGTGGCTTCAGGACAAGGTCTGGAGGGACAGCACTATTGCCCCTTTGCCGAGCCCTTCTCCTGTGCAGCCTACAGGTGGGCATCATCTTTCCTGTATTGGGCCCCCTCCCCACTCAGCCAAACCTGAATCTGCATTAACCTGGTGATATCCACTTGTTCTATCCTGGTGACTCCTCAGGACCTTGTGTCACCCAACTCTCATACTGCCCAAGACTCTTTTAGCATTTGAGCCTTATGGGCAGTCTGCAGTCCTCCAGGCACCCTGTGCCTTTTGCTGAGCTGCTCCAGGCTCAGTACTGGTGGCAGGTGGCCTTGTTTCACAGCGTGGCCTCTCCCATGTGCCTCCAGTTTCAGCATAGGCAGTGACCAACTATGGATCACGTTGTAGCTCCTGCCAGGTAGCCTTGGACCAGTCACAGGCAGCAGCTGACCTTGGCCTGCACGGGAGCCCCTCCCAAAAGACCCCAGGACCAACACACTCTGAGGATGACTTCATATCACAACAGAGCACTGCTCAATTTGCTCCACAAGCAGCAGACCCAAAGGGGGGTCTTGGCAAGCAGCATAGTGCACTGGGGCAAATCCTGCTCTAGGGAGTCAGCCCCTAAACAGCAGCTCCTACTCTGTAGTTGTGACCAACCCTCACAACCCTTCAGGCTGAGTGTCAGTCCCACCCACTGACATGCCAACAACATCCAAGGCTCAACTACAACAAGAGGGCACACAGACCCATACAAGAGACACTCCTTGAGCACCTGGCTCAGGTGATCAGGGAGACTGTACCACTGGGCCCCTCAGGACACCTACTATACAAGGCTATCCTACCAACACTACAAGTCTACCTATTACATAGAAACAAATATGAAGAGGCAGCCAAAATGAGGAGACAAAGAAATATGTCCCAAGTGAAAGAACAGAACAAAGTTCCAAAAAAAGAACTAAACAAAATAGAGGGAAGCAATCTACCAGACACAGAGTTCAAAACACTGGTTATAAGGATGCTCGAAGAACTTAATGAGAACTTCAAAAAAAGAGATAGTAAGCATGAAAAAAAGGACATAGAAATCATTTAAAAAAGTAGAATACAATAACTGAAATGAAAAATATACTAGAAGGAATCAACAATAGATTAGATGATGCAGAGGATCAAATTAGTGATTTGGAAGATAAGGTAGCAGAAAACACTGAATTGGAACAGCAAAATAAACAAACAAACAAACAAACAAACAAATAAATAATAACAATAGTTTAAGGGACCTCTGGGACAAAATCAAGTGTAACAATATTTACATCATAAGGGTACCAGAATGAGAAGAGAGAGAGGAAAGGATTGGAAACCTATTTCAAGAAATAATGACTGAAAACTTCTTTAAACTGTCAAAGGAAATAGACATATAAGTCCAGGAAGCACAGGGAGTTTCAAACAAGATGAACCCAAAGAGGCCCACACCAAAACACATCATTAAAATGCCAAAGGTTAAAGACAGAGAGAGACTCTTAAAAGTAGAAAGAGAAAAACAGTTAGTTACCTACAAAGGACCTCCTATGAGACTGTCAGCTGATTTCACAACAGAAGTGTTGCCAGCTAGAAGAGATTAGCATGAAATATTCAAAGTGGTGAAAAGCAAGGACCTACAATCAAGATTACTCTACACAGCGAGGCTTATCATTTAAAACTGAAGGAGAGGTAAAGAGCTTCCCTGACAAAAAAGAAAAAAAAAAAAAAGCTAAAGGAGTTCATCACTACAAAACCAGTTTTACAAGAAATGTTAAAGTGATTGCTTTAAGAAGAAGGAGGGGGAGAACATAAATATGAATAATAAAGTGACAATAACTACATACCTATCAATAATTACTTTAAATTTAAATGGATTAAATGTTCCAATCAAAAGACATAGAGTGATTGAATTGATAAGAAAACAAGATGCATGCATATGATGTCTACAAGAGACCGACTTCAGATTGAAAACACACACACAAACAAAGTAAAGAGAGGAAAAAGATATTACATGCAAATGGGAAAAAAAGCTGGGGTAACAATACTTTTTTCTTTTAAATTAGTTTCAAGTATATAGTACATTGGTTAGACATCTATATAGTTCATAAAAAAATATGGAATGCTTCATGAATTTGCATGTCATCCTTGTGCAGGGGCCATGCTAATCTTTGTGTCATTCCAATTTTATTATATGTACTACTAAGTGAGCACAGGGATAACAATGCTTATACCAGACAAAATAGGTTTTAAAACAAAAGCTATAAGAAGAGATCATCATTACATAATGAAAAAGGGATCAATCCAACAAGAGGATATAATTTTGGTAAACATTTATGCACCCAACATAGGAACACCAAAATATACAAAACAGATATTGATGGACATAAAAAGAGACATCGACAGTTATATAGTAGGGGACTTTACATCCCATTGACACCAAAGGACAGATCTTCCAGACAGAAAATCAGTAAGAAAACAGCAGCCTTAAATGACACATTAGACCAGATGGATTTAATTGATACTTTAAAGCATTTCAGCCCAGCCCAAAGCAGCAGAATATACATTCTTTTCAAGTGCACAGGGTACATTTTCCAAAATAGACCATATGTTAGGCCATAAAACCAATCTCTATAAATTTAAGAAGATTGAAATCATGTCATGTATCTTCTCCAACCACAATGACATAAAACTAGAAATTAATTACAAGAAAAAAAACCCCTGCAAAACACAAGCACATGAAGCCTAATAACATGCTACTAAACAATGAATGTGTTAACAATAAGATCAAGAAAGAAATCAAAAAATACATTGAGACAAGTGAAAATGAAAAGCTAATGACCCAAAATATATGGAACAGAGCAAAAGCAGTCCTTAGAGGGAAATTCATAGTAATACTGGCCTACCTCAGGAAACAAGAATAGTCTCAAAGAAACAATCTAATCTTACACCTAAAGGAACTAAAGAAAAAGAACAAACAAAGCCCTAAGTGAGTAAAAGGCAGGAAATAATAAAGATCAGAGTGAAAATAAATGAAATAAAATCTAGAAAAACAATACAAAAGATCAATGAAACGAAGAGCTGGTTCTTTGAAAAGATAAAATTGATAAACCTGTACCCAGACTCATCAAGAAAAAGAGAGAACCCAAATAAATAAAATCAGAACTGAAAGATGTGACAACTGACACCACAGAAATACAAAAGATTATTTAAAAAATATTACAATTATGCCAATAAATTGGACAATTTGGTAAAAATGAAAAAAATCCTAGAAATATAC
The DNA here is from genome assembly GCA_028627145.1 of Eidolon dupreanum. NCBI lineage: Eukaryota > Metazoa > Chordata > Mammalia > Chiroptera > Pteropodidae > Eidolon > Eidolon dupreanum. Next base: position 36,084,711 of record CM053515.1, read on the forward strand.
AATCTTTGAAGACTGAATCAAGAAGAAACAAAAAATCTGAACAGACTGATTGCTACTAATGAAATAGTACTCATAATCAAAAAACTCCCAACAAAAGCTTTGGACACAGGGAAAAAAATGTCATAGATGATAGAGGAGGTTCTGTTCATCTCTCTGGTGACCAAATCAAAGTTGTGATGGAAACAAGGAGCAGCCGCAAGGAAAAATAGCCTGGGATTTAGAAGAACAAGCCATACAACTAGGGAGAAATCCAAGAAAGCACCCTGCAACAGCAGAAGGTAGGTCAGGGTGAGGACATGGGGCTATCCTGTCTCGAGCAGCTGAGTAAGATGGAGGCTGTGGCCGTGCCTGTGAGAGGATTTTCAGGGTGACAGAACTGCTCACTCTGAGCACCAGTGCTGATTCGGCTGCTCACAGGGGGCACCAGGAACTTACAGGGGGACACTGAGTTGTTGGAGTGAGGGTCTAAGCGAGATTAGCTCTGTATAGAAGTGCCGTAGATATCCATTGTTCTCTGTTGAGCCCTCCCCTCTCCCAGTGCATGGACACAGTGTGACCATAGCCATGACATTATCAAAGTGGATAACAGAGGTCGCTCCGCCCAGAGGACTTCCTGCAACCCTATTTCCCCCAACTCATGGCCCCACCCAAGCCATATCCAGGTGTGTCCTCAGTGAGTTAGGTACTCCTTGTTGAGCAACAACTAGATTCACACTGGAGGCAGCTGGCCTCGAATTCTGGTGTGGTCTTTTAAGGCAACTATAAGCACAACATCTGTAGATTGCTTGCTGAATCTTAACAGGTGGCCCTGGAAGGGCAGAGACTTGGGCTACGTTTGGCCTGCAACCCCTCTCAGGACTGTGCCCCTGGACACCTACTTCACAAATCCACACTAAGAAGACCAGGAGACTTAGGAGCTTTCCTTAGTACATAGAAACAGACACGGAAAGGCAGCCAAAATGGGAAGACAAAGAAGCAGAAACCATATGACAGAACAGAACAGAGATCCAGATATAATGGAGTCAAGTAATCTAACAGATGCAGAGTTCAAAACACTGGTTATAAAGATGCTCAATGAACTTTTGGGAAGTGTAGATAAATTCAGCAAAAAGATAAAAAACATAAAAATGGAAATGAGAACCAGTCTGAAATGAAGAACACATTAGCTGAGATGAGAAGTATATTAAAGGGAATAAACAAAGGAATAAACAAAGTGAATAAAGAAGAGGATCAAATACCTTATCTAGAGGATGGGAAAGCCAAGGACACTCAGTCAGAATGGCAAGAGATAAGATGCCAAGACTATAAAAATAATTTAAGGAGCATATAGGATACTATTAAGGGTCCAAATATCCATCTGATCGGCATAACTGAAGAAACCAAGATGTTGAACAGCTGTTTGAAGAAATAATGATGGAAAACTTTCTTAACCTGGTGAAGGAAATGGACGTAAAATCCCAGGAAGCTCAGAGAATTCCAAAAATCAGGGATCCAAAGAGGCCTACACCAAGACACATTATAATTAAAATGCCAAACGTTAAATACAAAGAAAGAATATTAAAAGCAGCAAGATAAAAACAGATAATTACTTATAAGGAAATACCCATAAGACTGGCAGCTGATTTCTCAAAAGAATCTATGCAGGACAGAAGGGTTTGTCAACAAATATTTGACAGGATGAAGACCCAGGATCTATAATCAAGGATACTTTGTCCAGCAAAGCTATCATTTAGAGTTGAAGGACAGATAATGAGCTTCCCAGACAAAAATAAGCTAAAGAAATTTATCACCACCAAGCCAGTATTACAGGAAATGTTGGAGGGATTTCTTTAAGAAGAAAAAATACAAAAGACTCACTTCAGATTAAAAGACACACACAGATTAAAAGGAAGAGGATGAAAAAAGATATTGCTTTGATGGACCTAGAAGGTATTTAAGTCAGACAGAGAAAGATAAACACTATATGATTTCACTTATATGCAGAATCTAAGGAATAAAAAGAACAAACTAATCAAAAACAGACTCACAAATATAGTATACAATTTGGCAACAGAAAGAGGGGAGGGGAGTTTGGAGGGCTGGGAGAATGGGATGAAGGGTTAAAGAAGTACAAATTAGTAGCTGATGGATTATCATGGGAATGTGGAGCATGGCATAGGGAATGCAGTTAGCATTAATACATTGGCTAGGTGGAGGGTCAGGGGAGGGAGGGAACAAATGGGGGGGGATCATTTTATGAACTATATAGATGTATAACTAATGTACTGTGTACTTGAAACCAATTAAATAATTTAAAAAATAGCTCTGGACAAGATAGTCACAGGCAAATTTTATCAAATATTCGAAAAACAATTAGCACCTATCATTCTCAAACCATTTCAAAAAATTAAAGAGAAGGTTCTCAAGCTCATAATATGAGGCCACCATTACCCTGATTCCCAAACCAGACAAAAAAAAAAAAATTAGAAGCCAATATCCCTGATGAGCATAGCTGCAAAAATCCTCACAAAATATTAGCAACCAGATTTAGCAATACATTAAAAAGATCATACACCATGACCAAGTGGGATTTATTTATTTATTCAATATCCACAAATCAATTAAGGTGATATACCACATAAAGAAAATAAAGGATAAAAATTATATGATCATATTAATAGATGCAGAATAAGCATTTGACAAAATCTAGCATCCATTTATGATAAAAACTCTCAGCAAAGTGGGAAAAGAGCAAACATATAGAAGGCCATATATGACAAAGCCACAGCTAACATCATACACAATGGGGAAAAGCTAAAAGTGTTTTCCTTAAGATCAAAAACAAGACAAAGATGTCCACTTTCACAATCACCATTCAGCATTGGAAGTCCCAGCTACAGCAATAATATTTTAATAACCGCATATAATGCCAAGTGGGTACTAGACTTATCAGAGGATCACTATGTAAATTATATAAATGCATAACCACTATGCTGTTCACCTGACAGTAATATAAAATTGTATTGAATGTCAACTGCAATTGAAATTAAAAAACCCCTTCTATCCACCTACGAGCAGAATTGCTGTCTTCAAACTGTTTGCCTTTGTGCCTCCGCAGAATTTCTAAATCGCTACATACTTTTTCAAAACTAAGCTCCCAAGTTTATTTGGATTTTACTTGTTTTGTCATTAATGCTCCCTTTTTGTTCCAGGATGCCATGCAGGCTGTGACGATGCACGGCATCATGTTGTTACCCTGGTAGTGCTCTGTTTGTCATCTATACTCAGTAGAAACTGGGTGATGCCTGTCTGTATGTAAACTTGAGCAAATCACTCCAGCCACTCTGCACCTCAAGTTTTGCTGCTGTAAAAGGGGAAACACTATGTTGGGGGACAATGGGGATTCCAGTGAGATCTTAACATGAAGCCCTGGAAAGTGTTACTACACATCTTTGTTTTTCATGTGGGACGTGCACTGGCTTCACCTGCATCATTCACAAGTGAGTTAAGCTTCACAAATGTCTGCTTTTTAAAACATTACAAGGGATTGAAACCCTCTTCCCCCAGAATATACAACTGCATCTTTACCTGGACTCTGTGTATGATGAGATGAGAGACACTCTGGGAACCCACTTGGTTTTGCATTAACTTCCCTGAGAATGGGAGTGTTGGTCTGAGGGACACAGTGGGTGGTGAATGCAATTGGGGATGGGAAGCCTCCAAACAAGAGTGTCCCCAGACAGACACTGAAAGTCTCAGGGGCCCAGTGGGCGATGGGAATCTGCTCTTATTGCTGAGCCCCGTGAGGTGGCTGCCACTGTTTCTATGGGTGCAGTGGGTGCACGGATTGTTGACAACACCTGTCTAACCAAGTGCGCAGCACCCCCTGCTGGAATGGGAATACTGAGGAGAGTGGGCTCCTGTGAGTGCCAAGAGATGCATAGCTGACATGGGACCTGTCCCCAAGAAAGGAGTTGGGTGGATTTTAAGAGCCAAGAGGTCCAGGGGATGCTGAGCCTGGAGTCTCTCATCTCCTAGGACTGAAGACACAGGCCTGTTCTCCACTGGGAGTGTGGGGACGGTGACCCAGAGAGAGAACAGAAAGGAGGGTGGGCCATAGAGGACACAAGACGGGGAGGGGATGGAGGAGGAGGGTGGGCTGTGGAAGACATAGAGGCTCCTCTATAAAAAGTGTGCAGAGTGTACGTGTACCTCCTCTGGGCCTCCCTTATTCCAGTAGAGCTAGCCAGCATGCCGTCCCTTCCCCCTCCCATGGCTGTGTCTTAGGAAGTGTGCAGCAGACATACACATACACACACACATGCACCAGCTGTGGGTCCCCAGGGCCATGCCATGGAGGCTGAGCACCTGCTCTGGGGTTTTTCTTCATCACTGGGTACTATAGATTGAATGTGTTCTCTCAAATTTACATGTAGAAGCCCCAAGCCCCAACATAACGTGTGAGGTAGTGGGGCCTTTGGGAGGTTATTAAGGTTAGAAAGAGTCGTAAGGGTGACCCCCATGGTGAAATCAGTGTCCTTATAAGGAGAGAAAGACCAGAGGTCTCTCTCCATCACGTGAGGCCACAGCGAGTGGACACCAGCTGAGACCCAGGAAGGGGTACTCAGCTGATACTGATCTGCCAGCACCTTCATCTCAGACTTGCATCCTTCAAAACCATGAGCAATAAACGCTGTTGAAGCCGCGGTCTTCTTACAGTGGCCTGAGATGACCAAGACCTTGGGAGCACCCACGAGGGGACCAAGGAGAGACCCTGGATCAGGTAGGTGCAGGGGGCCTGGCCTGGGGGGTGGGCAAGAAGGACAGGAAGTAGGTGTTGTAGGTGGCTGTAGGAGGGCTTCCCCTCCACCCTGTCCCCACAGCCTCCACCCAGAAATAAGTGTGGTCAGGGTGCCAGGCTGTCCAGGGACACAGGTGGGCTTGGTCTGGTGGGGGCCTAACTGAGAACCGGGTAGGGGGCTGCCCAGTGGGGCCTCTCCTAGGAAAAGGCCAGTCCCCTGCCTCTGGGGAACCTAGATCAAAAACGGGAGGCTCTCCCTTGAATGGACCTCATCTGAGGGCAGAGCCAGGGCACGATACAAAGGCGGCCTCTGCACCCCACCTGACCCCAGGGCCTTTCCATGGACAGACCCCTGCCTTACCCCTGCCCTTGAGCCAGCATCAGGGCTCATGTCCTTGCCTGACACCCAGCTTGGCTCCCACATCCTCTGTGCCCCACTGTGTCAGTGAGAAAACTAAGATTCTGACTACCCAATGTGATCAGTATCTTAGCTCAGTCAATGGTATCCCCTGGATGATCCTTGGTCCCCTGGGGGTGGTCCCTGCCCTCCTGGGCTCCCTCCCAGCCTGCACTCCAAACGCTAATTGAGGAGGGATCCTGACCAGCTGGGGGCTGTGTTAGGCCCACATCATCAGGGGTCTCCTCCTTTCCCCAAGCCACTCTGAGCCTCTGCCCTTTGCCTCCCTGAAACCCAATCAGGGCAGTGACAGCCAGGCTATTTTGGAGCTGGGCTGAGCTGCCTGGCCCATGGTGGGGGCAGGGTGGGGGCGGGCCAGACTTCTCCAGCTGACAGCGTTTGCCTGTCCTCTGTCCCTGTCCAGTCTGAGGACCAGCAGGAGTGTGGAGGACAGGCTACTGGCAGGAGCTGTGTCGGTCCTGGGCCCTCAGAGGGAGGTGAAACCGGGTGGCCCCTGCCCCACCGTCTGAGCCCTTGGCCTGGGCATCCACCGCCCCAAGTTCTCCTGTAGAGACAGGTGAGGAGGCAAAGTGGGCAAAGGTAGGGGCCATCTTATATGCCACCCCTCCCTCTAGGGTGGCTTGGCTGAAGGTCATGGCTCTAAGGGACAGAGGGGCTTGGGGTGGGGTTCCAAGCAGGCTGTGTTGCTCTCTGGTTGGGGCTCTGGATTCCAGCCCCTGCCCCATGGTGATCTGAGCGGGGTCCTCATGCAGGGAGCGAACAGCCAGGCTGGGAGCCTGGGGCTGTGCCTCCCCAATCCCCCCACCCTCCAACCACTGCTCCACAGTGGACTGGGGGTCCAGCCAGCCCTGCCCCCAGCTCTGCTGAGATGGATGCGCGCTGACAGCTGGGGCTATTTTGGGCCTGTTGGCTCAGTGAAGGGGACAGCCAGAGGGGCAGTGACACCTGACTCCAGGAAAGAATTTCCCGTGGAGTGCAGGAAGCGGGGCTGGGGGTCTGGAGGCAAAGATCCAGGAGCTGTCCTTGGAGTCTTTTCTGGAAGGGTGTGGGGGCAGCAGGATGGGGGCGGGTTTCTGCTGTTGGACTAGAGCCACTTCCCACCCCGGCTCATCCAAAACATGGACCCGAGAATGGCCAAGTGCTACAGAAGCAAGTGGATGAGGGGCATGGGGTGTGGGGTAGGAATGACCCCAGGTGAGGTCTCAGCCCTGGAATGAGACTCCTGCTAGTGCCCAGCAGAGGGTCAACAAGAAACTGCCTTCCCAGGAGGGCGTCTGAGGGAGGAGGGGCCTCCTGGGAGGCTGGGGCTGAGGTCATAACTGGGTCCCCCTCCTGAGGCCTGTTCCTGCCAATATGTCACGGGGAGGAGGAGGCTGCTGCAGGTAGGTATCCTTGTGCCTAGAGGTGGGCTTTCATTGTCCCTTCCCCTGCTCAGCCTGAATGAAGGAGGATCTAGAGTCCTTGGGGACATGCTCAGGGTGCCTGGCCCTGCTGACTGGTGGGGATGCCTGCCTGACAGGGCTGCCATGGGGCTCTGAGGCTGTTATGACTTGGTGAACCTCCTCTGACCCCATGGGGTCGGCTGCATCAGGGTAGGAAGTGTAGGCCTTGGACTGGGAGCAGGGCTTTGGTATAGTCCCCAATAGGCTGAGAGGATCTCGGAGTGTCTGCCCACCCTTGCCAGGCTGGGGGCAGCCTGTCCACCATCAAGGGCTGGGGAAGCCTCTTACACACGAGCAGAGATGGGAGCTCCCTTCCTGTCTCTGTCCTTTTGGCCCCCAGAGGCTCAGGCTGTGGCAGTTTCCCCACAACATGCTCGCTCATGAGCTTGGAGTAGCTTCTCTGGCACCTGCTCTGGGTGTGTTGGTGGGGAGGATGCATGTCCTATCTTGGGGAACCCACATACTGACTATATGATTGGGGAGTTCACTGCTCTCAGGTCCCTGGTGTCTAAGTAACCCTTTCACAGAGGGACACTATGGCCCAGGGGGGTGTCCATGGAGGCAGGGCTTGAGTGGCCACCAGCTCAGGTCCTCCCAGGCCTGCCCAGCCCAGCTAGGCCATGGGGCGGGGGAAGTGGCTGGCGAGGTGGGGGACAGAGGTGCTGATTGCACAGTGAGTCAGCAGGCTGGTCTGGGCTCATCCTCCTCCAGGGGGATTAAGGGGGATTAGGTCCTGAATCACAGCAGAGGACCCAAGAACATCATCTCAGTCCCGGGGCGGAGGGAGTTAAGGAACTTGGGGCCAGCCAGGGGCTTAGTGAGGTCCACTGTGCTTGTTGTTCTTACAGAAGCCCCAGGTAGGCAGGGCTCTGTCTTGCTCCACCCACTTGTGCTGGGAACAGCCAGGGGCCACCTGGGGCCTTCAGTCCAGCTGCTGGAACCACAGAGTGATCAAGCTACCAGCAGCCCCCCAGGTTAGGTCCAGCTAGTGGGCCTAGCCGTTCTCAGCCTGGATGTCCCTGGCTCTTCCTGGGGAATTCTCCACTGTCCTCTGTAAGCACACTGCTGAATGTGCAAGCTCCAAAGGGATGACAGGCACTCACAGCAAGGGGCCAGCCAGCCCTGTGAACTGGGGCTTGGGTTTTAGGAGGAGCCTGCCTGGCTACAGGGTTTCCATACCATCCTTGCTCACTGATGAGCACAACCCCCCAGGGGCTGAGAGAGTGGGGAGCCCCAGGAGAGGTAAGGTGATCCCCAGCCCAGGGGGGACACCACAGATCTGCATGGCTGATCCGGGAAGAGACAGGCACCGCAGTGTGATGCTGCAAGGGAGGAGGGCACACAGGCTGCTGGTGCGGTGCTCTGGGACAGGTGTTCAGCTGGACCTGGAGTCAGGGCTGCAGGACTAAAGCTGGGGGGAGAGGGAGGAGAAGTTTGTCCACTAGGAGAACCAGTTTTGGAGTGGAGCCAGACCACAAATGTCCAGAAAGGGGCAAATCTGCACTTCGGGACTACAATGCCTTCTGATGTTGCCTGCAGTGGTAGGGTGGGGGGAGAGGTGGGACTGGGATGGGGGCAGCATGTGCAGGCATCCACCTGGGTTAAGCTGGATTCTCCAGAGGGCACTGGATGGATGAGATGGATGAGTAGGGACAAAGGTGGCTGGTTCTGAGCTCATCCCCACTATGACCTTACTCATCCAGCTCACAGGTCCCCCTGGCCGCACCCACCACCATGGATCACTCTTCATTTAGCGGCGCGCCCCGCTTCCTGACAAGGCCTAAGGCCTTCGTTGTGTCAGTGGGCAAGGATGCCACGCTGAGCTGCCAGATCGTGGGTAACCCCACGCCACAGGTGAGCTGGGAGAAGGATCAGCAGCCGGTGAAGGCGGGTGCTCGCTTCCGCTTGGCCCAGGACGGCGACCTATACTGCCTCACCATCCTGGACCTGGCACTTGGTGACAGCGGACAGTACGTGTGCCGCGCACGCAACGCCATCGGCGAGGCCTTCGCGGCCGTAGGCCTGCAGGTGAACGCTGAGGCCGCGTGCGCAGAGCAGGCACCCCACTTCTTGCTGCGGCCCACGTCCATCCGCGTGCACGAGGGCGCTGAGGCCACCTTCCGCTGCCGTGTGCGCGGCTCGCCGCCCATGGCTGTGAGCTGGGCCAAGGACGGGCGGCGCCTGGGCTCACCAGACGCCCCCAGAGTGAGCGTGGAGGCCAGTGGTGAGGCGAGTGCACTGCGCATCCAGGCCGCAAGGCCGCGCGACGGCGGTACCTACACGGTGCGCGCCGAGAACCCGCTGGGCAGCGCCAGCGCCGCCGCCGCGCTCACGGTGGACACCGATGCTGACGCGGCAGGTCCACCTGGGGCCTCCACCGCAGCGCTCCTGGCGCACCTGCAGCGGCGGCGCGAAGCCATGCGAGTGGAGGGCGCCCCCGCCTCGCCGCCTGGCACCGGCACGCGCACTTGCACAGTGACTGAAGGCAAGCACGCACGCCTCAGCTGCTACGTAACTGGAGAGCCCAAGCCCGAGACCGTGTGGAAGAAGGACGGGCAGCTGGTGGTCGAGGGTCGGCGACACGTGGTGTACGAGGACGCGCAGGAGAACTTTGTACTTAAGATCCTCTTCTGCAAGCAGTCGGACCGCGGCCTCTATACCTGCACGGCGTCCAACCTTGTGGGCCAGACCTACAGCTCGGTGCTGGTCGTCGTGCGAGGTGAGCTTGGGCGCTAAGCACCCCTGCTGCGTCCCTGTGGGTGAGCGCAGGCCAGGCTCTTCCCATCCCTCGCGTCTTGTTAGTTGCATGGTGGATGCGGAGTTGGTCCTGGCGGCTCTTGTCTTTCCCCGCCCGCAAAATGCAGAGGCGGCATAGGATGACCCTTAGTCTGTCCTCTGTCTTTGTGAGTCACAAGAGTAAAGAAGAAAGTTCTTTGTACTAGCATTCGCGGCCCCAGGAGACAGTCAGGGTGCCTGGTGGCCCTCCCTCTCCCCTGGATGCTAAGAGGGTTTCCCTGGCCAAAAGGGAAGAAGGGCAGGAGTGAGCACAAACCCTCAGGGGCCTCTGGGCCAGTGGCCCCTGTGCAGCCTGAGGTGGCTCTGAGCCAGTTTGCAGGCTCCTGTCCGGGACTGGGGGTCCCTGGGGCACTGAAGACACGTGTGGGCAGGTTTTGTTGGGAGGCCCATTTATTCTTTGCTCCTAACACCGACCTCTCGATGTGCTGGGAGTCTCACCTCCACCTTCTTACACGTCTCACCCGCTGTAGGATCTCCGACAGGGTGCGTTAACTTTCGCATGCGTGCCCTAGTTTCCTCATTTTTGCGGGGAAAATGACCCCTCCCTCGGGGGTCCCTGCAGAAGCTGCGTGGGGAAGACGCCTGCGGCAGCAAGGCCTGGCTCGCATCCAGAAATAGGAGTCTGGAGATTTTGCGGGCGGGTCCTGGTCGAGCCGCTGTCGCGTGCGTGGGCGGGATCCCACGCGCGACCAGCCTCAGCAGCAGGGCCTGCTCCGGAAGCTGCGGGCTGTGGCTTCGCCCATTTCATATCTCCTTTTTTCTTCCAGACCTCTTATATTTGGCGGGAGGGAGCTCTTTTCTTTAAGTTCTGTCCCCTTTCCCCTGCCCTTTCTTCTCTTCCCACCTCGGTCCTCCTACCCACCTCCAGCCCCGGCCCCTTGCACCCAACCCCAGCCCGCTTCTCCACCCTTACCCTGTCTTGCCCTTGCCCCGCCCCCTTGCCCAATCCTTCCCTGCTCCTCCCCACAGCCCCTGCCCCGCCCACCATACTCCCGCCCCAAGCCCCACCCCGCCGCCCCAAGCCCCACCCCGCCGCCCCACTCACCAGCCCCTGCCCTGCGGTTTCTCCCACCCACCCCGTCCTTGCCCTGCCCCGCCACTCCTCCCTTTCATGCGCCCCCCCCTGCTCCACCCACCACATTCCCTGTGCTCTTACCCGCCTCCCTGCCCCTGCCCTACCCCTGCCCCACCCACCGCACTCCCAGTGCCCCTACCCGCCTCCTGTTTCGCCCTGTCACGACGCCTGGCTCATTCGCCCTCTCCCCGCAGAGCCCGCGGTGCCCTTCAAGAAGCGACTGCAGGACCTGGAGGTGCAAGAAAAAGAGTCGGCCACGTTCCAATGCGAGGTGCCGCTGCCGGCAACGGAGGCCGCGTGGTACAAGGAAGAGACACGGCTGTGGGCCAGCTCCAAGTACGCCATAGAGGAGGCGGGCACGGAGCGCCGGCTGACAGTGCACAATGTCTCGGCCGACGACGACGCCGTGTACATCTGCGAAATGGCCGAGGGCAGCCGCACGGTGGCCGAGCTTGCAGTGCGAGGTGGGCGGCCAGGGCAAAGGACACGGAGGGTGGGCTGGTTGCAGGGCGGGAACCCATGAGACTGGGGGGTGGCGGGTGGGGTTCCGTTTGACCAGCCCTTGGCTCTGCCCACCCTAGGCAACCTCATCCGAAAGCTCCCGAGGAAGACCGCGGTGCGAGTGGGAGACACTGCTATGTTCTGCGTAGAGCTGGCCAGGCCCGAGGACCCCGTCCACTGGCTGCGGAACCACGAGGAGGTGGTGGCTGGGGGCCGTGTGGCCATTACCACTGAAGGCACGTGCCACACACTGACCATCTCCCAGTGCAGCCTAGAGGACGTGGGCGAGGTGGCCTTCGTGGCTGGGGACTGCCGGACGTCCACCCAGTTCTCCGTGTCAGGTAAGGGCCTGGGGAGTGCTCCTCTGACTGACGACTATGCCCCTTGATTTACGTGGAGCATTCTGGGTGGGCCTGTGCTCAGCAGCTGCAGGGAGGGTGTAGTTCTGGTTCCCTTAGACCCTGAGTTGTTTGCAGCCCTCCCTCACTATGGTCACCCTAAGCACTGGGAAAGCGGGAGTCTTTGTGGCCCTCTAACCCACCAACCAAATTAGAAGGTGCAGATTGTTCTAGAAGCACAGTGTATGTGCATGTGTATGTGTCGTCCTGTGTGAGCATGTCTTCTTTTTGTGGCCTTTGGTGTCTGTATTGTAGACTAGGTGGCAGTTCCCTACTCTACCCCTGCACACAGGTCTCAGCACCTTTGAGAAGGTCACTGTGCCCTGCCTCAGCCACTGCTCAGCCCAAGACCCCAAGGCTCTGTTGGGGTCAAGGCTGAGAACTAGAAGATGTCTGTCCCCAGGCCACATGGACAGCTCATGGCGGCCCTGGGGAGTGTGGCTGCTGAAGCCAGGATGCCTTTTCTGCTACAAGTAGAGAAGTGGCCAGAGGGCAGGGCCAGGAGTCATGGGCCCACAGCCTCCCCTCAGGCTGGCCTCCCTCCGCCCCTCCCACCTGCCAGGTTGTGGCCATTTCAGAGCTGGGATTCTGTGATGCCCTTCTCCTGGGTGATCCTGGACTTGGGGAAGGGGATCCCAATAAGTGACAGGGACCTGTGCTCTGTCCAGCCCTCAGGAAGCCGCCCCTACATGCCCCTGAGGCCCCTGTGGTGAAGGCTAGGACAGAGAGCTCTGTGACCCTCAGCTGGTCCCCCCCACCCCATGGGGACCGTCCCGTTGCCATTGACGGCTACCTGGTGGAGAAGAAGCGACTGGGCACCTACACCTGGAGCCGGTGCCATGAGGCTGAGTGGGTTGCCACGCCCAAGCTGACTGTGGCTGGTGTGGCCGAGGAGGGGGACTTCCAGTTCCGGGTGTCAGCTGTGAACAGCTTTGGTCAGAGCCATTACCTTGAGTTCCCAGGGACTGTCCACCTGGGTAAGTGTGAAAGGTTCCACTCCCCATGGCTTGCAGGTAATGGCCTGTGGTGCATCTGCTGCTGAATCACCCAGACCTAGAGCATAGTGTGACCCCAGTGGCCCATGGATCCTCTCTATTGGGGAGGACCAGGGTCCTGATACTGCTTGAGCCTTCTCTGTGGGAAGGGACCCTGAGACAGGACTTCAGCCCCCAGAAACCCTAGGAGACCAGGTGGCACAGCTGCCCTGTCACTCCCAGGTTTCTGGAATTTGGAGGGGATCTTGGATAGCTCTGACTTGTCCCCACTCACTCCTGAGCCCTGCGTTATCTCATGGTCGCCATGCACCTTCTGGTGGGCTTCCTGGAGGAGGGGGCATTTGGGCCTGGGCTTTAGGGGAAGAAGAGGGGAGGGCAGGGGCCCTGCTTCTTCCTGAAGTCCCCACCTGCAGTTCCTCAGCTGGCTGTGAAGACACCTCTGAAGGCAGTGGAGGCAGTGGAGGGCAGTGAGGTGACCTTCTCTGTGGACCTCACTTTGGCTTCCGTGGGCGAGTGGTTCCTGAACGGGCAGTCCCTGAAGGCCAGCAATGTGTACGTGATCCGCCGAGATGGCACCCGACACACTGTCACGATCCGCTCGGTGCCTGCCAGCCTGCAGGGTGCTGAGCTCAAGTTTGTGGCCAATGGCATTGAGAGCAGCATCCGCATGGAGGTCCGAGGTAGGGGGACCCCTGCCAGTGACCCCCAGGCCTCTCTGAGTTCTGTTTTCTCTGGGGGGTGGGGCTGGGGGAGATTGTGGTCTCTAGGCCCCAGTGCTCCTGGAGAGTGCAGGTGTGCTGCTGGGTATGTGGCCCCAATGAGTGGGGCCCTATAGTGGAGAGGGTGTGCCAGGCAGCCTGCCCAGGCTGGTGGGAACCCCAGCCACAGGATGTGAGTGGTCAAGGGGCTGGGGACCCCCGATGATGCAGATCCTCATGTCTCCATCTGCCCCCACTTCCCTCCCCCTACTCCCCTTTCCCCTCTTTTCTGATTGCTTCTCCTGGTTGGCATCTTGTCCTGTCTTCCTTTCTTGCTCTCCCTGTCTCCCTCCACCATATCTGGTTCCACCCTCTGTCTACTTTTCTATCCACTACCTTCTGCCCGCTGCCCCTCTGTTCCCTTCCCCCTGTCCATTTTCTCCTCTGTCCACACCCCCTTGTCCCTTCCTCCTCTGTTCTCTTTCCCCTCTTTCCACTCTCACTCTGTCTACTCTGCCTCTGTTCCTTCTCTCCTGCTCACTCCTCTGTATCTGCTTTCTGTCTTTCCCCTCCTCCCTTTGCCCATTCCCCACCAGCGGCCCCAGGGCTAACCACTAAGCGCCCAGCAGCAGTGCAGGAGGTGCTGGCCCAACTGCATGAGGAGGCACAGCTCCTGGCTGAGCTGTCAGACCAGGCTGCAGCTGTGACGTGGCTCAAAGATGGCCGGGCGCTGCCCCCAGGTCCCAAGTATGAGGTGCAGGCTTTGGCGGGGCAGCAGGCACTTCTGGTACGGGACGTGGCTCGAGATGATGCTGGCCTGTATGAGTGCATCAGCCGTGGGGACCGCATCGCCTACCAGCTGTCGGTCCAAGGTGTGTGTGTGTTCATGTGTGTCCATGTTCTCCTGGCCACTGCCACAGCCATGGCTGGGCTTTTTGTGCCCAGCTCTGGGAAGGCTCCAGGGGATTTGGGTAAAGGGAGCTGATGTTCTCCCTGGAGGCATGGGTTTGAGGGCTGGCTCATTTGACCTTGTGGGGCAGTGGTTTAGGTGACCCTCCCTCGGGGTTGGGTGAGGTTTGGCTTAGTTGACCCCATAGGGACTGGGGGCAGGAGGCTCAGCTTAACACCTGGGGAGGGTGGGTGGGGGCTCCCACTCAGTAGGGGGAGGGATGCATGGGGGACAACCTAGTAGTTCATGGTGCTGGGTGGTTGGAAGTCAGCTGACCCTGTCTGAAAGGGACCCAGATCAGGGTCCTGCCTGGTCCCGAAGTCGGGAGCGCCTCTTTCTGCTAGCGCATGGGCCTGTGCATAGCACTTCTCAGTCTCCTGACCCTGTGGCCCTTGCAGGACTCACACCCTTTCTGCACAAGGACTCTGCTGGTGGCTGTGTGGATGCAGTGGCTGGGGGCCCAGCCCACTTTGAGTGCGAGACTGCAGAGGACCATGTGCCAGTGCGCTGGTTTAAGGACGGCACAGAGCTCGACCGCTCCTGCTTGCGCTTCTCGCAGGAGGACATGGGCACACGGCACCGACTGGTGGCTACCTCGATCACCAGGGCGGATGAGGGCACCTACTCATGCCGCGTGGGCGAGCACTCTGTGGATTTCCAGCTGCGTGTCTGTGGTGAGCACGTGCCTCCTGGGCTTGGTGGGTGTAGGTCAGTCCCTATTCGGCATTTGCAAGACCAAGCCACTTGGCCAGTCATTTATTATGCTAATGCTGGGGATGTGGCAGTTGCTTTGATTTGTGAAAAGAGATTACCCACAAAACATTGACATGGATGAAGAATGTAAGATAAAAGGGAAATATGAAGTCCTTATTCTCCTTTTAAAGATGAAACAAGGCTTAGAGGACTCAAAAGGTGCCGGAAGCGTTCTCAGTAGGATAGGTTTGGATCTCGATGAATCTGAGGTCTTGGCTTTTTCTAGAAGTCACTGGGGCTTCTTTTGCATCCTCTGAGTCCTGCTCTGCCTCAGCTTGGCCACCAGGAGAGTCTCGGCTACCCCCCTACACCTTCCTCCCTCTGTCCCCAGGCACTGGTCAAGCCACCCGTGCCTGGGAGGGCTGTGTTGCAGTACCTGACTATGAAGATCCCCTTGAGGACCTGTGGCTGCCTGGGGTCTGAGCTGCTGTCGTGGCTCCAGAGCTCACCTCTGTGCATCCTCTAACTGTGCATCCCTCCCTGTGTCCAGAGCCCACAGCCATGTTTGCCAAGGAGCAGCCAATGCGTGGAGAGGTACAAGCTGAGGTGGGGTCCAACACCACACTGAGCTGTGAGGTGGCCCAGGCGCAGACGGAGGTGACATGGTACAAGGACGGCAAGAAGCTGCGTGGGAGCTCGAAGGTGCGCGTGGAGGCCAAGGGCTGTGCCCGGCGGCTGGTGCTGCAGCAGGTGGGGAAGGCGGACGGCGGGGAGTACAGCTGTGAGACCGGGGGCCAGAGGGTCTCTTTCCACCTGGATGTCACAGGTCAGTTGACAAGGCAAATATTTGGCCACCAGGGGAACAGGCCTGGAGGAAGCCAGTGTGGACGGGGTGGGGGAGGCCTAGAGGGAGGCAGCACTCAGCAGCCTCATCAGGCCCATTTGGTCAGTTACCTGGTGCAGATACCCCCAAAACGTAGAGGCCCGAAAGAACAATTGGTTACTGTCATGATTTCATGGGTCAGTGGGGATGTTTCATTTCAGCTGGGACAGGAGGAGCCAGCCTGGTCTCATTCATGTGTCTGATGTCCCAATTAGGATGGCTCCCATGGACAAGGCTAGCTGGGGTGACAGTCCTCTCTCTTCTGTGATGTTGGCTGGGCTCACTCCTATGTCTGGGACCCCTCACAACATCTCATCCACAGGCCTCTTCCTCTATGTGGACAGCATGGGCTCCTTCATGTGGTGGCTAGGTTCCCCTTGGTGAATAGTACATGCTACAGGGCTTACTAATGTCTGTTTATGACCATCCCAGAATGTGACTTTCTCTTTGTCTATTGTATAAAACCAGGTGTAAAGCCAGCCTGGTTCCAAAGGGTGGAAAGTAGACCCTCGTGGCTAATCAGAGACCACTTCCAACAATGTATCACAGGGATGTCATAAGGACTCAAGCTCTTTCTGAGCATGTTACCTTTTTCTTTCAAATGCTTATTGCCTCATGGTCATAAGATGGCTTTCACAGCTCTAGCCATCACATTCAAGATGGGAAAAATGTGAAAGAGAGGTTTTTATTATTAATTAATTAATTAATTAATTTACTGCTGTGCAACAGATTACCACAAAATCAGTGGCTTAAAACAACACCTGTTGATTGGCTCACAGTTCTGTAGGTCAGAAGTTTGGGCATGGTGTGGCTGGATTCTCTGTTCAATCTCAAAGGCTGGAATTCACAAGCCACTGGCTTAATTCTCTGGGGCTCCTCTTCCAAGCCCATCCAAATTGTTGGCAGGATTCTTTTTTGTGGTTCTGGGCTGTTTCCTGGCCGGTTGATAGCTAGGGGGCCACTATTGGTCCTTTGTGATGTGGCCCCTCCGTCTTTAGGCCAGCATGGACAATCCTCTTTATGTCTAGTTACTCTCCTATTTAGCATCTTTGGCCAGGAAAAGCCCTTCCCATTCAGGGCTCACCTGCTTAGGTCAGGCCCACCCAGGATCATCTCCTTTTGATGAATTAAGAGTCAGCTGATCTGGGACCTAAATTCCTTCTACAGAAGCCCTTCAGGGCAGTGCCTGGATTAGTGTTTGGTGGAATAGCTGGGAGAAGCTGTGAGCACTATGGGGCAGGGGTCTTGGGGTTTTCCTACCTAGCACAGGCAGTCACCTATCACCTCTGTTTAGAAAATGGACAAGAGCCTGAAGCAGATTTCCCTGTATGCCTTCTGGCTGGGTGTGGGTTCCATTGCCATGCACCACTCCAGGCAGCTGGGAAGGTGAACCCCTGGCCTTCCTGCCTTGGTAGTGGGACATTGAGGGTGGAGGAAGTGGATCTGCTGGTGGGGGCTATGCTATGGGCCTGGCCCACGCCCACACCAGAGTGGCCAGTGCCCTGATTTTGATGTCCCCTTTGAGGCTGGCTGTGGAGGGATCAGAGTATGGACTGGGTCAGAGCTCACTCATGGTTCTTAGCAGCTGGGTAACCTTGGGCACGTTGTTGATGTTCTCTCCTCAAAATCCACACCCACCTGGAACCTGAGATTATGGCTTTATGCTAAAATAGGGTCTCTACAGATGTCATCAGTTAAGGATCTCTAGATAAGCTGACACTGGATTAGTGGGTCCTGAATCCAGTGACAGGAAGGAAGGGGAGATTTGAGATACCTGGGGCACCAGCAGCTGGAAGGGACAGACAGCGTGGCCCTGTGACATCTTGATATTAGACTTCTGGCCTTCAGAACTAGGAGAGGATAAATTCCCATTGTTTTAAACCCCCATTTGTGGTCATTTGTTCTGGCTGCCCTGGGCTTGTAGTCGCCCTCTGTGCCTCAGTTTCCTCACCTGTAAAGTGGGCTAGTAAAAGAGCTTCTAGGACTGTGCTGAAGGACTGTCCCAGAGACTCGTCCCTGCCACTCTGCAATGGCTCCGGCCGCCTCCCCACAAGGCACTGTGAGTCTTGGATGCTGGACTGGGGTTCTGGGGATAAGGCAGGTAAGGGAAGGGAGCTTACCTTGCTTGGGGGCGGGCCAGAGGCCCAGGCGGCAAGATCCTCATGTTGGGTCTGGGGGAATGAGCCCAAGTGTGTCGAAGGTAGCACTCCGGGGAGTGTGTATGCAGCCGGGTGTTGGGAAAGTCCTGGACGTCAGCAGCTGGCTGTGTGTGAGGGTTGGGCAGGGGACTGAGCAGGAACCATGCCAGGTTGTTATGGCCAAGCTTCTCAAACTGAGGTTTTTCCATGGGGACACACTACTCAAATCCGGGGCACACCGGCTTGTGTGTCCATAGGCCGACTCAGCTTTGTCACGTTTATGCACAAGAGAGGGGATGCTTACCCCTGGGCCAGAGGCTTCCGGGTGACCATGCAGTGAGGGGCTGGAAGCCCTGCAGGCCACCACGGTTTCACCCCAAACTAATGGTCTTTGTGTAGAGTTTTCTTTCAAAATTTTCTTTTTGAAAAATTTAAGATGCCCCTCTAAGGCTTCCTTAGCAATAACATCTGTGCAGTTTGCACTGGAGAGGCTAATTGTGTTTTCTTCTGCTGTACATTAAATTGACATGCTACTGTTAAGATAAAAATCATCCACTCTCACTCCACTGGGGGCCTGCCACCCACTTCGGACACTTACACTGATGTCTCCCACCCAAAGGAGAAAAGTTGTGAGATGAGGTCATTAGTGACACAGTGAAGCCCACACCGCTAGTTTCCAGTGAGCGAATTTGATGTATAATGGGACAGGGATTCTCATGTACTGTTAATTCCACTTCTTGCCTTTTTTTTGTCCTAAAGATGTTTTTACCTAAGAACATACAATCTCCACCCACTTGCCTTAGGAAGGTCTTTGCTAACACAGAAGTACTAGAAAATTTGGATATGTCATTATTTCAGCATCATGCTTCATTTCAGTTAAAAAAAAGGAAACCTGTAAGGGGAGATGTGTGATGAGTCAACTTGTGAAGCAGTGGACACATCTCTCTGTGTCCTCTCACAGACAGCATAGTGTTGCACCCGCAGAGGGGAGCTGGGTCTCATAGAGTTGTGTGTGTCCACACCCCTGTTGGGGGGCCTTTAGTCCGCATCTGTTGGTCAGATCATGGCTGCTGCTTTAGATTCTTGATACGGTGGATTATGTTGGTTGTTTTTTTTAGTCAAGTAATTAACCAGGGCACGAAATTCACCTTTTTACAATATACGAACTGTGGGTTTTAGTATATTCATAAGGGTGTACAGCCACACTACAATCTAATTCTCGAACATTTTCATGATCCCAAAAAACCCTGAACCCAGTAGCAGTCACTCCCATGTCCTACTCCCCAGCCCCTGGCTACCACTAATCCATTTTCTACCTCTCTGGATTGACCTGCTCTGGACATTTACTTAAATGGAATCATGTGATATGTGGCCATTCGTGTCTGGCTTTTTCTGCATAATGATTTCAAGGCTTATCTATGCTGTAGCACATGTCAGTATTTCATTCCTTTATATAGCCAAATATTCCATTGTATGGATATACCACTGTTTATCTATTCTTTCATCAACTAATGGACAGTTGAGTTGTTTCCGCTTAAAAATTTTTTAAATTATTTATTTATTTTAAAATTTAAGTATAGTCGGTATACAATATTATATTGGTTATATTAGTTTCAGATGTGCACTGGTAGTAATTTGATATTTTTATACCTATGATGTTACTACCTAATTCTAGTAAACATCTGTCACCATGCAAATTTATCACAATATTATGACTATATTCCCCTTCACCTTTTTCATTCATCCCCCACCCCCTCCCTTCTGGTCACCATCCCTTTGGTCTCTGTTTCTGTGAGTTTGTTTTTGTTTTATTTTGCTTTTTTTCTTTTAGATTCCACATATACGTGAGATTATACGGTATTGGTCTTTCTCTGTCTGACTTATTTCACTTAACATAATAACCTATAGATCCATCCATGTTGCAAATGGCAAGATTTCATTACTTTTTATTGTTGTTTAATATTCCGTTGTATGTATGTGCCACTTCTTTATTCATTTATCCATTGATGGACACACACCTATATCATATCTTGGCTATTGTAAATAATGCTTCAGTGAACACAGGGATGCATACATGTTTTCGAATTAGTGTTTTCTGTTTTTTGGATAAATACCTAGGAGTGGAATTGCTGGGTTGTATGGTAGGTCTGTTTTTAGTTTTTTGAGAAATCATCATGCTGTTTTCCATCATGACTACACCAGTTTGCAGTCTCACCAACAGTGCATGGGGATTCCTTTTCTCCACATCCTTGCTAACACTTGCCTGTTGATTTATAGATGATGGCCATTCTGAGAGATGTGAGGGGATATCTCATTGTGGTTTCCATTTGCATTTTCCTGATGATTAGTGACGTTGAACATCTTTTCATATGTCTGTTGGCCATCTGTGTTCTCGTTGTAGAACTGTCTATTCAAGACCTCTCCTTATTTTTTATGAATTATTTGATTTTTTGGGTGTTAAATTGTAAGAGTTCTTTATAAATTTTGGATATTAACCCCTTATCAGACGTATCATTGGTGAATATCTTCTCCCATTCAGTAGGTTCTCTTTTCATTTCGTTGATGGTTTCCTTTGCTGTGCAAAAACCTTTTAGATGCAGTCCCATTTGTTTATTTTTTATTTAGTTTCCCTCACCCAAGGAGATATATCAGAAAGAAATATTACTAAGAGCAACGTCAGAGAGTTATTGCCTATGTCTTCTGGGAGTTTCAAAGTTTTGGGTCTTACATTTAAGTCTTTAATCCATTTTGAGTTTATTCTTGTATATGGTGTAAGAAGGTGTTCTAATTTCATTTGTTTTGCAAGTATCTGTCCAGTTTTCCCAGCACCATTCTTTAAAATTTTTTTTATTGAAATATAGCTAACACAACCAGCATCACTTTTTAAAGAGACTGTCATTACTCCATTTTATATTTTTACCTTATTTGTCATAAATTAATTGACTATATAAGTGAGGGATTATTTCTGGGCTCTCTGTTCTGTTTCATTGATCCGCGTGTCTGTTTTTATGCCAGTACTATGCTGTTTTGATTACTATAGCCTTGTGGTATAGTTTGAAATCAGGGAGCCTGATACCTCCAACTTTATTCTCCATTTTCAAGATTGCTTTGACTATTTGGGGGTCTTTCTTGGTTCCATATAAATGTTAGGATTATGTGTTCTAGTTCTAAGAAGAATATCATTGATATTTTGATAGGAATTGCATTGAATCTGTATATTGGTCATTTTAACAATATTGATCCTTTCAAATCATGAGAGCCGGTCTTCTTTAATTTTATCTTCATTGCCTTACATTTTACAGAGTACATGTATTTCACATCCTTGGTTAAATTTATTTCTAGATATTTTTGATGCAATTGTAAATGGGATTGTTTCTTAATTTATCCTTCTGATTGTTCATTATTAGTGTATAGGAATATGATGGTTTCTTTATATTTATTTTGTATTCTGCTACTTTACTGAATTATTTTATTAATTATATTAATTTTTTGGTGGACTCTTTAGGGTTTTCTATATATCGTATCATGTCATCTGCAAATAGTGACAGTTTTATTCCTTCTTTTTCAATTTGGATGCCTTTTTTTTTTTTTTTTTTTTTTTTTTTGCTGTGGCTTGGACTTCCAATACTATGTTGAATAACAGCAGTGAAAGTGGGCATCCTTGTCTTGTTCCTGATCTTAAAGGATGTTGTTAGCTGTGGGCTCATCATATACGGCCTTTATCAAGTTGAGGTATATTTCTTCTATACCCACTTCGTTGAGAGTATTTATCATAAATGGATATTGAATTTTGTCAGATGCTTTTTCTTCATCTATTGAGATAATCATATGATTTTTATCTTTGGTTTTGTTGATGTTATGAATCACATTAATTGTTTTGTGAAAGTTAAACCAACCTTGCATCTCTGGTATAAATCCCACTTAATCATGGTGTAGGATCCTTGTAATGTGTTGTTGAATTCCCTTTGCTAGTATTTCGTTGAGAATTTTGGCATCTATGGTCATCAGAGATATTGACCTGTAATTCTCTCTGTCTCTCTGTCTCTGTCTCTCTGTCTGTCTGTCTGTCTGTCTGTCTGTCTCTCTCTCTGTCTGTCTTTCTGTCTCTTTCTCTTGTTATATAGCTTTTTGTTCACTTCCATTTGCATGGAATATCTTTTTCCATTCCTTCACTTTTAGTCTGTGTGTCTTTCGATTTGAAGTGAGTTTCTTGCAGGCAGCAAATAGATGGGTCTTGTTTTTTAAATACATTCTGCCACCCTATGTCTTTTGATTGGAGCATTTAGTTCATTTATATTTAGAGTAATTATTGATAGGTATGTGCTTATTGCAATTTCGTTAATTGTTTTTGGTTGTTTTTGTTCTTTGTTCCTTCTCTTGATCTCTTTTGCTTTATTGCTTTTCTTTAGTGTTTTGATTGGACTCCTTTCTTTTCATTTTTTTGTGTATTTTTTGTAAGTGTTTGGTTTATGGTTACCATGTGGTTTATATATATCCGTCTGAATAGCAGTCTGTTTTAAGCTGATAGGCATTTTATTTTAGTTCAGTCACATTCTAAAAGCACTACATTTTTACTCCCCTCTCTGCTCTTTATGTTTTTGATATCTTTGATATCTGCTCTTTATATCTTTTTGTTAGGTGTATCTCCAGATAATTTATTGTAGCAATAGTTAATTTTGCTACTCTTGTCTTTTGACCTTCCTATTAGCTTTTTAAATGGATGATTCACTGTGCTTATTGTATATTTGCTTTTATCAGTGAGATTTTTTTTCTTTCCTGCATTTTCTTTTTTCTTGTGTGGCCTTTTCTTTTCTGCATAAAGAAGACCCATTAACATTTTCTGTACAGTTGGTTTAGTGGTGATGAACTCTTTCAGTTTTTGCTTGCAGGAGCAAATGGTAACCTTGCTGGATAAATTATTCTAGGTTGTAGTTTAGTCCTTTCAGCACTTTAAATATTTTCTACTGCTTCCTTCTGGCCTGCAAAGTTGCTTCTGAAAAATTAGCTGATAGCCTCTGAGGTTTCCCTTGTAGGCAACTTGTTTTTTCATTCTTGCTGCCTTTGAGATGATCTCTTTATCCTTAACTTTGCCATTTTAATTACAATATGTCTTGGTGTGGGCCTCTTTGGGTTCATCTTGTTTGGAAAGCTCTGTGCTTACTGGACCTGGATGTCTGTTTCCTTCCCCAGATTAGGAAAGTTTTCAGCCATTATTTTTTCAAATATTCTTTCTGCACCTTTCTCTGTCTCTTTTCCTTCTGGAATCTCTATAATGTGAATGTTAGGGCTTTTGATGTTATCCCAGAGATCTCTTATACTATCCTCATTGGGTGATTTACACCATTCTGTTTTCCAGGTCACTAATCCATTCTCCTGTACTAACTAATCTGATGTCGATTTCTTCTAGTGTATTCTTCATTTCAGGTATTGTGTTCTTCATATCTGATTAGGTTTTAAAAAATTTGTTGGGGCGACATTGGTTAATAACATCATATGAATTTCAAATATACAAGTCTATAATACATCATCTGTGTGTTGCATTGTGTGCTCAGCATCCAAAGTTTAGTTTCCCTCTGTCACCATATATTTGAGCCCTTTTACTCTCTACACTCTCCCCTCATCCCCTTTCCCTCTGGTAACCACACTTGTGTTGTCTGTTTTTATGAGTTTGTTTGTTTGTTTTGTGTGTTCATTTGTAACTTTCTGTTTTATATCTCACATATGAGTGAAATCGTATGGTTCTTGTCCTTTTCTGATTTATTTTGCTTAGCACGGCACTCTTAAAATCCATCTATATTGTTGCAAATGACAGTATTTCATCCTTCTTTATGGCTCAGTAATATTCCATTGTACATATGTACCACATCTTCTTCATTCGATCATCTATAAAAGGACACCAATTGTTTCCATGTCTTGGCTACCATGTATATGCTGCAGTGAACATAGGGGTGTATATATCTTTACAGATTAATGTTTTTAAATTTTTCAGGTAGATACTGAGAGCAGGTATTGCTGGGTCATATGGTAGCTCTATTTTTAACTTTTTGAGGAACCT
The DNA here is from genome assembly GCA_028627145.1 of Eidolon dupreanum. NCBI lineage: Eukaryota > Metazoa > Chordata > Mammalia > Chiroptera > Pteropodidae > Eidolon > Eidolon dupreanum. Next base: position 36,108,532 of record CM053515.1, read on the forward strand.
CCATGCTGTTTTCCATAGTGGCTATACCAATTTACATTCCCACCAGCAATGTATGAGATTCCTTTTTCCCCACAGCCTCTCCAACACTTGTTATTACTTGTTGATAATAGCCATTCTAACAGATGTGAGGTGTTATCTCATTATGGTTTTGATTTGCATTTCTCTAATAGCTAGTGAAGTGGAGCACCTTTTCATATATCTTTTGGCCATTTATATGACTTCTTGGGAAAAGTGTCTGTTCAGGTCCTCCGAACAGGTTTTTTTTTTTTCTTTTGGTTGAGTTGTATGTGTTCTTTATATATTTCGAATAGTACATCCTCGTTGGATATATTTTTTTGCAAATATCTTCTCTCATTCGGTTGCTTGCATTTTTTTTAATTTTTCTGTGCAGACATTTTTTTTCTGTGCAGACATTTTTTTAGTTTGATGTGGTCCCATTCACTTGCTCTTGCTTTTACTTCCCTTGTCTTTGGGATCAAATTTGTAGAATCCTCTCAGACCAGGGTTCATAGTTTAGTACCTATGTTTTTCCCCATGTATTTAATTTTTTCAGGTATTATATTTAAGTCTTTAATTCATTTTGAGTTAATTTTTATGTATGGTGTCAAATAGTAGTCTAGTTTATTCTTCTGCATGTGGCTTTCCAATTTTCACAACATTATTTATTGAAGAGTCTTTCCTTTCTCCACTGTATGTTTTTGGCTCCTTTGCTGTGAATTAGTTGCTCATAATTCTGGATTTTCAGTTGTGTTCCATTGGTCTGTGTCTCTTCTGTTGATTCCATACTGTTTTGATTATTGTAGGTTTGTAGTATAATTTGAAGTTAGGGAGTGTGATACTTCTGGTTTTGTTCTCTTTTTCCTCAAGATTTCTTTGGATATTTGGGGTCTTTTGTGGTTCCATACAAATATGATGCTTTTATTTGGTTCTATTTCCTTGAAAATGCCATTGATGGAGATTGCATCAAATCTATATATTGCTTTCTATAACATGGCCATTTTAACTGTGTTGATTTTTCAATCTATGAACATGGAATATCTTTCCATTTCTTTGTGTCTTCTTCAGTTTTTTCAACAATGTCTTGTAGTTTTCAGTGTATAAGTACTTCACATCATTTGTTAAATTTATTCCTAGGTATTTTTTGCTTTTCATTGCAACTGCAAATGGAATTGTTTTCTTCATTTCTTTTTCTGATATTTCATTGCTAGTATATAGAAACACAATGGATTTTTGTACACTGATTTTGTGTCCTGCAGCATTATTTGTTTATTGTTTCTAATAGTCTTTAGGAGGATTCTTTAGGATTTTCTACATGTAAAATCATGTCATCTGCAAAAAGTGACAATTTTCTTCATTTTTTCTTCATTCTCAGTTTTGATACTTTTTATTTCTTTCTCTTCCCTGATTGCTTTCACTAGGACTTCTAGTACTATGTTGAATAACAGCGGTGAGATTGAGCATCCTTTTCTTGTTCCTGATCTCAGAAGAAAATTGTTCAGTTTTTCAATATGGAGTTATGATATTAGTTGAGGGTTTATCCTATATGGCCTTTATTATATTGAGCTACTTTCTTTATATATCCATTTTATTGAGTGTTTTAATCATAAATGGATGTTTTGTCAAATGCTTTTCCTGCATCTATTGATATCATCATATGATTTTCCTTATTTTGTTAATGCGATATAGCATATTGATGGGTTTGTGTATGTTGAACCATCCTTGTGCTTCTGGAATGAACTCCTCTTGATCATGATGTATTACCTTTTTAATTTATTGTTGTATTTGATTTGCTAGTATTTCATTTAGTATTTTTCCATCTATATTCATCAGAGATATTGGTCTGTAATTTTCTTTATTTTGTGTTATCCTTCCCAGATTTTGGTATCAGGGTAATGTTGACCCCATAAAATGAGTTCAAAAGTAGTGCCTCTTTAATTTTCCAGAAGAGTTTGAGATGTATAGGTATGAAGTCTTTTTTGAATGTTTGATAGAATTCACTAGTGAAGTCTTCTGGTTCTGGACGTTTTACTTTTGGGGAGGTTTTTGACTCAATTCCCTTACTGTTCATTGCTCTATTTAGGTTTTTCAGTTCTTCATGATTTAGTCTAGGAAGGTTATGTATTTCTAAGAACTTTTCCATTTTTTCTAGGTTACCAAACTTGGTGGTGTATAGCCTTTCATAGTATTCTTGTATATTCCTTTGTATTTCTGTGGTGTCCATTGTAATTTCTCCTCTTCGATTTATGATTTTGTTTGAGTCTTTTCTCTCTCTCTTTTTTAGTCTAGCCAGTGGCTTGTCAATTTTATCAATCTTTCCAAAGACCCAGCTCTTTGATGCATTAATTTATTCTTTTGTTCTTGATTTCATTGAATTCTGTTCTAATTTTTATTATTTCCTTCCTTTTACTGACTTTGGGCTTCATTTGTTCTTATTTTTCTGTTCTTTAAGGTGAAACATTAGGTTGTTTATTTGAGATTTTTCTTATTTCTTCTGTGTCCTGTTACATTAATTTTCCGAAGTCAAAGTGAGATCTGGGTGGGGCCAGTCTGTGTGCGTGCCTAGCTCCGCCCTTTCTCCAGGTGGGGCAGCCTAGCCGACTGGCAAAGCCTTAGGTACATGCACAGACATACTTCACTTGTTCTGCACTCTCTCTTGGCAGGGCACCCAAGCACACATAGCAGCACCTCATTCACCCTGCCCCGTGTGGGTGCCACAGAGTTTTGCTAGCTCCACCCTTTCTTCTGGTGGAGCAGTCCCATGTGCACGCGCAGCAGTGCTCCACTACCTCCACACTTTTTCTGGATAGAATGGCCTTGCAGGTGGGTACTGCAGCGTTCTGTTGACTACATACTCTCTCCAGGCTGGGGAGCTCACTTGCATGCAGCCCAGTGGGTATGCAAAGCAGCACCCTGCTGCACCCACTGGATTAGTGTTTGGGTGGAGGGGCCCCTAGTATGCACCAATAGCTGTGGTAGCCTCCGGTTTCTGTTAGATCTGGTTCCCGGATGGGTGGCTGGGGATGTGCTACAGCGCCCTTGCATGTCAGCCAGAAAACCTGGGCTTCTGCCCGCTGTCCTCGTTTAGGGAAATGTGAACAATGGCACTCCCTGGATGCTGTGGTCTGGGATTTGCCCACAGCTCCCTCAGGCTCTCGCAGTTCCTTAGACTTCTCTGTGCCATCTCTCTTGCTTGTTATGCAGAAGCTGAAATTGGCTCACAGTTGTCTCAGGAGGATTTGCTTTCAATATAGGTGTACATTCCATGTGTTCTTGGGAGAGAGTGAACTCAGCATCCAACACGCTGTGATCTTGGACCTGCCTCCACGTTGTTCCCACTTTTTGACTTCCAAGAACATTCTTTGGTGTGAACATATATTTTCAATTTGCTTGGTATTGCTGGGTCATATAGTGATTTCTTGTTTAACCACTAAACTGTTTTCCACAGTAGTTGTACCATTTTACATTCCCACCAATAATGTGTGAGGGGTCCTTTTTGTTCACATCCTTGCTTATCATTTGTTTTTAGTTCATTAAAAAATATATAGCTCCTAGTGGCTGTGAAATGGTATCTTATTGTGGTTTTGATTTTCATTACCCTAACAGCTAGTGATGTAGAGCATCTTTTCATGTGCTTATTGGCCCTTTGTATGTTTTCTTTAGAGAAATGTCTATTCAAATCCTTGGCCTGTTTGTTTGTTTGTTTGTTTTAAATTGGGCTATTTATCTTTTTATTGTTGAGTTATAAGAGTTCTTTATATATTCTTGATACTAGAGCCTTATAGATATATGATTTGAAAATCCACTTTCTCAATTGTGTCCTTTGATGCAAAAAAATCTTTAAAATTGTGATTAAGTCCAGTTTATCCTCTTTAGTAGCTTGTGTGTTCAGGGTCATATCTAAGAACCCACTGCCTACTCCAAGGTCACAGAGACTGACATCTATGTTTTCTTCTAAGAGTTTTCTAGTTTTAGCTCTTGCACTTAGGTCTTAATCCATTTTGAGTTAATTTTTGTGTATGGTGTGAGCATGGAGTTCCACTTGATCTTTTTCATGTGTATATACAGTGGTCTCAGCACCATTTGTTTAATTTTTTTCTCTATTGGATTTTATTGGCACTCTTGTTGAAAATGAATTGACCATAAACGTATGGATTTATTGCTAGATTCTCAGTTCTATTATTCCATTGATCTATGTGCCTGTCCTTATGTCAGTACCACACACATTGATTACTGTAACTTTGTGGTAAGTTTTTAAATTGAGAAATATGAGTACTACAACTAGGTTCTCCCCCTCTCCCCACAATCGTTTTTGGCTATTTGAGGCCCCCTGCATTTCCACATAAATTTTAGGATCATCTTTTTAAATTTTGCAAGAAAGGAAATTTGCAGAATATTTTGCTGATTTTTTTGGTGGGGGGGATTGAATTGAAAGTGTAGATCAATTGAGGGAGTATTGCCATCTTAACAATATTGGTTTTCTAATCCGTAAGTATTAGATGTCCCTGTATTTATTTAGGTCTTTCAAATTTCTTTCAGTGATGTTTTGTAGTTTTCAGTGTATAAAACATGCCCTTTTGTTATATTTATTGCTAAGAATTCAACTCTTTTTAATGATGCTGTAAATGTAATTTTTATAATTTCATTTTAAAATTGTTCATTGCTAATGTAGAGAAATCAAATTGATTTTTGAATATTGGTGTTTATACCATGACATTGCAGAATTCATTTCTTAGCTGTGTTATTTTTCTTTTTTTTTTTGTGGATTACTTAGGTTTTCTATACACAAAACCATGTCATCTGTAAATACAGGTCATTTTACTTCTTCATTTCTAAAATGGATGCCTCTTATTTTGTATTTGACTACTGATCAAATCCCTTTATTTGTTATACATCTGTTCAGATTTTATGTTTCTTCATGAGTCAGTTTTGATGTAAACTTTGTGTTTTCCTATGAATTTGTCCATTTCAGCTAGGTTATCTAATTTGTTGGTGTAAAACTTAATTGTTCATAGGATTCCCTTATAATCTTTTTATTTTGGTAAGGCCTGTTTTGATATATATCCCCACTTTTATTTCTGATTTTAATAATTTGAGTCTTTTAACTCTTTTTCTTGGTCAGTCCAGCGAATGGTCAGTTGGTTTTGTTGCTATCTCTAAAGAACCAACTTTTGTTTTCCTTGTTTTTTTTTTCTATTTTTCTATTATCTATTTTATTTATTTCTGCTTTAGTCATTATTTCCTTCCATTTTCTAACTTTGGGGTTATCCTGCTCTTCTTTTTTTAGTTTCTTAACATGTGAAGGTAAGTTATTGATTTCTGATCTTTTTAACATAGGCCTATATTTTATAGCTTTGACTTTCCCTCTGAGCACCACTTTCACTGCACCTTATAAATTTTGATATGTTGTGTTTTCATTCTCATTTATCTCAAACTATTTTCTAATTTTCTTTGTAATTCTTCTTTGTTTAAAAATATGTTGCTTAAATTTAACATACTTGTGACTTTTTCCAATTTTTCTTCTATTGTTGATTTCTAGCTTCATTCCATTATGGTTGGAAAAGATACTTTGTTGATTTAAGTCTTCTATAATTTATCGAAACTTGTTTCATGGCCTGACATATGAACTATGCTAGAGAATGTTCATGTGTGTTTAAGCAAAATGTATATTCTGCTGTCATTGAGTGGAATGTCTTGTATAAGACAGTCAGGTCTAGTTGGTGTATAGTGTTGTTCTCTACTTCTTATTCACCTTTGTTTAGTTGTTCTGTCATTAAAAGTGGGTTATTGAAGTCTCCAACTATTTCCCCTGTGATCTGTTAGTTTTTGCTTCATATATTTTGAAGCTCTGCTGTTAGTTGTGCTTATGTTTATAGTCGTCATAACATCTTGGTAGATTGACCCTTTTACCAATACATAATGTAATGAAAAAGAATATGCAGTCAGTGTGTGATGTGTTGTAATGTTTTCTTTTCGCCTTAGTATCTATTTTGCCTGGCACTAGTATAACTGTTTCAGGTCTCTTTTGGTTGCCATTTGATTGGAGCATCTTTTCACTTGCAACCTATTTGTATCTTTGGTTCTAAAGTGAGTCTCTTGTAGAAAGCATGTTTATTATTTTTTAAAAAATATATTTTGTCAATCTCTACCTTTTCAGTTCTGTGTCAGAGCTCAGTGGTGGGAGAACAGAAAGAGAAAACTGAGTGCAGTTCAACTCTGCCTTTAAGGCCCAGCACTTCTTTATTTGGCGAGAAATGCTTCCCTCTCTTCGGGCTTTAAGGATCTTCAGCCTTCATGGCCTGGAGCATGAGAACATGGAGAATAAGTGGGGTGTTCTCTAGCCTCCCTAAAAATTTGAGGTTTCCTTACCTAGGTCTTGAGAGACAGAGCTAAGGAGCCTGCTTCCAGATTTGGGGGTCCTCTGTGTACAGGGGGAAGCATAGAGGTGTTCCCAAAGCAGAAAGTTCCCAGAGGATGAAATGGAATGATCTCATTTGGAAAGGCAGAGTTAAAAAATCAGCTGGTGCACAGTTGGTAGGATTTTTGGTTCCAGCGACCAGAACCTGACTTCTGGAAGCACCAGCTTGCAAATTCAGCAAGAGTTTAGGCTCGAGAGTGGTGGGCAAGTGGAGCAGAGAGCAGTGGACAAAGCTGGAAAACTGTAGAGCCACATCGTTGGGAAAATATGGACCAGAAAAGCCATCTTCTGGCATTTCAGGGAGGCGACAAGATGCCTGTTTGTCTGCTTTGGCTCAGGTGAAAAAAATTCCCCTAAGAAATGGAAACCTGTTCTTGATTTGGGATTGGGACTTGAATTCATATTGCTAGGAACTCCCAGACTAAGTTAATCTAAAATGGGGATCCGGGCAAGATGTACCCCTGGAGTACCTGGTAGGAGTACTTACTCAGGAAGGGTACACACCCCCCACAATAGGACATACAGAATTTCCATCCGATAAAGAAACCCTGCTAAAGATGCTGTCACAACAAAAATGTATCTGAGGATCAGAGAAAGAATCCAAAATAAACTAGTCAAAAGTTTCAGAAAAGATCAGGATGGGCACCAGGAACTTTAGATGGTAGAACAACAATCTGAAAGAATATCTAAAATAAGCACAAATTACTAAAGAGATATATGGAAGACTCACAAACAAGGAAAGAGTGAAACACTAAGGAAAAAACTAGGAAGATTTAAAGAACCAAATGAAACTTTTTTTTTAACTTCTTATTTATCTATTTGTTTTTATTTTATTTTATTTATTTTATTTTATTTATTTTATTTTATTTTATTTTTATTATTTAGATTTTTAAATTATACCATTGACCCTTGAAAAACACAGTTAGGGGCCTGTGTAGTCGAAAATATACATAATTAATGTCAGCTGTCCACATGTATGGATTCCCATCTGCCAGTTAACCCTTGACAACGCAGGTCAGGAGTGTGCAGGTCAGTTTCAGTCAGTTGAACTTTGTGGGTTATTTAAATATAAGTGGGCCCATGTTCAAACCTGCATTGTTCTAGGGCCAACTATAGTTGACATTCAATATTGTGTTAGTTTCAGGTGTATAGCATAGTAGTTAGATATTTATATAGTTAGACATTTATATATATATATATAGTCTCCACATGTTTGTGTTTTTCCGGTTTTGTGTGTGTGTGTGTGTGTGTGTGTGTGTGTGATTGATTTCTAGTTTTATGCCATTGTGGTTGGAGAAGATGCTTATTTCTGGCTTCTTAAATTTGTTGAGACTTGTTTTATAGCCTTACATATCATTATCCTGGAAAATGTTCCATGTGCATATGATATGAATGTATATTCTGTTGATTTTAGGTGGGACGTTCTGTAAATATCTATTAAGTTTATCTGGCTTAATGTATCATTTAAGACTATTGTTTCAATGTTGAGTTTCTGTGTGGATGGATGATTTATCCATTGATGAAGTGGAGTGTTGAAGTCCCCTACTATTATTACTGTACTACTGTAGATATCTCCCTTTATATCTGTTAATATTTGCTTAATATATTTATGTGCTTCTATGTTGGGTATATGGATGTTTACAAGAGTTATATCCTCTTGTTGGATTATTCCTTTATCATTATGAAACGTCCTTCATTGTCTCTTTGTTTTGAAGTTGATTTTATCTACTATAAGTATTGCTACCCTGGCTTTCTTTTCCTTTCATTTGCATGAAATACCATTTTTTTTGAATCCCTTAACTTTTCTTCTGTGTGTGTCTTTTGATCTAAAGTGAGTCTCTTTAGGCAGCATATGCACAGGTCTTATTTTTTTTTTAAATCCATTTAGCCATCCTATGTTTTTTGATTAGTACAGTTAATCCATATATGCTTAAAGTAATTACTAATAGATATATGGTTACTGCCCAAATGAAACCACTTGAATAGGAAATACAACATTTGTAATGAATGATTTGGTGGAGGGATAAACAGCAAATTAGATTTATAATCACTGAATGAGAAGATAAACCTGAGGAAATTACTGACAATGAATCACAGATAAAAATATAAGAGATGATGATAGATTTGGGGAAGAGCCGCAGAAGACCACACATATGTCTAAAAGGATTTCTACGAGAGACTAGATAGAATGAGGAAGAAGAAATAATAAAAGAAATCATGCATATAAGCTTTTAAAATGATAAAAAGATGTGAATCTTAAAATTCAAGACTCATGAGAAAGAATTAGAAATGTAATGAAAACAAATTCACATTATAGTGAACCACAGGAGGCCAAAATCCAAGAGGAGATCTTAAAAACCACCAGAAAGAAGGAAAAAGTTTATGAACCAACAGTTATCCTCCCTGCCAATTTCTCAACTGCAATTAAGAATACAGAAAATAATGGCAATATCTTCAAAGTATTGAGGAAAAATAATCGCCAATCTAGAATTTGGTATCCCACTAAACTATCACTCCAAAGAAAGGGTAAAATAAAGATTTTTCAGAAAATAGATGGAGGGAATTTACGTTTCACAAAATCTTGCTGAAAGAATTACCAGTGGATATACTTCATAAAAAAGGGAAAATTATATAGAGTAACAGAATGGGCTTAGAACAATGTGATATGAAACAAAAGGAGTAAGCGAAATACAGCATCTGATCCCAAGGCCAAGGGTTTGATTACATTGATGGTGACTGGCATGCTAGAAGTTGCAGACTACATTAGCAATCCTTTCTACCAGTGCTCGTAGGCGTCCGAATATCATCTGTTCTTGGTGTCATTATGTAATAAATTCTCCTTGAAAATACCTATGCTTTGATGTTCAGGTCACAAATTGTGCCTCACTTTGTAAGGGTAATTATGAGATTACAGCTGACAAACAGATGCCAGAGTCTCAACTGTAACATGTACCATCTTGGAAATTATTGAACTGGGAAGCTTCAGCTTCTGAGAACAAACCTGTCCCCTGTCTTATGCATCTTCTAAGTATGAAGTTGTCTATGTTAGGAAACCCAGGCCTGTGGCTGGAGCATTGTGGTCTTGAAATCCAGAAGATGGTTCCTCAATTGGTTCTACAAATTTAATTGTATCTGACCCTGTGTGTCCCTCTCTGCCCCCAGAGCCTGCCGCTGTGTTTGCCAAGGAACAGCCATCACACAAGGAGGTGCAGGTTGAAGCAGGGGCCAGCGCCACACTGAGCTGTGAGGTAGCCAAAGCCGAGACAGAAGTGACGTGGTACAAGGACGGCAAGAAGCTGAGTGGGAGCTCAAAGGTGCGCATGGATGCCAAGGGCTGTGCCCGGCAACTGGTGCTGCAGCAGGCGCTGAAGGCAGATGGTGGGGAGTACAGCTGTGAGGCCGCGGGCCAGAGGGTCTCCTTCCATCTGGACGTCACAGGTGAGTTCCTTGAAGTCTTTCTTATGTTCCTTAGGTTAATTATTAGGGTGTGAAGGTGTGTTGGGGTGCCACCTCTGAGATCTTATATGTGTTAATTTGAGTTTAATGGGACATATACAACTTTACAAAATTGACGATATCAGGTGTTGATAAGTATGTGGAGAACCCAAACTCTCACACACTGATGATGGGAATGTAAGCGGGTACATTTTGGAAAGCTCTTTGGAAATATCCACTAAAGCCCAGATGCAGGTCTACCTATGTCCCTACCCATGCAACCTAAAGATATATGCAAGAGTATTCATAGCAGCTTTACTCGTCATATCCTCAAATTGGAAACAACCCAAATGGACCACAAGAGGAAAAGGAAAAATAAATTATAATGTCAGATAATAGAATACTGTACATCAATGCATAAGAACAGATTGCTGCTCCATGTAACAACATGTTAGGTCTGACAGACATTATGTTGAGTGGAAAGAAACAGGCCCAAAGGACATATAATATGATTTGTGCACATGAGATCAAAAAACAGGCAAAACTAGTTGGTGACAGAGTTCAGGATGGTGGTGACTTTTAAGGGAGTGGTCATCCATGGATGGGGAGCTGGAAATGTTAGGTTTGTTGATGTGTTTGAGTGCATGAGAATAGGCACGCCTAAGCTTCATTAAGCTGTACAAATAAATTAGCACACTTTATGTGTGAGTTACACCTAGAAAACATGTAGATTAGTTTGTGGAGGACATATCATGTGCCAAACTCTGCAGATAAGAGAAACCAACCCATCCTGCCCACAGAAGCTGACTGTCACCTGAGAAAGACAATGAATGGAAGTGACAGGTGCCATAATAACCTCAGCTGCCCACAGTCAGGAATTGCTCTTGGTCGAGACATCCCGCAAATATACACTTGAAGTTCTGTGACAGGAGATATGTTTGCAAACACAACTCTAACACCCCACTGGACACTAATACCCTACTAGGCACATGACTCCAAGGAGAAAATTTACTGAACTCTGAAGCTTTGGTGCCTGTGACATAGTCTGGTACCAACTTTGTGTCTCTGACGCTATGTGTCCCTCCCTGTCCCCAGAGCCCACAGTGATGTTTGCTAAGGAGCAACAGACACACAGTGAGGTGCAGGCTGAGGTGGGGGCCAGCGCCACGCTGAGCTGTGAGGTGGCCCAGGCGCAGACAGAGGTGACGTGGTACAAGGACGGCAAGAAGCTGAGTGGGAGCTCGAAGGTGCACATGGAGGCCAAGGGCTGCGCCCGGTGTCTGGTGCTGCAGCAAGCAGGGAAGGCGGACAGCGGGGAGTACAGCTGTGAGGCCGGGGGCCAGAGGGTCTCCTTCCACCTGGACGTCACAGGTGGGTTCTCACGTTGCTGCTTTAGCTTTGATTGCAGGTGACAATGGGACTGGCTTATGTCCAGACAGAACCTGGTGCTCTCTCCACTAGACATCAACTCTTCACATATCCCATTCTCCCACCTCCCATTTCTATACCCATGGCTGAGCCCAGAGACCTTGGATGGCAGGGGTGTGCACAGAACAGGGAGGGCCCTTCTTGTACGTCTTCATGGTATGTCCACATTCAGCACTTGGTCACCTTCCCCAGCACCTCCTCACAACTACCTTTGGTCCTGGATGTCTGGGACTCTGGCCTTATCCAGCACATTGGGCCAAGGTAAACAATATGTCCCTCACCTAAGGCTGGTCTAGCTGCTCCCGCATGTCCACCTTCACTCAGCCCCATGTGCAG